>OY796657.1:44584481-45028578 GCA_963680705.1 Rhagium mordax
ACCCCTGAATGAAATTTTTGATTCATTTTACACTACCTTATTGGTCATAAAATGATTAGTAATTGACCAAAATTTCATGTTTTTAATTTCACCGGTTTCGAAAATATTAACTAAAAACCATCATCAAGGAAGCACTTTTAAAGGGTTGTAGCTCCCTTAGGAAGCCTTTCTGTGGCTATATTTGTAGGAACTTCTTGCCTTATTTTTGAACAAGCTGGTAAAATGATGACCACTAATTTCGGGACACCCTGTATATGCATAATAATTTCACTCCTGTTAACTTTTACCTATTAAGAAGACCTTCCATAAGTACAAAGTCGTGCCCAAATTTCATTCCGCCAGCTATAGTCACTTTCGAAAAAAAAAAAAAATCAAATCACTTTTTGGTGCCCCCTTTTGAGGAGATCTAGCGGCTCAAGGAGGCCGTTCTCGACTTTACTGTACATAAGAGATTATATTTATTTCTTGATGAGGAAATACCCTTAAGAGGTTTTCACGTTATTTCGGGACACCCTGCAGTTTTAATTTTGTAGATTATTAAAAATAGGCAGCTAATTATAGATTGGATTTCCAACCAACAAAAACAATCTTATTTTATTAGATTAAGGCAATTAAAACTTCATTAATAATGCACTGAACAAGATTTTAGTTCATAGTACAGGAGCAGAAATTTTGATAAAAGCAGCATATTTGAAAATCGTAAAAATTACATATTTTTGAGGTTAGTATTGTGACGTCACGTGCACGAACGAATTTATTTGGACTTTAACCAATAACGAGACCGTCCGTTTTTGACGTCATTAATGGAAAACTGGCGAGACTTTTGAAATTGATACAACTTATTAATATTTAAAGCAACTGTAAGAATGCTATATTATTGGAATTTATTGCATTATTATATTTAATATGTATTCAACTTTGACGTAAATCTATTAAAAACCTTTAATTCAATTAAGGTGTAAGAGTTTATTGTCAAAAGATTAAACTAAACAGACATTTATATTTATAATTAAAATAAGTCGTCAATTTAATTCAATTTTCCATTAAACAACATCTTGCCAGGTTTCAAGTTTTTATACATTTCTAATAACAAATAGGGAAATAACTCAAAATCAAATACATTATGGTTAACACTTGTAGAGACCTAATTTACTTAGAATTGACAAACGATTATAAAAATTATTATAAATCTTTAAAAAAACCCAGACGCGTCCACTTTTTTAAAAAAGGGGATCAGATGGCCCCGATTTGTATGCCACTGGATCTTGTGTTAATGTTAAGGAGCACAAGAATGAATGTGGTTTTGTCCAAAACTATCATATACCAAATTTGACTGAAATATCTTTTCCCGTTTCAAAGATAAAAAATAAAAACACTTGGTATCTCACAAACTAAGCAATTTTGAGGATATGTTTATATAACAAAATTTTATTATTATTATTCGTTTGCGTTTATCCCATTAAAACTGATTCACCCTGTATATGTATTGTATATTTGATCCAACCTTTTTAGTCCATACGGCGGCAGGTCGAAAAAACCCACAAAAAAATACAAATTGATATACATTTTTTTTTCTTAATGATCTTGTTTCAGAGACATAAAAAACATATCAAAAGTGTGATTACCCCCGATGTCGGCGACTACCCTTAATTGTGCGATTTATGTATTAAAATCTGGTTTTTTAACGATAAGGTGCTTCCTATTCACCCTACGAGAGAAATAGTGGTATACAAAATTGAAGACATTAAAATTCTCTATAAACTTTACTTATTTTTGCTCAGACCAAAGGTTTTCGCTCGCTGTGACCGTCACGAATTTTTCAATTTTGTGCGGTTAGTATTAAAAAACCGTTGGTCTGAGCAAAAATATGCGTAGGGCATCTTTTATAGAGAATTTTAATATCTTCAATTTTGTATACCACCATTTCTCACGTAGGATGAATAGGATACCAGTTATTGCTAGAAAACCGGATTATTGTACCTAAATTGCAAAATTAAGGGTAGTCTCCGACCTCGGAGGTAATCACACTTTTGACATATTTTTTGTGTCTGTGAAACAAGATGCTATTATCAATTTGTGGCGAAAAAATACTTGCCGCTTGGCCTAATGTCTGCAAAATAAAAAGAATCAATTTTGCCACGAAAATTTTATATTTTTCTACTTTATTTTATTAATTAAATAGGAATTTTTGAAACATGTTACGTTGCACAGATGATCAGTTCAACATCAAAAACATGCGGTTTTCTCCGCGATCCAATTAATTATGTGAAAATATAGGAGGCGTCAAATCAGTTTGGTCAGAAACAAAAGCATTACTATTTTAGTTTGATATTTCTCTTACTAGCCCTAGTTTTGGTGGCTACATTTTTAAGTCAAAATGGTTCTTGTTCAATCGAATAAAAAAATGGCATTATTGATTGTTATGTGGCATGTGGAACACCTTTTCATAAAATATGTTTTTTTTGTAAAAACATGATTTACCTAGTATAAAATAACAAAATAAAATGCAGAATGGCATTTCTAACCAATATCATTTTCAAGGCAACCCTGTTTTTCTACATATTTTGCAAAAATTTATATTAGAAGAAGTTGAGCAAAAAGTTGAGCAAACATACAATACATGTACCGGGTGACCACGAAATGACGCTCGTCCCTATATCTTCTTGTTTTGACAAGATATGAATTTCAAATTAGGGCACGTCAAATAACGGTTAAATATGCATTATGTCGACTGATTTTTCATTTTCTGTCACTTCCGGTTTTACCGGAAATGTGACTAACTTTGGTTTTTTAAATGGAACACCCTATATATTTTTACATTTTTATATTCAGGAGGTCATTTTGGATACAGTTATGGCATATTGAGAAAAATATTACTGGCAGACATTTTTATGAGCAAACTAAATTTTTCATCCAGGCGGCCGTGATCTCAAAAATATGTTTTATTTTGCTTCAATAATTAATCAAAAAATGCAATTATGGTATTATATCATATGAAATTTGTGTTATAAGATCTGAAATATTTTGAAAATAATTTTTTCAGGATAACTATTTTTTTTTAATGGCACCATGATGGATTTGTTCATATTATAATACATAAAAATACATAAGAATAATATAACATTCAAAAAGATATAAATGAAAAAAAAAAACTCATATTTGTGGATCTCTAGCATCTGACCTGCTGAATAAAAAATGTGAAAATATACAGGGCGTTCCATTTAAAAATCCAATGTTAGCATAATTTCCGGTGAAACAGGAAGCAACGGAAAATGATAAATTGGTCGAATTAATAAATATTATTCAGCCGTTATTTGACGTGTCCAAATTTGAAATTCATATCTTTTAAAACCAAGAATATGACCACAAGATGTCACTTGCCTCTATCTCTTCTTGGTTTTACAAGATATAAATTTCTAATGTGGGCACCTCAAATAACGGCTAAATATGCATTAATTCAACAGATTTAACATTTTTTGTCGCTTCTGGTTTCACCGGAAATAATGCGAACTTTGGAATTTTAAATGGAACACCCTGCATATATTTTTACATCTTTAGATTCAGGAGATCAAAGGCATCTACTTGATAAAGATCCACTGTTAAATATTGACTTTTTTTTCATTTCTAGTTGAATGTTATTCTTATGTATATTAATGTATTACAATATGATATAGTGAAGTCCTTGGTACCAAGTAATCGGTAATAAAATGCTTTATTGAAATAACGTAGTGTACCACCATGGTGCCATTAAAAAAGGATAGTTAATTTGGAGAAATGATTTCCGAAATGTTTAAGATTTTTTAACACAAATGCCATATGGCATAACGTCATAATTGTATTTTTTATTAATTACTGAAGCATAACAATAGTAATTTTCGTCACAAGTCCGGAAGGTGACTTGTTACAGTCGAGTAGATATTATGGACGAGGCGACGGCAGGAGCCGAGTCTAGAATATCTAAACGAGGCTGGAATAACACCTTACGGACGTGTGTCGAATGATATTTTATTTCATCCAGTCATTTCTTGTATATTAGCATTTTTGTATAATTTGACACTTGGTTATTTTCTTATGTCATTTGACATTTGACACTATTTTTTAATTTACGGTTGATTTTTATATGTCAAACAACTGTCAAAAGGTATAATAACAGTTTGTGATTGGTTCGTAATAAGTTTCCGGTGGTTTCCGGTACTTTGCCGGCTCTGATACCGTAATGTCTCATTTTCCGGCCTCATATGAATACTGCACTGTTGTACTTTCCGGACGGGATGAAATAAAATATTTTTTTGGGATTACGGCCGCCTAGTAAAAAATTTAATTTGCTCATAAAAATGTCAGTATTAATATTTTTATCTCAATATGCCATAACTACATATATCCAAAATGACCTCCTGAATCCAAAAATGTAAAAATCTATAGGGTGTTCCATTTAAAAAATCAAAGTTAGTGTCATTTCCGGTGAAACTCAAAGCGACTGAAAGTAAAAAAGCGGTCAAAATAATGCATATTTAACTGTTATTTGACGTGCTCAACTTTGAAATTCATATCTTGTAAAACCAAGAAGATATAGAGACGAGCGTCATTTCGTGGTCACCTGGTATATCGTCGGAATCGGGATGATGCGTAGATTTCAAAAATATAAAAACATACAGGGTATTCCATTTAGAAAAACAAGTTAGGTTTGTATCTCCAGAACGCCCTGTATAATTGTAATTTCGATAAGTACGGTGAGATCGCGGGAAAATTTCGCACAACTTTTGTATTTACCATTATTTTCTTAGAAGAATAAAAATGTCATAAGGGGTTAATCTTTCGATAATATCCCTGTACTGGCCTGTACAGTCTGACTCGTTCTCACCCACTTTTTAGTCTTACATTACATTTTACAAAGAATCTCAAGATGTGCATGAAATTATACGTCTTAAGCTAAAAGTAAGTTATATTGTTTTATTTCTCCAAAAATATATAATATATTATACTTAATATCTATTCCAATCATATCTTGAAATATAGCTTCTTGAATTATGAAAAATTTCAAAGCTGATATATTGTATCATTCCGGTTTTCTGCAAAAATTTTCAGTATGCCACGTAAATAAAACAATAACTATAATTTAGGATGTTCAAATGACATAATTGATGACATATTTAAATTATCACTATCCAATCTCATAGGACGAGTTGCTTTATTCACCGGTGGATCCATCAGATGTGTTTTATCTCGTTCTATGTCCGAGGTTAGAACGAGATAAAACACATCTGGTGGATCAACCCGTGAATAAAGCAACTCGCCCATAATATGCTGAAATGTCCTGCGACGTTGCCTTTTTAAGGAGGCGGGAACGCTACGCTTGTGACAAAAAATTCAGCTTTATATATCAGGACGTGACAACGTGCTCTCATTGAATACTGAATGCGACATCAGCGCCAGCGTTATATATAGGAACTAAAATATTTATTTGTGAGTATGGAAGGTACTTTGTCGCCTCCGAACAAATTTTCGTTTTTGAACTCTAGATGTCACCTTCTTTCCAAAACCGATGAAAAATAGGAGAAACGTTGTCGCCTCCGAAATCGGAGGCCATAACGTTATATATGAGGTGACAACGTATCTTTGGTATCTACTTTGGAGGCCACAACATACCCTTTATCAATATATATATATATATATATATATATATATATATATATATATATATATATATATATATATATATATATATATATATATATATATATATATATATATATATATATATATATATATATATATATATATATATATATATATATATATGTCAAGCGACGTGTTCCAAGACATTTTCTAAGGCATATATACAATATGAAAAATCAGAGTACATTTGTATTTCCTATCAGAAAATCCATATACTTTTTGAAAATAAGGTATTTTACAGAATTGGTCATGTTTCGTTAATTTCCGGGACATGCAGGTATATTGATCACTGCCAGGACACCGGTTTAATTATGTCTATTAATAAAGTTATTTTTATTATAAATATTCTTTGTACCAACCAGAATCATTAAATTGGTACTACTGACCACTGCTATGATTTATGATTGCCACACTGTTTCTGTTCTATTCTGACATTTCGCCAATAGGTCAGTAGGTCACCGAGTTATTGATGGTCGATGGTCGTTCATTGATAGTTTGGTCATTGAGTTGATGTTCTGTGGTTGGATTATGTTATGGATCGCTCAAGTGAAAGTGTACCAGTTTTTACAATATTACCTACTAGTAAATAAAGTGATTACTAAATTTATTTCAGTGATAGTTAGCAAAGGGTTATAAACAAAATAAAAAATTAATATTCTGAGTTTCTATATAGATTTACCTAATATGTCAAATCTAAATACCATAGCTGTGGCGGATGATAAAGAAAAAAATGCTAGTGTGCTCTGTGAACACATCAAATTCGTGGTGTTATAAATCTAACGCCACAATCAAACTTTATATACCTACCTACTTACTGTTATTCACAGAAGTAAAGTCAAGACAAGACAATTTTAGACCTTGTATAAAGTAAAGTTTAGTAAGTAGGCTATGAATAAACTTTACGAGGCACACAAATATGTTTAAAATTAAAATCCATATTACCTACTCTTAGAGAATAAGGTCTTTTATAGAATTGGTCATGTATCGTTAATTTCCGTGACATGCAGGTATATTGATCACTTCCAGGACACCGGTTTAATTATGTCTATTAATAATATGTTATTTATCATAAACTATTGTATTATTATTATTAGTTACTTCTATACTTTTTTTTGCATACATTCAACGGTCAACGAATGTTTACTTAGCGGTTAAAAAACCATTTAGTTTCTGAAAGAAATGTTTTTTACAGTATTGGCCATGTATCGTCAATTTCAGGGACATAGAGATATACAGGGTGTCCCGATTTTAAACCGACAAACTTCGGGTACAGAAAGTTAACATGAAATTATGACATACCCCTTCTAACATTTCTTCTCTATCGAGCCTCCTAACGGAGATACAGGGTGTTGAAAATTCAATTTATTTTTTGTTTTTCTTTAATAACTTTCACAATATTAAAGATAGGGAAACCAAACTTGGTACACATAGTTAGGTTGTGAGTGTCCATCTTTGCTATGGTTCAGAGTTAAACTGAGGCGCGCCAGTGGCGTGCGGTGTGGTCACGTCGACATAAGTTTAAGGAAAAGAGTATGTGCACTAATTTTTTTCGCAATTCTGATCAGATTTTCATAATTTACGGTTGATTTTCAAAAAAAACTTGCTCATGTAAAATTTTGACTGAGGCATTAGTTTTCGAGATATTTTCGGAAATGCCTCTGATGAAATCACGACATATCCCTTCTAAAATTTCTCTATAGCCATTCCTAACGAAAATACAGGGTGTTAATATTCTTGATATTTGGATGTTGATAATTTGTTTATGCAATTTCGTAACAAACAAATTTTTCTTTTGACAGAAATAATATTGACTTGCAAAAGGCCTTAAAAACGCCTTATTGCAAAAGAAGAAAAACATTAAAAACATTAAATTGACAGTTCAGTTCAGTATATCCCTTCGAAAATCAGATTGAAAATAATTTTGAAAGGGCTATCTTAATTAATTAATTGTGTTTTTGGTGCATCGTTTTGTTCAGACGCAAATATCTCGAAAACTAATGCATCAGTCAAAATTCTACATGAGCAAGTTTTTTTAGAGAATTAACCGTAAATTATGAAAATCTGATCAGAATGCAAAAAAAATTAGTGCACATACTTTTTTCCTTAAAATTATGTTGACGTGACCACACCGCACGCCACTGGCGCGCCTCAGTTCAACTCTGAACCATAGCAAAGATGGACCCTCACAACTTAACTATGTGTACCAAGTTTGGTTTCCCTATCTTTAATATTGTGGAAGTTATTAAAGAAAAACAAAAAATAAATTGAATTTTCAACACCCTGTATCTCCGTTAGGAGGCTCGATAGAGAAGAAATGTTAGAAGGGGTATGTCATAATTTCATGTTAACTTTCTGTACCCGAAGTTTGTCGGTTTAAAATCGGGACACCCTGTATATATACAGGGCGAGTTCACTTTAAATACAATAAATTTAAGGATCGATAGAACACATGAAAATAATTTGGATCCCGTTAAAAAAAATCTCTAAAATGTCCCATTAATAAGATACAGGGTGTTGAAGTTTCAATTACGTTTTGTTCCATAACTTCTAAACGAAGCAAAATATCGAAATTTTGCAAGAGAAAAAAAAGTTTCATAAGACGGCAGCGGTATTAATACACCTATCAATAATAATCAGGGGCGTACTGACAAAAAGATGGGGCGGAAAGAAGGTTCAATGGTACCGAAAACTCAACCGCCCAGTATATGTAGCCCGATGATTTCAAACTTGAAATATGGCTGTTGATATACTAAACTTTCGTAGTAAATTTGAAGTTAATATTATTTTTCGTTCGGGAGTTAAATAAGAAAAACTTTTAAAAAATTGAAACTTCAACACCCTGTATCTTATTAATGGGACATTTTAGAGATTTTTTTTTAACGGGATCCCAATTATTTTCATGTGTTCTATCGATCCTTAAATTTATTGTATTTAAAGTGAACTCACCCTGTATAGTAAATATCACTTAAGACACAAGGACGTTCTCGGTGGGCGTGTCCTAATTCAAATTTCGGCGGGTTTCATGTTTCTGTTAAAATTAAATTGATGGAAATTACTATTGTTAGTGTTAGTAGGTAAATACATTTTAGGTTTAAAATTTAATGTACTTATAGATAGGTGTAATGTAGGTAGGTATCTAACTATCTAAATAAAAATACGGCAACATTTTTTTTATGTAGCAATAAAATAAGATTAATCTAGCTTAATGATTAAGCTATGTATTATACACAGGCATAATAGTTTCATTGTTAGCTTCTGAATAAAATAAGACTAAATAATTATATAAATATCAATAAATTTCATATAGATTCTCATTGTACAATAAAAGTTTATATTTACTGTTTTATGGTGATGAAAATGTGGTTATAGGCAGTAGATACCCAAAAAGACTAAACGGTGTGATGTAAACCTGCCTGGGCCCTTCATGAAAAGCCTGTGATCGAACTTACTTATGCCCACGTTGTGTTTATTTTATTTACCCGTTACGGATGCACTAGTTACTTACGAAAAGACGAAAATTTGGAGGGTTGTCGAGAGTGGGGGTCAGCTGCGCTAACTGGCCCAGGGTCTATCGGAAATAACTTATTCATATTATTACATAATATTACCAAAATGCTGCATTTCTTACTCAAACTGTCAACGTCGACTCAGTAATATCTACTTTCGCGGATCGAAAGGCCCGCAAAGTTTTTCTTGATTAATTTAATTATTTGTACTTTATATAATTATGGTTATTTTCATATTCAGGTAATGGTCATATTCTATTGATATATACTATATAAAAAATAAATGAACGTTACAAAATCTTGAAATTATGCTCGTTAAAACTCGCGTGCCAATTCAAGGTATATGCTACTGCTACTTGGCTATTTAAATTTATACTAATGTGTATGTAGTAGGGCCCAAAAAATAACTACCCTGGGGCTCTCGACGGCCCTGAAAATTTGAGATGAACATTAAACACAAATAATACAAGGTTTCGTAAATACCCTTACTTTATTAAAAAACAAACACTTAATTACAAAGTACAATAATTTTTAAAGAAATTTGAAGAGTGCCATACTCAGCCTTGAATTCACGAGGGGTTGTAAGAGTACGAGCAGAGAATACCTCGATCTCAATTCAAACAAATATAAATAATTATATGCCATTTTTAATCTGTTTCACTGAATAACTAATAGGAATGGTTTCCTTGTAACGGTTCGAAATATGTACACGTAGGCAACCTGCAATACGTCTCAGCGAAGAATAAGTTGCGTGATTAATCAATTACTTTCGTAAACCTCTGGCTAGCAAATCGTAACGATTCCCCACGATTCACAACTGCAGCAATTCTTCATAGCCTTAGAACCTTGGCATGTAGTCCAGTTGAATAGCTACAACAAAATGTGGGATTAGTATCTCAACAATAAAATCTTTAATCAAACTTACCTGATTGTCCTATGCCCGGTGTGTAATTGTATCTTTACTGAAAAAGTTTTAATGAAGTCCTGTGTGCCACAAAACTATGTTGCCGAGTGTCTAAAATAAACAAACGTACGTTAGGAAATGCAATAACAAGTTAAGTAAAATTAAAAGTTAAAACACATCTGAAGCTACCTGAGTGCTACTTACTATTTTGAGGAATCGAGAAAAAAAAGAAAATAATGTTGTCTAAGATTTTAATTTAATTACCTTGTTTCAAATCATTTAAATATCAGTTAGGGATTTTTATATGTAGGAAAGATAAGTTGACATAAAATCTGAGTTTTTATAAAAGTAAAAAAAGATTAAATCGAAAAAATTCAGACATATTGGAAAAGGCAAATGGTTAAGGTTCTTTCCAACATCTAGTGAAGAATTATAGAAATTTAGAGCCTAATAAGATCTAAGATTAGTAAAATAATATTTGCTATATTGTTCTGCATATTTCCTAAGTAAAATTCATTTACTTACCTGATGTCAAAACTAGAAATTTTCAGGTTCTATCCTACGTTCGTCCTGTCCTATGCTCTTTATAACGTAAAGAATATTTATTCTTGCTCTTGTCTGGCTGGTAGAGCCGTAGTAAATTATAAAGAGCTGATAAAGGTCAAGACACAGATTAAGCCGTTGGTGATAGTACTAGTCGTAAGGTATAATCGTACAGATATTGGTAGCACTCATAGTGGATGATGAGCGACTGAAGGTGCTTTGTATTAGCAGAAGCCCTGCACTCTTGTCGTGCTTACATTCAGCCCATGGTTTAGTTGGACGTGGATTTTTTGCCCTCGTTTTCGTCATTGCTGTTCGTCCAGGTCATAGTACAGCTGTTGATCATATTATGCCAGTGATAATTAAGTAATTAATAGACTGAACCTGAAGGTACAGAAGGCCCAGAACTGTGAGTACTTTTGTTTATTTTGATCCTAACCATACGAGGAACACCTAGAAAAAAGTACGAGACTCTTACAAGTAGGAAGCCTGTGTAGTGTGTATCGAACGTTACTGTTTTTATCATTAAGCTCCAGAGCTAACTGGATAGCTGTATTTATTTTGTCTTTATAGTAACAATATTATATTATTATTATAGTGTAAACTGTAAACTCCAAACAGCTGTTTCGAGGTTGGTGTTTTAGCTAGGTAAATTGCCTGCTACAATAATTATATCAGGTATTTGTGTTCTTATGTGGTGCATTCCAAGCTTACCTACCTGTGTGTTCAAATGTACGAAAATATATCCATTGTATGAGCTTAATGCACTCACAAAAACCCCTTCTTAGCTCTGTTCTTGGCACCATAGCGTACGTACAGGTTATAACCATGATACAAATAAATAAGAGATAAGATATCGCGCAGCTCGTGACGTCAGTCGGTGAGCTAGGACGCCATTAAACGCCCGGCTGTCAGGAGTGTCAGGTAGAATTGTCAAGTTGTTGCGGATATTTTTGGGTTTAAAAATTCAAAAACCGTCGAAATTGAGATGTGCTGTGTACGGTTGATAATCAATCAAGAGATTCTACGCACAATATAACGTTTTTTTAGTTCCCTGAAATAAACAAAATGCAGGGTGTATGGAAACGCGGTTTCAGAAAAATAGTATGTGTATCATCGTAGTAAAAGCATATTTTCGAACTCTGTGATGCTTGCGCCTCGATAAGCAATCTGCACGGTCGTCCGGGAATGTTAAGTTATTCCTACTAGGCACACAATGTACTATTTAGCATTAATTCTCTTAGTAACTAGAAAATTTTTAGAGAAAGTTTATTTACATTTTTTACCTTAATTATTAACATTTTTATATTTTTTTAACTTCCTACATATTAAAAGGTAAAATTTGACGTCAAAACTGGTTTTTCTTAATATACATAACTTTCGGCAAGAAACAATTTTCGAGAAATTAATTATAAATAAGTTTTCTATTATGCTGCCTACTGTCTGGCGATCGCACTGTATTTTTACGTAAAAACATTCTTCAATATTCTTAAATATCAAATATATTGAATATATATATGGTTAATTTATCCTTTTTTACATTTGATTTGCCATTTTTTTAATTTTGAAAACTTCGAATAGCAAGAACCCCAAAATTTCATTTGTAGGGCCACACATATTCAACAATTACAAATCGAAATACATGCCTACGAAAAATATAAATTGGGAGTTAATTTCGTATTATTAATACTTATATTCACGTATAATATAGAAATATCTGCATAAAATAAATCAAATGTAATAATCAGTGTTATCTCTGGGTTCTAATAAATTTCATCTAAAATGTAATAATTTAAATAGCCGTCAATAACTTAGTATTACACTATAATCAGTGAACCTATATTATGAATAAAAGCCATAAAACAGAGTTCCGAACTAACAAAATTTGATATTAAATTCGAATACGCGACATAGATTTTAAAAATTACTCACTGTGTGACGTCATGCGCAAACCGGACGAAATTTGAACGCTTTGATATCATATCTTGTCTTGTTGTATCATGGGTTATAACCATAATTTTCTAATCACAGAACAAGAATAGAACATAGAACTACAGAACACACCCGCCATATTAGGATAACACAGAACATTAATAAATACCACCTGACGCAGGCCATTCTTCTTCTTCTTTTATAAATTCGTTATTAGTAATATTGGAAATACCATATACCACAACACAAACAGTTGCTCGCAGATTTTATTTCTTATTAGAATTCTTTATCTATATTAAAACTATTGTTCATTTATTGTATATCAAATATATTTACATTTTTGTATTAAATTTTCCAGTTACACCAGGTCTCATTGTTTTCATTTTGAATTCGTCCCCCCTTTCCTCGACGCTAACTTTAGCGACTGGCGCCCGCTAACTTACTAGGTTGCTAACATCTGCGACAAATAAAAACATATGTATTAATCAATAAACTAAATATTAAAACCTAAATATTTATTAAATATTTATTGAATTGTAAGTACTTCTTTCTTTGTGCATGCATTAATTGATTTTTTTCTATAATGTTTATTTCTACCATGGGTATACCAACTATCATGGCCGTAGCCAGAGTGAATGTTTAGGGTAGGCAAAATAAATTTTTGGACAGGCTCAAACTCTACTATAATTTCGAGTATAATTTATTTTATTAAAATAATATGTATTTTTTGGCTATAGAACATTATGTAGTGGTTAACCTTCATTTATCAACATTTAAACTTGAAATTTTTGTTTATACTCTGTCTGTTCAAGACATAGAAATAGACTCCGCCCTAAAAATGCCCGCTAAATTTGAATAGAATTTCTGTATTGGTCGTATTTATAGAACCCGAATTACAAAACAACCGCTAGATTTGACTGACACACTACACTACAAGTACGTATTAAACTTTTACGCATTTTGCAACAGACCAATCAGCTTATGTTATGATTGTCGTGAAACGCATACACGCTAGAGGTATGAAAAACGCGAGTAAATGGGGAGCCGGCTTCACTGTCAACTGTCTCATATTCGTTTTTGTGAAATTATTAATTTATGTCAGCTGTTTTGTTAATGAATTCATTGAGATTTATTTTATATAAACATATCTTACTTTTTTGTGTATTAAGGTACGTATAAGAATTAACCATATATGTTTTGTGTATTAAGTATGAAGGTACGTAATGCAAACGATTAATAATTGATTAAATGTTAAAACGGGTTTTAAGGTTAAGTTTTCAAAGTTTTCATCAAAATCTGATGGCTAACCAAATATATTGAGACATAATATATCTGTGGCTATGGCAGATTTCATTAATTTCATCGAGTAAAACTGACTATTGCGTACACCGTTCTACGCTACTATGAAATTAATGGGGCGGAGTCAATTTATATCTCTTCGACAGACAGAGTATAGTAAAGTCCACGATGCACTTACAACGGTATGCCAGGTAGCTGTTCGAAAACGGTCCGCTCTGCGCAATGACGTCACGTGCGAGAGATTTTGTAAGCGCGTACATTATTCTTATGGGATTTTTATGAAAATTGGTCGTAAAAATGAAATAAATGGACAATGTTCATCTTGATTTGATGTTATATATCTTTATTATATGCTATCTTGCTTACATTAACGTACACCTAAGATTATCAATTAATTATTCTATTAATAATGCAGTAGTCTCAGCTTGTAAAATTCTCAGCTTGTAAAGCTGATATTTGTTCCCTCGTTCTTGTAAATTTTTCACATAGACAAGACAAATCTACATTTTCCTCGATGCTTTCCACGCACGATTCTACGTTCCATAACTTCAATAATTCACTGACTTCCTGTCGGTTTCTTCGTTTGGTAAGTTTATGTTCTCTCGGAATCATATTTTGTTTTTCTTTTAATGCAGCTACAACACTTAAACACAACACAACGTCACAACACAATATACTCCTCTTTTGATGAAGTCGGAAATATGTAGAAGCAAAAGCAGCAACCGCCGTAGAAGCCACAGCAATAATATAGATTTGACAGTTTCACCTCGCATATGACATCAGAACTGTGAGAGAGACAGAGCTAACTGTGCGCGCTGGCATACCGTTGTAAGTATATCGTGGTAAATTCAACAGTCAATAGATTCAGGTATATAAATAATAAAATATATTATATTAACTGCTTTACTACTTTAGTAGCAACTTAAGAACATGCCTACTTACGCAAATCTCAAATAACTGACTCGAAGACTCGACACTCGATAGTCATCGCATTGCTTATTTTATTCTTGTCAAATCCCACAACGCCACGCACACGCATTCAACCGCGTGGCATATAGTTGCCACTATGTTCGATTTTTTCCTTATCCTCCGATTAATCTAGGGCAGGCAAATTTTTTTACAGGGCAGGCGCATCCTGGCCTGGCGTAACCCTGGCTACGGCCCTGCCAACTATATATACATGACACCTCTTTTGATGTACTGATTATTTCCAAGACATTTACGTCTGCGTAAAAGTACTTAATTCCATTAGGAGTCAATGATTTTTCCCACCAGAATAATTAAATTGGTACCACTGCTATGATTTATGATTGCCATATGTCTATATTGCCATACTGTTTCTGTGTTCTGACATTTCGCCAGTAGGTCAGTACAGGGCTAGCCCACTAGGATGGAGAATGCCGCAACATAGTTCATAAAGCAGTGTTGCTAAATTTAATTATTAGCGGCCAATATGCTATAAATTTTCTCATAATATAAGTTTTAAACAAAAGACAGCGTTTATTTAAAAATATCTAGCAAAATTACGTCATTTACGAATTACTCTTTTATTTCTTAAAATGCATTATTTTTATTATCACCTACTCCTATAGTTTGGCCCATTCTTTAGTAAACACCCTGTATATATATATATATATCTCTATGTCTTTGAAATTGACGATACATGGCCAATACTGTAAAAAAACATTTCTTTCAGAAACTAAATGGTTTTTTACCGCTAAGTAAACATTCGTTGACTGTATGCAAAAAAAAAGTATAGAAGTAACTAATAATAATAATACAATACATACATTTATGATAAATATCATATTATTAATAGACATAATTAAACCGGTGTCCTGGAAGTGATCAATATACCTGCATGTCCCGGAAATTAACGATACATGACCAATTCTATAAAAGAATTCGATTAGTATCAGGATCCACATTTTTTAGGATATTTGAACCAAAAGACATTGATTGGAAATGAAATTCTGCCAAATGGAGTTTTCGGGGTCAAAAAACACGATTCCGTGTATATTTTTGACCGATGACCTAGCCGAAAGCCGTCAGCTGCCTATTTGTTACCAATAATTCACATAATAATAATAAATCAAATATGTTTTTAATTATGTTTTTATTGTCATTAGTACAGTTTATTTCACATTATTTGTTTTTTTATTGTCGTAGCGAACAATATTTATATTTGATTTGTCATAATTAGTTCTCGGATTCTAGGCAAAATGCCTTTAATCTTTAATGCCTTTTCGTTGTGTATTTAGGCAACTTAAAAATATGTCGACATAAATGCGTTTTGAAATAAACTGAACATTTTGAGCCATATTTTATTTTGCCTAAATGCCTATTGTTGACGTGTGAAGCCTAGAACATAATCTTTGGACCTAAAACGAAAATTAGAATGCCTAAAATAGGCTCGCTGTTATTTAATACTATATTATACCTAAAGACCATTACAATACTAATCTTTTGGTTTCTTGAAGACCGCTTGGATGGCGCTGTTAGTTAGGTACGTGGTCTTGCTTATTTGTATGTAAGCGTCCCATCTAAATCTAATTTATCTATGCGTAATGCAATTCATGCAACTATATGTTTTGAGTTATGCAATATGTAATGTATAACCTCACTTCTTCGTGCTTTACTCGTTGTTTGCTTGCTGCAAACAATAAATTATTATTGTTGTATTAGATTTTCTTAAACAATGCCTAAGCTTAAGGAATCCTTCAGTGAAAAAGTTAAGAAGTGGTTGAATGGAGTGCAAAACAAGGAAGTTTTTTAACAACACCCAACTAAAGAAGATGAATTATTCATAATTTTTGTAGTTTTCCTGTAAAAAGAAAAATCATATAGAACAGCATGCTTCTGCACCTGGGCATAGAGCAAATGTTGCAAGACCTCAAAGACACACGCTATTAACCGATGCCTTAAATCAATCTGAGAAGGATGAATTTAATCAAGATTTGTGAGGCTTTCATGGCTGCAAATATTTCTCCGCATAAATTAAACAATCCTAAATTACGTGCTTTTTTTGGAAAAAATTGCAGCAGAAAATTAACAAGTGAATCCACAATTAGGAAATCTTACGTACCAAGATGTTACGATTAGGTAAATTATCATTAGGGGTCGATGTGTTATTCTAATTTTTATTTGCCTAGACTATCAATATTATCCGAAAAGGCATATGTGACAGTGACATATGGGTGTCAGTAGATGAAACAACTTATTCTAAGGGTCGTTTTATGGCCAATATGATTGTTTGTAAATTATCTTCGGAGGATGCAGGAATGCCATATTTACTTGCCTCAAAACTATTAGAAAAAACCAATAATGAAACAATGGCAAGATTTGTTAATGAATCGTTGGGTAAGAATATAAAATACATTTTAATCAAATTAAATATAACTGCATGTGCCATCCCTTGCAGGAATATTATGGTCCAGTGGTGTGCAATATGAAAAAGTAAAATTATCGGTTGGTTACCGATTGTGCGTCCTACATGCTTAAACGTGGCATTAACTTGAGGACTTTTTACACAAATATTATACATCTTATTTGCTTTGCACATGGGTTAAATTTGGTATGTGAATGCATACGCAATCAATATGAGAATGTAAATGGCCCAAATATCCAATGTTAAGAAAGTCTTTTTAAAAGCCCCGCTACGTGTACAAGTCTATCTGGAGAATTTGGCAGGCGTGCAATTGCCACCCGAACCAGTTTTGACCCGCTGGGGAACCTGGATTGATGCCGCTGTATATTATGCTAAACACTTTGACGCAGTAAAAGACGTAAGCAAATATTTTCAACATAAATTAGAATAATTTTTTTATAAACAGTTTTTCAGGTTATCATGGGCTTTGATAAAAACTGCGCAAAATCTGTTGAAAAGGCTCAGGAATATTTTTGTGCTGTAAATATAAAAAATAATCTGCAATATATCAAGGCTCATTTTAAAATATTGACAGAAAGTATAAAAAAATTGGAAACTTTTGGTTTACCTCTAACTGAATCAATTAATATCATTGGAAAAGTAGAAGCGGCTCTAAAAACAACTCCAGAATCAGTGGGAAAGTTGGCCTATGAGAAATTCAGGAATATAATGGCAAAAAATCCAGGTGCCCAAAAGGTGCAAGATTTTGCCAGACTCTTAAACGGAGAAAATACATAGACTGACTACAGTAATGTTGACTGGTCCTCCTATAAATTTTGTCCGATTACATCTTGTGATGTGGAGAGATCATTCTCTTCCTATAAAGTTGTTTTAACAGACAAAAGAACAAGTTTCACTACTGAAAATTTGGAGAAACACTCGGAGAAACATCTTGTTTGTTACACAAACTCTAAATTTCAAAAACATTATTTTATAATTCATAAGTGTGTTGTTTAAATGATTTAAAATAAAAAATAGTTAACCTGTCTGTGCAATATGTGTTTAATTGATATTAATAATGAATATATTAATCAAATGTTTTCAAAAAGTAATTACTTCGGTGATTACTCTTTAATAGCTAAATATTGAATTTGCCTATTTTTGAATTTTTATGTCCTGAAAGTGATGCATTTTTACCTGCTTTTTATGTCCTAAAATCCGAACCCTAGTCATAATTAATGTTTATTTATTTGGTATTACTTTTATACATGCGTTTTTTTTGCTATCCCTATAAAATTTGTTTTTTTGACCCTGTATACAGATTTTAAAATGTGTATAATTATTTAGGGGTTTTGAGAAACGGATAACATTTTACACAAAAGAATTTTGTAACCAATATTTTTTCCTTTTTGCTTCATTCGTATATAAACTAAAGTTTGAATACATATTTAGGTTCTTTAAGTGATGACTCTTTTATTAAGATCCGTGGACACCCTGTATGCAAATTAAAACTTGATCAGATATTTAAGGG
Organism: Rhagium mordax; assembly: GCA_963680705.1. Lineage (NCBI taxonomy): Eukaryota > Metazoa > Arthropoda > Insecta > Coleoptera > Cerambycidae > Rhagium > Rhagium mordax. The sequence goes on from OY796657.1 coordinate 44,603,240, forward strand.
TTTTAGGAGAAGCAGAATTTATTATAAAGATATATCTACCTTTCTTCCTAAATCACTAAATAAAAAAATTTTCCTCTTCCCAACTCCTTCTGTGGACACCCTGTATATAGCCATTACTGGTATTCAAAAAAGAAAAAAGGTCTACTTGCCTACTCAAAACTATTTTAAAATGGTCTACTTTTTGTCGTGACCATAGAAAACATTTTTATTGCATGCTTAGAAACCTTGGAAATAGTAAGCATTTGTGAGATTTATTCCTGATGTCGTTATTATAAATAAACCAAGTCGCTACTATACCTACATAATATATGAAATAAAGAATTAAAATGTTTTGTGTGTATATTCATTACCTAAGTTTATATCGCTAACATGTAAACAGAAGTACCTACCTAGTTCACATATCAATAGGTGTAAAATTATTTGTCTCTTTACTGACATTACTTTTGTACTTGATGGTACACACACATAAACAAACTTTTTTTGATCTTCGAGTTCAGAATGTTGTGAAATTAATTGTTGTGTAAAAACGGTATTCTTCCAATACCTATTTATAATAACGATGCCAACGATGCACAATTTTAATTTTAAATACTTGTGTGCCTATATAGGTACTTACTAAAATTTACTTTATACCTACAAGGTCTAAAATTGTCTTTTCTTGACTTTGCTTCTGGAAATAACAGTAAGTACAGAAAGTTTGATCGTGGCGTTAGATTTATAACACCACGAGTTTGATGTGTTTACAGCACTACAGACTAGCATTTTTTTCTTTATCATCTGCAACAGCTATGGTATTTATATTTGACATATTAGGTAAAATCTTGTATGCAGTAACTTTACTTTTGAAATAAAGCACTTTGTGTGTGAAATACTTAGACATTTTTATATCATAAAATAAGTTCAGTGAGGAGTGGATCGACACGCAGTTCCGCTTTCACTTTACTATTCTGTTTCACACTCACGTGCTTTATTTCAAAAGTAAACTTAGGTACTGTATACTTATAGAAACTCAGAATATTAAATTTTTTGGTTATAACCCTTTGATAACTATCACTGAAATAAATTAGTAACCACTTTATTTACTAGTAATATTGCAAAAATTGGTACACTTTCAGAAACTTGAGAGATTCATAAGTAACCCAACTATGAATAATTTTATCTATGCTATGAATGAACGGCGATCAGCAACTTGGTAACCTACTGACTGACAACATGTCAGAATCTTAAGACAAGGATAGATTCATTCAGCCTTATTCTGGTGACTATTGATTATTGGTTATTGAAAAATATCTAATAAGTATGAAGATTTCGGATTCTGGTGTACATTCATAATTTTCAATATTGATTCTTATAACCAATATTCTTGAAAATTAACTAATAATTGGAATTCTGGTGTGCAATTTTATCTACAAGACATTGGAAATTTTACAAAGTTTTACAAAGAACTATTTAGAAGCTTAGTTATTAGTTATGTCTTTAAAGGTTATGATGGCCAACGTAGAATTTATTTTTTTAATAAATGCATTGGCTATATAATAATGAGGAGGCCATAAGAAACATTCAAAATTCAGCAATAGGAGAAAATAAAGATTAAGGGATACCTTTATTTGCCAAATATAATACTTAGCAGGGGAATACACAAGGTGTCCAATATTTGGTAGGTAGGTTTTTTGACGAAAATTAATGGGTGATGTTTCATATATAAACTTATTTAAAATAAGTCTCCCCTGTTAAGTTACACCCTCTCAAAGGGATGCACCAAAATCAAGTTTTATATTCTCTAAAATCACGTAACTTAGAGAGATAAAATTTTATGTAGGTACATACTGTACCACCCTTAAAAGACCATTTTATGGAAATATTATTATCCACCAAATCTTCCCTTAAGGGAGTTAAATAAACTACCTCTTACGGTTTTTTGCCAGAACTTTGATCGACTATAAATATTTAAAAGAGAAATACTTCACTCGAAAGCCCGATCTTATTTTAAAACTTCTTTGCCTCTTACTAAATTTTTGTAGGTATTCTTAATCGTATTAGATTAAAAAAATGAAATGCACAACCATGCACAGACAGTTCTCGCCTGTACCGTATCTATTTTATTTTTTTTAATCGAATACGGTTGAGTATTGAAAAATTTAGTAAGAGATAAAAAAGTTTTAAAATAAGATCAGGCTTTCGAAATCAGTTTGGAGAAAATAATATGAAATTAGCTTTTAGTCCACCCCTTTGAGTGGGTGACTTCGAAAGCCTTATCCTATTTTAAAACTTTTTTGCCTCTTACTAAAGTTTTCTATACTCAACTGCATTCGATTAAAAATAAAATAAATACGGTACTGATGAGAAGGTACACAAAAATTTAGTAAGAGAGAAAGAAGTTTTAAAATAAGATAAGAGGCTTTCGAGTAAAGTAAAGTATTTCACTTTTGAATATTTATAGTCAATCAAAGTTCTGGCAAAAAAACCACAAGGGGTAACTTATTTCACTCCCTTAAAGGAAGATGGGGTGGATGATAATATTTTCATGAAATGGTCTTTTATGAGTACAATATGTACATAAAATTTTATCGCTCTAAGTTAAATCATTTTGGAGAAAATTATAAAAACTAGCTTTTGGTGCTGCACCCAATTAAGAGGGTGAAACTCGATAGGGGGGGGCTTATTTTAAAAAAGTTTGTATGAAAGACCCTCATTAATTCTCATCAAAGAACCTACCTGCAAAATATTTGCACTTATTTTCGGGACACCCTGCGTATAGGTTCAATAATATATTTGATAGATCAAATAAGTTCCTTCTTGCCAGACCCACAAAGAATCAAAATAACTATTCCCAAGTAACTTATTGTTACGTGTGGTTTGCATTTCTTCTCTCAGGGAAGTTATCAGAAATCTGTAGGCCAAGATATTAATTTCCCTGTGAGCCGCCAATCGACTGAATCTGTAGACTAAGCTTTTCCGACCCTAGATATATTTGGAATTGCCTCTGATGTTCTGTTTCTTTGTGTAGTTTCGTATAAAATGAAAATGTAAAAATGTTTACAGTTTGGCAAAAGTTAACCTATATTTTGACAATTGTCATTTTACAAATATTTCTCCAACTATGCAGCGTTAAATACTTTAATTTTTTTCAATTTCTAGTGTTTTTATTGAAGACCAATGAATATTGGCAACCCTTTTTTAATAACTTCATATCATACGCATACAGACAGTCTAATAGATTTTCAATATTGACTTTGGAATCAATAGTCTCACCAGAATACAACAACTTTATGAAATCGATAATTTTCAATAAACAATGTTGGTTATGTTCAGATATTGAAAATTAACTAATGGTCACCAGAATAAGGCTGATTGTCTAAGGTCACAACAGAACAGAAACAGTGTGGGTAAATCATAGCAGTGGCACCAATTTAATGACTTAATGACGATCAACCCTTTGAACACGAATTTTATTAACATATTATTAATAGACCTAATTAACCTATGTCCTGGCAGTGATCAGTATATAATGCATGTCCCGGAAATTAAACGATATAGGATATGCAAATGTACTCTGAATTTTCATGTATATTATGCGCAAAAAAAGTCTCAATAATAAAATATTGCCTACCCCGTTATGATGTAAATAGAATCTATAACTAATAAAATGATGAATGCATGCGCAAAGAATTACTAACGATTCAATGAATATTTAATAAAATAACATGTTATTTATAGACTGTCTTAACTGGTGTCTTGATATTGATCAATAGGTATATCTCTATGTCCCGAAAACTGACGATACATAGCTAATGTGATAAAAAAAACTATTTTTTTCAGAAACTAAATTGATTTTTAACTGTTGTGTTAAGTAAACATTTGTTGACTATATGCAAAAAAAGTACGGAAGTAACTAAAATAAATAATACAAAGAATATTTATTATAAATAACAAATTATTAATAGACCTAATTAATCTATGTCCTGGCAGTAATCAGTAAACCTGCATGTCCCGGATATCAACGATACATGGCCAATTCTATAAAATTCCTTATTTTCAAAGAGTATATAGAATGAATATACCCACAAAACACATTTCTTTTCTTTCTAGAATCTGTAACCAATAAAATTATATAAAAAATACTCCAGAATAAAAGAACACTAGTAAATTTTTTTTGACTGACCTGGAACTAATCATTCTACATATATGTAGAATTTTTTCCAAGACAGTCCTGGAAATCATCAATAGACAAATAAAATTTCCAGACCCGGCCTGGAAGTCAACAGAAGTCTTGGAAGCTATCATTAGAGCATGAAAAAAGTCTTGGAACACACCGCTTGACATACATATATATATATATATATATATATATATATATATATATATATATATATATATATATATATATATATATATATATATATATATATATATATATATATATACGTACCCAACTACCTATACCAAGCCCGGTACATATCACAGGCTCTCAGAAGCCCAGGCTTCCTATTGCAGTTAGAAGTGTGTATTTCACGCGTCTACGCACAGGACAATTTATATACATTTAGCAACAGGAGAGGGGTAACCTTATTTAATATTTACTTAAATATATATTTCCCAGTTCTTCCCAAGCCCCCTCAAACCACTTCACATCACCACCTTACTAAGCCCGACTGTATATAGTTAATACAGTTTACGCATTTTGAGAAGCCCAGCAACGTTGCCTTTATTTTCATGTTCTCAAGTATTTTATTACAATAATTAACGTTTTGAAAGATTCGTAGCTGTTCAACAAAGTTATTATAATAATAATTTTTCCTCAACATGGAGAAAACTAAAGGGCCCGCACAAAATACATATAGGCAAAAATGGCTCTAGGTGAATTTTTGCTAAAATGTTAGTGTTAGTATGTTGTAGATTTTAATTTCCTGATCAGAACTGTCAGGGTCCTAACTCAATCCTGTGACTAGTTTTTAAGGTACAGGGTGTTAAAGATATAAAGTGGTTATTTTTATAAAATATGGTCCAAAAAAACCGGAATTTTCATTTTATCGTATAACTTCTTTATTTTTTCACCGATTTTCAACTTTTTGTATTCGTTTGACAGATAAATTTTCTAGCTATTTGATTCTCTATCAAAAACTGATATTATCACCATAAGTGTCAAGGCAGACGTATTTAAACTTGAGCAATTTTTAGTAACTGCTGGAATTTTGTTGAAAAGCCGCATTTACAAACGGTTTGTCATGCCTGGTCTTCTGCCAATATTTTGGTGGGTAGTTTTTAAAAATCGGTCAAGGAACTACGGAACTGTACCAAAAAATGTAGATGCGTGTTGTAAACATTTCGGCAGCAATGGTAAAAACTGGAATTTTTTATTATCCTTTATAACTTTTTTGATTCTTTGCCGATTTTAATTTTTTTTGGGTCATTTAAAACCCAAAGCCTTCCAGTACAATATTAAATCTCAGAAATTGATATGAATCATAAATCCAATATGGCGGAAGTAATCAAATTAACCTAATATTTAAAAGCCTCTAGAATTTTTTTAAAATGGCGAATTTAGGCTTTCTTTGATCTTGAGGCCTTGTCTTCTAAGAACATTGGAACGTATTATAGATCACGAAAATCGGTTAAGGACTTACGAATATATGAATAATAAATGAAATCTAATTAAATAACGGGCTAAACCAGAAACATAATTTAATTACGAATCATTTAACTAAATAACAATAACTTATTGTCAAAATTAATACTTAAATAATGGAACATGACCTCCATTAGCGTTCACAACGAGCTGAACCTGCCTGTGCCAACCGTCTATTGCTTATTTAATAATTTGCTGGTCAGTTTCTTCCCAACAGTTTAAAATTCTTTGTCGCAATTCGCCTAAATTATTGAAATGACGACCATTCTTATACAACCGTTCTTGTAAATGTAAAAGTAATTGTCATGGGGATTAAGATCTGGACTATTAGGAGGCCAGTGTTCTTGTTCAATAAAATTTGCTGCATGTTCTCTTAAAACTCCAAGTGTCCATCCTAAAATTTCATTGTAGTTACCAAGACCGACTAATTTGCATGAGTATGAAATCACTAATTTAAGGTAACATTTGACTCGGAACAACTTCGCAATACTGTTGAAAATTAAGCCGTATTCCATGTTCAATAAAAATTATGCTAGTTTTAAAACCTCTACAAATTCCCACAGATACTTAATGAAAATCTTGTCTTCATTTGACAGCACCATTATAACAAAACTAGGGACCACAAGACACTTTTTAAAAACAGCTGACTGAAATAACAGTTATGAATCAATGTTCATTTGTTTTGTAACCATGACGATAACTGCATAGGTAACTCTGTTAAGAATTAATTTGATACTGTTGTTGTGGTGTACAGGGTGTCCCAAATTGCTTGATTTTGGCTGGTTTTCCTATTTCCAGACCAGGTAGAGAAAAACTGACATATGAGTCTAGAGCTCGATTTTTGTGAAACGCCGATTGGTGAAAACCACATTTCGATATCTCTAACCGTTTTCAAGATATCGGCAAAAATTGACATTTTACAGATTCCGAAAAATTGTCAACTTTTTTATTTTTGGATATTTTTTCAAAAGGTAAAAACTTTTTGACGTAGAATAAGATGCATTTGTCAAAAAAAATATATCGCTTTTCGATTGTTTGATATCAAAGCTAACTTTGTTATTTCAAATGGAAACCATAGTTTTGGCTTTGACTTTAGAAAATAGGAAAAAAAATAAGCTTTCCAAAAATATATATGCCAAGATATGTCTAGTCATCCTTGCTGCCAATATAACACATTTCTCTTTAACAATAACATTTTTTAACGTTAAAAAAATTTTTTCGGAATCTGTAAAATGTCAACTTTTGCCGATATCTCGGAAACGGTTAGAGATATCGAAATGTGGTTTTCACCAATCGGCGTTTCACAAAAATCGAGCTCTAGACTCATATGTCAGTTTTTCTCTACCTGGTCTGGAAATAGGAAAACCAGCCAAAATCAAGCAATTTGGGACACCCTGTACAGTGTACATGACTACGTTATACACCTTTATAAGTTCTTAACCGATTTTCGTGTTCTGCGTCACAATGTTCTTAGAATAGGCTTCAAGTTAAAAGAAAGTCATTTAATTTGTAATTTTAAAAAATTCTTACGGCTTTTAAATATTAGGTAAATTTGACAACTTCTGCCATATTGGATTTATAATTCATGTGAATTTCTGACATTTATGATTGTAGTGGAAGGCTTTGGGTTTTAAGTGACCCGAAAAAAATTAAAATCGGTAAAGGAATCAAAAAGTTATAAAGGAAAATGAAAATTTCGATTTTTACTATGGCTGCCGAGACGTTTACAACACGTCTCTACATTTATTGGTGCAGCTCCGTAGTTTCTTGACCGATTTTTAAAAACTGCCCACCAAAATATTGCCAGAAGACCAGCCATGTTCATAAAGCAAACCGTTTGTAAATACGGCATTTCAACAAAATTCCATCAGTTATTAAAAATTGCACAAGTTTAAATACGTCAGCCTTGACATTTATGATCATTATATCAGTGTCTGATAGAGAATCATTTAGCTGGAGGCTTTAGCTGTCAAGCGAGCCCAACAGGTTGAAAATCGATGAAAAAATAAAGAAGTTATGGGATAAAATAAAAATTCCGGTTATTTTTGGACCACCCGATATATTTATAGCAATATAAGGATTCGATTGCAATTGTTTGCATGAATGTTATTTTCTTTAACTTCAAATAATATATTGTGACAAATATGTGTTTGTATACAGGGCGAGGCACAAATAAAATAGAGTAATTTTTAAAAATCGATTTTTTTCTGCCCAAACCACAAAATATTACAAAAATCTATTAGGAATAAAATATAATTTTTTGATGTTACCGGAAGCAATAATTTGTATTTCATACAGGACGAGTCAAAAGTATGGCATTGCGAATGACCCATTCTAATGGGACTTCCTGTATATTATCATATTAAGTTGGGCAAACCAGGTGTGTCTCCGGATGAGGTACCGCACTCTTGTAAACTCTCTTATATTTACTAAAAGTTATTCTTTATAAAAAGTTTTCCTTGCCATAGGAAGTCATAAGCAGTCGTCAAACTTAAGATAAATTATACAGGGTATTCTAAAAATTTGAAAATTTATGGACTTTTAAGTGAATTGCTTTTTTACATCTTTATTGAACATTTTATTTAGTGTTTCCAATTATTTAAAATACTTAATTTCAAAAAAATTACATTTCATTTAACTAAGTTGAGAACTATTCTACATGTAGACCTCCAAAAAGTACACATTTCTCTAATCTTTTTTTAAATTCTTCGTATGCATTAGAGGTCACATCTTCATTTATGGTTGCAAGAGCTTCTACAATTTTTTGCTTTAATAAATCTACGTCGTCTTCGAAATCGTTGCGGCCGAAATACTCGAACTCGAATTGTAGAATGTGCTGGACATCCGTCTTGTTGAAAAATTATTCTTCTACGTTTTAAATTTTCATTGTCCAATTTCCAAAACAAAATTATTTAAAAGTTCTAAATAAGTATCTTGGTTCAAAATTCTATCAATAAAATAAGGACCGTTTATTCTATGATGCAATATGTCGTTTTTAAACTTTCGACTGTTAGTGATAAATCGGAAAATTGGATTTTCCTGAGCCCAGTACCTACAATTTTGAGAGGAAACTATCCCATGGCCCATTAGTCTTAAAAGTAGATTCGTCCACGAATAAAATGTTTCGATAAATTAATGATCTATCTGCTAAAATTTTCTCACCCCGTTAAGCAAAAGTCCAAACGACGAGCATCATCTCCAACTTGAAGTTTGTGAATTAATTTAGGTTCGAATGCACGAAATAATAATAATAATAATAATAATAATAAAATGACTTTATTTCAGGCGGAGTCTAGCCTAAGCTATCCTCTGAATATGAGATTTGCTAATACCTAAATTTAACGACCATCTTGGGTGTTCTACAATCTACAGTCTAAAACTACACCGGTAGCAGCGTCATCTTCATTTAATTGTTTTTATTTTTTTTCACATTTTTTACTTCCCCGGTGGTATCGAATTTATAAATTAATTTACATACTGTGAATCACTGTAACATCTGGATATTTCTCATTGAAAACTTCAATAGCGTATTTATAAAAACATTTCCGATTCCATAGCATTTGATCAAGTAAATTCGTTGTTCCAAGGTTAAGGCGCTTTTAGACAGTCATGCAAATTGTGCCAGTTGGCTTGTGTATGTAAATTTGCACAAATGTACTGAGTCGTTGTACATCTGTTTAGATGCTCATGCAATTTGCGTAACTGATTTGTGCATGCAAATTTGCACAAATGAACGTCGCTGTATTCATTTAACGTTCAGTCTACCTTACACAGTTAATATATCAAGAGTGTTGATTTTTGACAAAAAAAAACGGGAAATTATGATAAGGAATTACTTTTTGCCACAGCTGTGGTTTGTGTTATATCAGACGTGCGACTGTCAAACATCGTTTATACGCTCATGCAAATACTTCAACCTCATATACGTACCCAACAACCTATACCAAGCCTGGTACATGTCACCGGCTCTCAGAAGCCCAGGCTTCCTATTGTATTTAGAAGTGCGTATTTCACGTGACTGCGCGTAAAACAATTTATATACATTTTGCTAGAGGAGAGGGGTAACCTTATTTAATATTCACTTAATCATATATTTTCCAGTACTTGTAAAGCCACTTCATAGCGTCACCTTACCAAGCCCAACTGAGTTAATATATTACACTTATTTTGGGAAACCCTTATTTTCAACTCATAAGTGTTGAATGAAATTATTATAATAATAATTTGACCCAACATGGACAGAACTAAATTCATAAAATCCAGATAAAAAAGGTAACCCACATAAAGAAAATTTTCTGATATTAAAAAAAGTGCGCAAGTTAATGGTATATGCTTATTTAATTTTCCTATGAAACGAATATCTTGACAATTATTTAAATTATGAATAATATTTCCTGCACATATAAATAATAAAGCTTTAAATAAAGCATGAGTTAATAAATGAAAAAAAGCTAATTTATACTCTCCTAAAGCTAAAATCCTTATTATTAAACCTAATTGACTTAATGTTGATAAAGCAATAATTTTTTTTAAATCAAATTCAAAATTAGCCCCTAAACCTGATATAAATATAGTTAAACTTGAAATTAATAATAAAATTAATATTAAATTTGAAGAAAAACAAAAATTAAAACGAATTAATAAATAAACCCCAGCTGTAACTAAAGTTGAAGAATGAACTAAAGAAGAAACTGGAGTTGGAGCTGCTATAGCAGCAGGTAATCAAGAAGAAAAAGGAATTTGAGCTCTTTTAGTTATAGCAGCTAAAACTACCATATATGAAATTAATTTTATAGAAAAATCTTCTTTTATTAAATCCAAATAAAAAATAAAATTTCTTCTTCCATAATTTATTATTCAAGCAATAGATATAAGTAAAACATCTCCAATACGATTAGATAATGTTGATAATATCCCAGCATTAAAAGATTTAACATTCTGGTAATAAATTACTAAACAATAAGAAACTAAACCTAATCCATCTCAGCCTAATAAAATTGAAATTAAGTTAGGTCTAATAATTAATAATATTATTGATAAAACAAATATAACCACCAAATAAATAAATCGATTTAAATTTTCATCAACAAACATATATTCTTGACTATAATAAATTACTATAGAAGAAATAAATAAAACAAATCTTATAAATAATAACGACATTCAATCTAATAAGATAGTTATAATTACAGGTAAAGAATTTAATGTTAATAAATTTAATTCAATAATTAAATTAAAATTTTAGATTAAAAAATGTAGCCTAAGAGAAAAAAAGTGATAAAAAAATTAATAAAAATAAATTAAAATAAATTTACAAATAGAATAATTATCTAAAATAGAAAACTATATCTTTGAAATCACAAATCAATATTTTTTATAAACTACTTAGATTAAATTTATAACACCAAATATTCACCCTTTAAAATTAATAAATTTAAAGGTATTCAATGTAAAAATAAATATTCGCGTAACATTCCTTGATAAACAGAAAATGCCCCTGAACAAAAATTACCATGCTGAGAAAAAGAATATAAAAATAACGAATACACAGCTCTAAAAAACGAAATTAAAGATAAAAATAATATTCTAATTCAACAAATGAAATTAAACTGTTAATTAACAAAATTTCTCCTATTAAATTTAAAGAGGGAGGAGCCGCTATATTAGAAGAACAAAGTAAAAATCGTCACAATGAAAGTCTAGGTATAATTTAATTTAAACATCCCTTATTTAAATAAAGTCTTCGTCTCCCTATTCGTTCACAAGAAATATTAGCTAAACAAAATAAACCAGAAGAACATAATTCATGAGCATTTATCATTACCAGAGAACCTCAAAACCCTCAAATATTTAATGTTATAATACCTGCTAATACTATCACTATATGTGCAACTGAAGAATAAGCAATTAAAGATTTTATATCTCTTTGACGAATACAAATCAAAGAAACCAAAAATCCACCTACTAATCTAATAATAATAAAATAATAATTAATTTTTATTCCAATTTCAATAAATAATATTATTAAACGTAAAAATCCATAACCTCCCAATTTTAATATAATTTTACAATTCTCTTTCTTTGCTTGATATGCATTATTTTTAAATGACTTTGTTTAGGCTTTATACAAGCATAATAACAACAAACATATCCAAACTGATATACTTACATTGATATTTCATCTCTAAACACGCTATTATTAAATTCATTGAACTTTCTTTAATAGGTACATGATGAATACTGGATTAAATATCATAAAATTCAAAACGTCTAAAAACAAATTATTAAAAATTTTTTCAACTTACCAAAATTCATTCAATATGGTCAACAATTAAAAAACGAAGTCCACAAGAAGATGTACATACCTGAAGAGCTTGTAAGAGCGAAAGAATATGTACATCTTCTTGTGGACTTCGTTTTTTAATTGTTGACCATATTGAATGAATTTTGGTAAGTTGTACCTATTAAAGAAAGTTCAATGAATTTAATAATAGCGTGTTTAGAGATGAAATATCAATGTAAGTATATCAGTTTGGATATGTTTGTTGTTATTATGCTTGTATAAAGCCTAAACAAAGTCATTTAATATAATACCTGCCAAAATTATTGACCCTGAAACAGAAGCCTCTACATGAGCTTTAGGTAATCATAAATGAATAAAAAATATACGTATTTTAACAAAAAATACTAAATTTATACATAAATATATAAAAACTCTATTTACATTATTATTAAAAAAAATAAAAACTTAAAGAATTACATTTTTCATGATAAAAAAAAATTGAAATTATTATAGGTAAAGAAACTAATAAAGTATAAAATAATAAATAAATACCAGCTTCAATTCGCTCAGGTTGATAACCTCAACCAATAATCAAAATTAAAGTAGGAATCAATCTAATTTCAAAAAATAAATAAAAAATAAATAAATTTAAAGAAGAAAATGTTAAATAAAATCTAATAAGAAAAATTATATTCTAATTTTCAGAATTAAGTGACTGGCTGCATGTAGAAATACTAATGCCATAAAACAATTTTAGAATACCCTGTAAAATGATCTCAAGTTTGACGGCTGCTTATGGCTTCCTAAGACAAGCAAAACTTTTTACAAAGAATGACTTTTTCTCGGCAAATCAAAAATAAAATAGTTTACAAGAGTGCGTTACCTGATCCTGGGACCCACTGTATTTTTCTCTTTAGATAATGGTATTCTTAAATTCCAAACACTTTATAATTTTTTAATTAGTAAAACCGTTTAGAAAAAAAACATAATATTCTAATTCTAACTTTAATTTTCTCTTATTTGATTCAGTTGCTTCCTTATGCAAAACTTAAATGGATGAACAGGTTTAACAGTTGAATAAACTGCATTTAACCATAAATTAAAAGAGAATTAAAATTGACATCGAATTACATCGACTAATTTAAAAATAATGACGGTTCGAGTTTCGTGATTATTTATAGAGTAATCCACCTAAAATGAACCCATTAAAAATTTATTGGCTTTTATTTTTATAAACAAAACTGTACTTGACAATAATTATTAGTGAAAATTATCATAGTACTGACTACTTCCAGTTTTTTAATTGGTGTATTTCTTAATAAAATGAATTTATTCACGGTAACTTTCAATTGTTTCATTAGAAGAGACAGCTACTTTACCTGATGCGATGTTGGCAAGTTTTCGGGCTGCGCATCATACGAATAAAATACTGGGCTTCGCTAAATCGGTCATATATTATCATTGTATATACTGATCAAGTTGTGCGCCCTCTATATGAAATTTTCGGAATTAATTCTGTATATTTTGAGAGAAATACCGACCTTACCAAGCCCATCAAAAATTTGGGGAGGACGTTCCATTAGCCCTACCAAGCTTAACCACTTAAATATACACGTAAGTTTTTACCAAGCCCGGAGTCGGGCTTCGTAAGTAGGTGTCGGGCTTAGTATACTCTAAAGACATACAATTTTGGGCCTGATAATGCCGGTTTATATGTATATATATATATATATATATATATATATATATATATATATATATATATATATATATATATATATATATATATATATATATATATATATATATATATATATATATATATATATATATATATATATATATATATATATATATATATATATATATATATATATATATATATATATATATATATATATATATATATATATATATATATATATATATATATATATATATATATATATATATATATATATATATATATATATATATATATATATATATATATATATATATATATATATATTGACATGAAATTTATATATCTAAATTGAGAAAAATACAAAAATATCTAAAAGATATAAAACTGATGGCAGAATGATACTTTACCTGTAACTTAATTATGAAAACGTATATATCAATTTCAAAATCTAGAACAAAATTAATACTATTCTATACATAAAATAATCAACTGGGGTATATTTGTTGCATTTAGATAAAGGTATTAATACTTAAGCAAGATAGAAAGGAATTATGTACTTATAAAAGAAATTTGTTTAAAATAATTAAGAATGTCATTAATATAAATTAATTTAATATAGAAATAAGTAAACTAAAAATGAAATCAATACAGTTTAGAAACATTAAAAGTAAATTAGTGATATAAAATCAAGTGTAAGAAAGTGCCACATGATACTTCAGAATGACAAATTAAATTAAATCAAGAAGTATAAATTATGAAGTTTTGGAAATATAAAATAAAAAAATTGGAAGATTGTTGATTAGTTACGAAATAGCAGGAGAGACGAGGGTTCGAGATATGGTTTTTCTGGAAAAGTAATAAAGTTTTATGCAGAAGAATAGAAACGAATCCTGTAATTTAAAGAAATATAAGCAGTTTATATATATAAATGAACAAAGAAAGAACCAAGTTGTAAAAATAAGCAGAATAAATGAAAATGACAAAATAGGACAAGTAAATTAAAAGAAAACAATTAGTAGCTACTTAAATGTTATAACAGAAGATAAGAAAGAGGAAAGAAAAGGTAAAGATATTATACAAACTAAACTAAACATAAAGGATAATCAATTTATTGAAAATAAAGAAAGGAAAGGAAATAAAATAGTTCAAAATAGACAACAGTTAAAAAGTTCAATAACTTTATAATTTAATAGTATAAGTTTTTCTGTCCAAAACATAATATGTCAGAAACTAATAGATAAGGAGGTATCATAAATAGTGATTTTGTTTGAAATATATATAAAATAAAATACTAACACTTATAAGTAAATAAAATTAGAAACAGAATCGCTATTTTTGAATAAAAATTTAGATTAATAATTGGCGATAGGTTTAGATATAAGGAATTTTTGGGAAAGTTTAAACAAATTTCTTTAGTATTACATCACAGCATAACAATAGCTGTAATTGTACATCATTTATTAAAAAGTACATAATTTCAAACATAGTAATTCGTTATTTCTGGATGGGTATGCAACACCATATACACCAGTGTATTGAATAGTATAATAAATAAAATTCTACAAGTTTCTTTTTAATAGTGTTGATTTTAAAAGGTTAAAAAAAGTTTAAAAGACCAAGTTTATTCCTTGAACCCTAAAGTGACCCTGAGAAGAGAGTGAATTAGATTAAAATAAAATAATAATAAAAAAAGGTAAGCTTTATTAAATAAAATATAATAAAATAATATTTTAATTTCTAACTTAAATATAAATAAAGATTTAAAGTCAATAAAAAAAAAAAATAGAATCCGTATATACGACAAATTTGGCGCCCAACGCGAGGCAACGAATAGACTTGGTTTAAATAATAATAAATAATAATAATAAAAGATATTTGAGTTCAGAGAAAGTATTATTCTGGGATTTGTCTTACAGTTTTTAAGTAAAATTAAAAAATAAAAAGATTTATGGATTTGAGATCTGGTAAAGTAACTGGGGATTTAGCAAATATGTCTGATGATGAGTCTAGTGGGGATGAAGTGGCTCAGCCAACAGTCCAAGATAGGGGGGATGAAAATGTAGCACTTATACATCCAGGGACAGGAATGGAATGTATAATGCAATATTTGAAAAAAATGAATGACGAGTTAAAAATATCTAATTCTAATTTAAATGCAAAGTTAGATATGGTCAAGTCTGAATTAAAAACAGATAATACAAAACTAAAAATAGAGTTAAATACAAAATTAGATAATTTAAATTTGAAACTAGATACAATCAATTTAGATTTAAATGCTAAATTAGATGCTACAAATAAAAAAATAAATGAAATAGAAATAGGTAATTTAGAATTAAATAAAAAAATTGAAAATGCTGAAGTACAACTAAATAAAAAAATTGGTACAGAGGTAGAGAAAATTAGGGATGACGTTGAGCAAGTCATAAAAACTAATATTAATAAAATAGAAAATGATATAAAACAAATTGATCAAATACATGCTGTAGAGTTAAATGTGTTAAATGAAAAAATGAATAGTGAAACACACGATATCAGGACCCAAATGGGTAATTTAAAATCAATGTCAAATATACAGTATGTGTATAATAGGGCATCACAGTTTGATGGTAATGTGCAATTTTATGGGGATAATAGGATACATCCAAAAATGTTTATTAAAAATTTAAAAGAATCTTTAGAGATGGTACCAGAGGTGAATAATATAAAATCATTTATTAGAAACAGTCTTAAAAAAAATGCTGAAATTTGGTACGCGCTAATTGAAGATAAATATGAAACTTTTGATGAGTTTGCGGTATTATTTTTATCAAATTTTTGGGGAGAAAATCAACAGTCAAAAATAAGGGAGAATTTATTTAGCGGAAAATATAAAGATAATGTGGGATGTTCAAGGGAAAAATATATTTTAAAAAAATACAATTATATTAGGCATTTAGAACCGCGCATTCCAGATATGGAAATAGCTAATTATTTAGCAAGGCATTTTTCGGACGACATCAGGGATGTGATTCTTATACAGGGAATGGATACAATTGAGAAAATGTTGCAATATTTGAGAAGAATCGACGATGGTAGGGTGGATGGGCATGCAACAGGTAGGTTCGACAATTATCAGTATGCCAATAGAACATATGGAAATGATCGTCAGAACAAGACTAACAATGAAAGAAGACAATACTATAATAGAGAAGATAGAACTTATGGAAGAGAATATAATGGACATAACAGCTATGGACAACGATATTATAATAACTATAACAGAGAAGATACAAAACATGGAAGAGAAAATAATGGGTACAATGGATATGAACAAAGAAATCAGAATAGTTACAACAGAAATGATCAAGAAAAAAATAATAACTACAGGAATCATGAACAAGGAAATTATTATTATAGGAAAAATTATACTGGAGAAAACAAGAATCAAAGAAGAGAAAATCAAGTAGATGGACAACAAGAAAATAATCAAGATAAACAAGATAAAAGAAACATGAAAAATACAGAATGGAGTAGGATAGAGGAAATTACAACGGCAATGGTTGAACCAGAGCCAAAGAACAAAAATTTTTAGGTAGGTGCAAATCGGATACAAAATTAGTAAACTCGATATACGAACATCCAAAAGAGTTTATTAATATTGAACAACAAGGTAATGATTTGGTTATATTGAATACAGATTTATCCTTTATTAAAATAAATGTAAATAATATTTTGTTAACAGCATTAATTGATACGGGTTCTGAGGTTAGTTTAATAAATAAAAATTTCATAGAATAATATGCTAAAATATTTAAAAGTGATATAATACGAATGAAAAAGATAAATTTACATACAGCAAATGGTAAGAGAATGGTAGAAGTTAATAAAATAATAAATGTAAATGTTCAAATCGGACAAGAAATAATTTCACACGAATTTGTAATAGTACCAGATCTTGTGATAGATGTAATGTTGGGAAATGATTTTTTAAAGAGTAATAATGTCACTATTGATTTTATTAATAAAAATGTAAAAATAGGTAAATGCATATTTGATATAATTGATGAGGAAAATAAGAGAAATGCCATAGATGCAAAATTAATAAATCACCTTATCAATAAAATTGATGATCCATATCCAATAGAAGGAATGGAAAATAATTATAATACTCCAGAGGAGAAAGATAAAGAAATAATCATTTGCCCCAAAATACATATTAATGAAATAATCGATATATTATTAAAACATAAAGAATTATTTAATTATAAAGCAAGAGTCACAAATGTCTACCAACATAAATTGTATGTAAATGAATCTCTTCCATATAATGCTAAAACGTATCGAATACAATTTAAATATAGTGAACACGTATGAATTATTTGATGGTAGTAAAAATTTAATTAGGGGAAAATTTCATATTAATCTTATGTATCCGTACATGAGAAAGAAATAGGGAGAAACAAAATTTAGCAAGGGTAAATAAATGGACATAAAAGAAAAGATATTAAAACAAATTTCAAGTCAAGAGGAATAGTTATTGATATCTAAATTTACTGAGAGTAAGTCAGATATCAAAACTATTGGGGGATAATGACATGAAATTTATATATCTAAATTGAGAAAAATACAAAAATATCTAAAGGATATAAAACTGATGGCAGAATGATACTTTACCTGTAACTTAATTATGAAAACGTATATATCAATTTCAAAATCTAGAACAAAATTAATACTATTCTATACATAAAATAATCAACTGGGGTATATTTGTTGCATTTAGATAAAGGTATTAATACTTAAGCAAGATAGAAAGGAATTATGTACTTATAAAAGAAATTTGTTTAAAATAATTAAGAATGTCATTAATATAAATTAATTTAATATAGAAATAAGTAAACTAAAAATGAAATCAATACAGTTTAGAAACATTAAAAGTAAATTAGTGATATAAAATCAAGTGTAAGAAAGTGCCACATGATACTTCAGAATGACAAATTAAATTAAATCAAGAAGTATAAATTATGAAGTTTTGGAAATATAAAATAAAAAAATTGGAAGATTGTTGATTAGTTACGAAATAGCAGGAGAGACGAGGGTTCGAGATATGGTTTTTCTGGAAAAGTAATAAAGTTTTATGCAGAAGAATAGAAACGAATCCTGTAATTTAAAGAAATATAAGCAGTTTATATATATAAATGAACAAAGAAAGAACCAAGTTGTAAAAATAAGCAGAATAAATGAAAATGACAAAATAGGACAAGTAAATTAAAAGAAAACAATTAGTAGCTACTTAAATGTTATAACAGAAGATAAGAAAGAGGAAAGAAAAGGTAAAGATATTATACAAACTAAACTAAACATAAAGGATAATCAATTTATTGAAAATAAAGAAAGGAAAGGAAATAAAATAGTTCAAAATAGACAACAGTTAAAAAGTTCAATAACTTTATAATTTAATAGTATAAGTTTTTCTGTCCAAAACATAATATGTCAGAAGCTAATAGATAAGGAGGTATCATAAATAGTGATTTTGTTTGAAATATATATAAAATAAAATACTAACACTTATAAGTAAATAAAATTAGAAACAGAATCGCTATTTTTGAATAAAAATTTAGATTAATAATTGGCGATAGGTTTAGATATAAGGAATTTTTGGGAAAGTTTAAACAAATTTCTTTAGTATTACATCACAGCATAACAATAGCTGTAATTGTACATCATTTATTAAAAAGTACATAATTTCAAACATAGTAATTCGTTATTTCTGGATGGGTATGCAACACCATATACACCAGTGTATTGAATAGTATAATAAATAAAATTCTACAAGTTTCTTTTTAATAGTGTTGATTTTAAAAGGTTAAAAAAAGTTTAAAAGACCAAGTTTATTCCTTGAACCCTAAAGTGACCCTGAGAAGAGAGTGAATTAGATTAAAATAAAATAATAATAAAAAAAGGTAAGCTTTATTAAATAAAATATAATAAAATAATATTTTAATTTCTAACTTAAATATAAATAAAGATTTAAAGTCAATAAAAAAAAAATAGAATCCGTATATACGACAATATATATATATATATATATATATATATATATATATATATATATATATATATATATATATATATATATATATATATATATATATATATATATATATATATATATATATATATATATATATATATACGAAGTATGCCCGGCGATCAGTACGGAAGATTACCTGCCTCAACTTCTGCTACAAGTTATTTACTCGTATCTTGTATACCAGGATGTTGAGGTCTGTTGAGATCCGGTCTACCAACTGATAAACGAACAGCGTGGTGCCAAGAAGGGCCTGGCGTTTGCAAGGAAATCCTGCTGATAGACCGCTGTATTATAACGTCTTATGAGCTATTGTTACATTTGCTCAGATGTCTTGCGATACCAGCACCACTAGTGAGATGCATTGAACAACTGTTGCCGCTTTGGAGAACTCGCTTTACCATAACATCCGGTGCCGAGCGAGTTTCGACAGCGTTGGTGACATTTAGGAGAGGACTGTTCCAGGTTGACTCTTTGAGTCCGTCTCTCTTCTGCATCTCACTGCTGTAGTTATCTGTTGGCGTCCGCCAAACCCGCGGGTATCAGTGTGGGCCATCCAGCCACCGGAGGCATAAAGTCACCCGTCTATTTTATATGGATGACATTAAACTTTTATGCTCCCGGAGATGCGTATCTCAAAATGCTCTAAGGGTGGTCGAGGAATGCACGCGGGCAATTGGCATGGAGTTTGGGTTGGACAAATGCGCAGTCCTCCTCAGGAGAGGACGATGTGGGGAATTCCAAGAAAATGCGCAGCTCGCAGAAGGAAGGATCCTACGACATCTGGATGCCAGGTGAACTAAATAAAGGATTCTCTCCGTGGCAAGTACAGACACCGACTTCGAAAGATTTGGTCTTCTGAACTTTCGGGGAAGAACATGATGTCTGCTACTAATATGCTTGCCGTTCCAATTCTGCTCTACTCCTTCGAAGTAGTTAAATGGCGAGTAGATGAGCTGCGCCAACAGGACAAAGATACCCGCAAGATGATGAATATTCATAGGAATATTCATTCTAGGTCGTCCGTTCACCCGTGTGTTATACCTCCCATGTCAACGGGGTATGGCATGTAATATCCTAACGTAATAAACTGGGTTTATCGATAAGCTGACTTTCGCTTTTTTAAGGTCAGCAGGGCTGAAGTCGGGGACCGAGGGATTCACTGTGGCCTGTCAAGATGGTGCTATTAACACCTTGGTCTATCCAGATCGCGTGATGGGTGCATTTATTATCTGCCTGTCCGATTTATGCGACTTCGGCCTACATCCACTTACATAACGCGGCTTTACGCGTGCTATACTACCATCTACGGCACTCGTACGAGATAGACCAAACACCAGTGCTGCCTTACATTTCCGGAGATGTCGAGTCCGTTGTCGAGAAAGGGAAATGCCGGATTTACTGAAACTACTCGTTCCCGACCGTCAGGATAATTCGAGCCAATAAGCCTGGCAGTCCTTCTCGATCATCAGAACAAGGTGATGTATGTGATATATGACTGATGGTCGAGATGGTAGAGTACCTGCCTCTCACCCAAAAGTCCCGGGTTCGAATCCCGGTCGTGGCAATGGAAAATACTGTGAGAGGGATTTTTCCATTATACACGGATATTAGGTGTGTGTCCCTTGTCTTTAAATGTGTAGCCCCCTCCCGCACAAGGCTCCTAGAGCCTTCTGGGATAAAGGGGGTCGTAATTACATGTGGTGTATTTATTATGTCATCGAGTTCTCAGCACCTGCCGAGACCAACATCGCCTTGAAGGAGGAGGAGAAACGGACCAAATACAGAGATCTTCGATACGAGCTCCAAGTGCTACTCTGTCAAGATGGTCGTCCTGATAATCGGTGTAGTCGGAGGTATGAGGCCCACAATGCTCCCCGCTGAGGACCATGCCCGCCTGCCAAAATTCTGTAGAGTGGTTGGCTGGTCAAATGCAGAAAGCGGTCATTCTGGGATCCCTCCGTCTATTTAAGGCACACGAGTCAGGAATCTACAGTTTCTACACACACACTTCGCACACAGTCTACACTTTCGCTCTCTCCCGTAAGGTGTCGGAGGCCACGTGGAGACTGTCCATTATCGGGTAAATAAATAAATAAAAAATAATAATTTTATTAAGTTAGGTAGGTTAATCCCTTATGAGTAATTGTTCATAATGTGGAAAAATAGAATATTACTCATAAAATTCATTTATTTGACGTTACCGGTTTCGTGAACAATAATTTTGCTCCACATCCTCAGACGTAACAGGACTACAATTAATTATTGTTTGTAGCTTATTTGTGGCGGATAATTAATATTCATTGAACTTGTTTCTGGGAATCACGCCAATTCTAAAAAATAAATAGAAATAAGAAAATGTCCAAAATATGTTAAGATAAAAGTGTAGTATCAAAGGCAAACCTCAACAGTTTGCCCCAGTTTTTTACATATCATATATATATGATGGGTTTTTTTGGAACAATTTGTTTTGCTCCAAACTCCGCATTCGCCTATCTAGACAATGCTACTTGATGGTCTGCAGCACTGTCCAATTTAGAGTATGGTGTTGTCGTCTCAGTCCGGCTGCCACACGCCGAACTTTAGGTATATACGCCCTGCCTGCAATTATGCATTCCACCACACTGGATTCGTGAAGCGTATTGTCTCGCCGACCGAATTTTTGCCTCGATTTTATTTACGCGCCGCTTAGTGTTCTCGATCCTGTCTACCGCGTTTGCCAGACGGGGTAATGGAACGAGTTCCTTAGCAGCAGCGTAAGCGGTACTGTTGATTTGCCATATGTTGGCATCTTCTGGAAGTTTCTCATTGATCAACGAGTCCATTTCCAGGCCTTGTGGCTTTGGGTTAATTCTGGTGTTAAGGTTAACCCTCGTCCTTAAAGCTATATCGATGGACTCAGGAGGATGTTCTTCGTCAGCTGGTATTTGCCGCGGTTGTAACGACGCAAATTTTTAAGCCTACAGATTCATCTGGTAGTTGAAAAATTACTCGTTACTATTATCATTTTATCCGCTAGTATTTTTGGGTTCACCCTGTATAACCAGTTTAGTAAAATATAGGAATTATTGAACCCTAGAATTCAGCGTTCTGTTTATTTGCAGTTAATAAATTTATTTATTGTTTATTTATAGTTAAATTCGGGTACACCCTGTATAAAGGGGTAGAGTAATTTCAGTAAGTATTCAGGTAATCATCGATTTATTTAAACGTGTTATAAATAAATAAACTTATTTATTTTTCTATTTAAGTAATCCGTACGTTATTAATTCCGTTTCTTTCACGTTAATAACAATTTCCTTTCGGGATTAATAAATAAATGAGCCAGAGCGCGACTTAGTGGCTAGCCACGGGAATCATACGGTAGGTTCGCATTATCAGCGTGTGGAAGACACTCGGCCGGCCAGCTCGAGATTAGGACGTACGCGAATTGAATTTGAATTATTAGTCTATATCGACGATTGAAACGTTCCTATTGCATTTAGGTAAATATTAAGCTCACTAGGCATATTTACGGTACTTGAAGTGAAAGATAAAACCGCGTTAATTATTTGCTTTTCGACTTAGAAATAATTTGCGAATTATTTCAATATTTTGATAGAGAAATTTATAGTCAATTATTAAAAAGAATTAATTATTAATTCATACCGTGCGTTACAATTGATTTACAATAAATCACCGTGCATTGTAATAGCTGTATTTTTACATGTTTTAAGTTTAAATGAGGAATAAAATATTTTACTGGTTTTGAAGCGTGATAGAAGGTAGTCATTTCCGTAATTTATTTAATTAAATAAATTTAGTAGTCCGTCTGTCTGTATGGTGGCCCGATAGAATACGAGACGAAGGAGGTGTGTAAATACCAACGCATTTATCCGTTGAGAGTGCGAATATTGCAAGGGTTAACACTATCCTCTTCTCAGGTTCAGAGGTTTGTCTTGGGGTGCCAGTACAGTTGTGTCTTTTTAATCAGATCTGTTCGTAACCGCTCAGAATAATAGTTTGTGGTAAAAACCCCAAAACCTTGTGGAGACGAGTGCGAGTTAGCCAGTGTCTAACAGGTTGGGTTTTGACATAAATGAATCAGGTAGATTAACACGAATAGTAAGTGTGATGGTAAAGACGTCAAGACGGACCCCTTGACGTGAAGCGAGTGTCCCAGCTACTTCTCTCCTGATGTTCGATTAAAGTAGTAAGTGTTTGTTATAGGGTAGCTTTCACAGAAATATATTTGCTGCAAGAAGGCATATTATGTTGTGGATGCTGGATTGGCGCTGGTTTTAGTTTGCACCTGCTCATTTATTTATTTATTTATTTATACATCCTAACAGGCCTAACGGCCTAATTACAAGGATATAAAACTGCAACATGAATAATTATTGTTATCATATAATATGCATGACTGAGTTATCTAGTCTTAATACAAGAGACAAAATAACACAAAACCATAGAAATAGTAAAGAAATATTATCCTAATTATTTAAAAACAGAAAAATAGAAAACAAGTAGATACTAAAAAGTATTAATTAGCTAAGGTCATTAAGTATGTAGAGACAGTTTTATTAAATTGATTAAGTGATAAGGTCCACTCCAGATCTATCAGGGAGTCGACATTGTTGGCTAGCCGAAGTATGGTTATGAAAGGGGATTGTGAGGTGGTTAATGCCATTGGCACCTTAAATTTTAATGGACGCCTAGTTTGTCGTGCAGGTATATTAAATGGTATGAGGGCTAAAATAGTTGGCGCGTTAATTAGGTTATTTAAAACTTTATATAAAAACGTAAGTATTACTATCTTACGCCATATATCCAGAGATATAATATTGAATTCAGTTCTTAGGTATGCTGATCTAACATATTGATAATTAGGTCTAATATGATACTTTTTGTAATACAAATATCTAAGAAATTTATTCTGTATCTTTTCAAGTGTATTCAAATAAATTTGTGGTTGCGAGTGCCAGATGATTGACGCAAATTCAAGTTTAGACCTTACAAATACATGGTACAGGGTGGTAATTGTTTTAATGTTGGTAAAGGCAGATGCTTGTCGTATAATAAACCCTAACATATGATTTGCAGATGCTGAAATATTTTCTATATGTTCAGAGAAAGAGAAACGGGAGTCATACGTAACTCCCAAGTCTTTAACTTTATTTTTCCTCTTTAAATATGCATCACTCATCTTGTAATCATACACAATGGGATCCCTCTTTCGGGTGATTGTTAGTACAAAACATTTTTTTATATTAAATATCAATTTGTAATCACAGCTTCATTTGTGAATACTATCTATATCCCTCTGAAGTTCCACACAATCATTATCCGTTTCAATTTTTTTGAAAATTTTAAAATCATCGGCAAAAAGTAATCATGTTAGTATTATGTTGTAGTCTTTTGTCTTTTGTGCTTTATGATATATAAACCAAGAGAAAATAGCTGACGGGTCACCCAAAGCCAAAAAAGGGAAAAAAAAAAAAATTAACACGAATAAACCTGGTTTGAAAATTATTCCCGAGGTGGTTGTATAGGGGTTATTGAAAATCAATCATCGGGTTGCCAGGGGTAGAAACCTAAAACATCCTGTCGTGAGTGCGCTGGCCAGCGTCTGGATGACAGGGTTAACACGAACAACCCGATTGCAGTAATTACTTGTAGAATTATTTAATTAAATATTTAGTCTGAAAATCCGACTTGCTAGTACGATAATACTGATTAGGTTTTTTTTGTAATTTCTTTTGTTACCGCTGGAAGTTTTTATTGCCGTTTCTTTTACTGGACTATCACATTTCAACACACACGTTTACCGTTTTGAAATAAAATTCATTCATGTTATCAAATATAGCTTTGAAAACACGTACCGTAATTATTCCAAAGCATACTTCAAGTCTTGCTTACTTACATCCGTCACCGTTTTTTAACCATCCTGCCGCTTGCTTACTACTGCTACCGCTCTTTAGTTACCTGCATCTGATTAATACCGTAATTGCACACCCGCTTACCCGCTTTAATACTTTCCATAACTCTGATAGTCGTTTAGTTTCTTCAAAACTAGACCGTGCCGCTTGTAGTTAGTTTTGCGTCCGCTTTGCTTGCACACACCTCCGCTTGAGAGTTATCTTTTGAGTAGTTAATTTTAAGTAGTTTCTTTGAGTAGAATTAATTTTGATTACATTATTTTTGTAGTAAATACTTTTAAGTATTGTTGTAAATATTTGTTGCTTTGTATATAGATGTTTTGAAATACGTATTTAGTTGCTTACATACTGCTTTGTGGTAAATTAGCCGTACTTATAGATACCACATTGATTTGCTTTCTTTTCGTTTATCAAACGATGTACAATAAATATTTATTGTAATAAATTTGTTTTTTATCAAATAGTTTATGCTTTCTGTATCACTATACATTACTATACACACCACACACCACAGAAATTAGACAACCCCCAATTCCAAATCCAAAGGCTGTCCGGAAGAGGGCTACACATTAGAAAAAGCGTAGACAAACATCCATACCCACCGACATTGCTATCTGCCGGTGCCGGGCTTCGAACCCGTAGGCGATAGGCACTGTAGCCAGAGCCATGACTGTCACTCATGCTCTAACCCACTGCGCCACCGAGTCGGTGGTGACCTTATAATAACATCAGTATAAGCCTCTAACTCTAAAAGATTATACAGTCAGCAGTCGGCTCCAGTAGAGCGGCGACCAGCAAACCTAGAACCCGGACATACCGTGTCTTCACTGAAGTTATCCGGCCCTATCATACTGTTGATAGGTCAAAATGGCATTCCTACACGTTAAACAAGGGATTGGCGCCCGAGGCAATAATATTTGCGACAGTCATTTTGTGTAACATTAATTCAATATTTAGGAGAAGGGACGTCACAAATAACGTCCGAATAAAAAGAGCGTCACAAAATGGCGCCCGAACATATATTATCCTAATGAAACACACATTCCTTTTAATACTTTTATTCTCTTCGAATGTACGGACATGACTGCTTGTTGAGATATGAAGATCTATAAAAACCCCTTAACAAAAACTTACTCCTTTACTTATATTTATATTTAATTGAATACATTACATTTCCCTTCTATAAAAATTCTAAAGCTTTATTAGTAATAATTATACCACACCCACACCTATTTTTTTTTTTTTTTTAATGGCAAAATCTGATAATCATCAATTATAAAGATATCAAATATAACTATAACTAGTAAGAAACTTTTACCTTATCACTATAACTTTTTTATTTTACAAATCCTAAATATATTCACATATATATATTTTTTTATATAATCACAAAAAAAAAACATGTTCTATTTTAAATACAATTATTATTTAGTATATACACTATTATTACAATTACAATATATTTTTTTATATAATCACAAAAAAAAAACATGTTCTATTTTAAATACAATTATTATTTAGTATAATAATATACACTATTATTACAATTACAATTTGTTTTCGACTTAATTTAAAACTTAATAATTTTATTCCTATAATCCCAGCTCAACTTTAACTATACATATTGAAATCTTTCAGGTGCTTTTAATTGACTACGTCGGCGTAATTCATATTTGACGGACTCGCTGGCCGAATTGTCTAATTCATTTTCAGCTCTAGGGGTAAAAGATGAACTTTGATCAGGCAAAATTTGATCTAAATGTTTTTTCCACATTAAGCCATCTACAGTTTTTACTATATATACTAAGTCTGATTTCTTTTCTACTACTGTTGCAATAACCCATATTTTCCTTTTATTATCCATTACCCTCACCTTATTACCTATGTCAAATATTACACTTCTGTTTCCTGAAAAATTTTTCACCTGTTTCTCTTGGTTTTTATAAACAACCTTATTTACTAGAGGATTAAATAAATCGAATTTTGACCGTAATTGCCTACCCAACAACAATTTAGCCGGAATTTCATTAGTGGTCGTGTGAGGAGTATTTCTATATTGGAAAAGTAATCTGTTTAAAATTGTCCCTATATTTTTCATATTATCTTTATTGCGCTTTAAACAGTTTTTAATTAGTTTTACGCAGTTTTCAGCTGCACCGTTACTACGAGGATAATACGGAGGTATCGTTATATGCTCCACTCCATTTTTCTTAAGGAAGTTCTGAAATTCTTCGGAAGTGAAGGGAGTTGCATTATCAGAAACTATTTTAAGCGGAATTCCGAAACGTGCAAATGACTCGCGTAATTTACCAATTGCTGCAGCTGAGGTGGTGCTTGACATTTTAAAACATTCCACCCATTTACTATGCGCGTCAATTATTACCAGGAAATTAAGATTTGCAAAAGGCCCTAGAAAATCTAAATGTAATCTTGTCCAAGGTTTATCAGGCCAAGTCCAAGGATATAAGTGACTTTGTGTCGGCATCTTTTTATATGTATTACAAATTCCACAGCTTTTAGTAATTTTCTCAATATCACTATCTAGTTTGGGCCACCATATATATCCTCTAGCTAAGGATTTTATTTTTACAATTCCCAAATGATTGCTGTGTAAGTTATCTAAAATTTGTTTCCTAAATTTGAATGGCATAACAACACGATATCCCCACATAAGACAACCGTTTTCAATAGTTAGTTCGTGCTTTCTAATAAAAAATGGTTGTAACTCTTTCTCGTTTTCATCTAATTTAACGGGCCACCCATTTAAAACATATTTAACTACTTTGCTAATAATTAAATCTTTCCGATTTTCACTTTTTAATTTGTTTATGTCTAAAATGAAGTTATCTTGTTCATCTATTAAATTTAAATAGGATGACTGAGGATCTTGTTTTTCGACTGAAATGTTTCGTTTTTTCATCAAACGTGATAACACGTCGGCTTCATTCTTATCTAATTTTACATATTTAATCTCGAAATTAAAACTCGATAAAAATAAAGCCCATCTTTGTAGACGAGTCGCTGCCATTTGGGGATGCCTTTTTTGTTTCCGAATATTGACACAAGCGGTTTGTGGTCGGTATTTAATATGAAATGTCGACCATAGAGGTACTGGTAAAAATTTTTTATTCCCACTACTATCGCATATGCTTCCTTGTCAATCTGACTCCAATTTTTTTCACCTTTAATTAAAACCTTGGAGGCGAATGCTATAGGTCTTTCACTTTTATCTGGAAAAATATGTGACAAAACCGCCCCGACCGCCACTGAACTGGCATCCACCGTTAATTTAATAGGCATCATAATGCGTTAGAACCTGTGGGGATACTAAAATATCTTTGACCTTAATAAATGCATTTTGGCAGTCTATATTAAAATTCCACGGTACCTGTTTTTTTAACAAGTTATACAGGGGAAACATTAAAGTAGCGGCATCTGGGATAAATCTGCCATAAAAATTAGCCATACCTAAAAAAGATTTTAATTCAGACGTTTTTTGTGAGAAAGGTACATTTTTAATTGCCTGTACTCTTTCCTCACTCTTATGCAACCCTTCGGCATCGATGACATAACCTAAATAAGTTACAAATTTTTGCATAAATTTACATTTTCCTTCTTTTACTTTTAGACCTGATTTGGATAACCTTTTTAATACCTGCTCATGGCATTCTAAATGCTCTGCATCATTTTCTCCTGTTATCAGAATGTCATCTAAGAAACAAGCTACACCCGGTATATTCATTAGAATTTGCTCCATTATTTTCTGAAAAAAACTAGGTGCACTACTTACACCGAAAGGAAGTCGAGTGTATGAAAACATTCCTTTGTGAGTTGTTATAGTAGTAATTTTTTTACTTTCTTCATCTAACAAAATCTGTTGGTATGCATCCGACAGATCAATTTTTGAAATTTTTTTTCCGTTTTTTAGTTTACTAAAAATATATTCAATGCGCGGAAGGGGGTATTGAGTTGTTTCTAATAAAGGATTAACAGATATTCTATAATCACCACAAATTCTAACCGTACCATTCGGTTTTAAAACTGGCACAATTGGTGTACTCCAATCCGAATACTCAACAGGTTCTAAAACTTTTAAGTTAACTAATCTGTTTAATTCATTTTCTATTTTGACTTTTAAAGAGAAGGGTACTGGACGAGGTTTAAAAAATTTAGGTGTTACTCCCTGTTTAAGTTTTAACGAAATTTTACCTTTGTTAAAAGTACCTATTTCCGGTTTGAAAATCTCTTTATATTTTTGCAATAGTGGGTTTACTAAAATATTTTCATCTATTTTATTTATTTCCGTTAGACCCGAATTTAATTGTTTTAGTCCAATTCGACCTAGCAAAGGCAATCCTCCATTTTGAATAATATAAAACTCTAATTTTACCTTTTTCTTTTCGTATTTAGCATTTACATGAATTTTACCTATCGGTTTGAATGTACGACCGACGTAATCTTTAAAACATAAGTCTTTTTTTTTTTCAAGGAAATATGTTGAAAATGCTGTAAATATAATTTTTCTGAAATAACGTTATGCTTTGCACCTGTATCAGCTTCAAAATCTAATGCAATATTACCCACAATTAGTTTAATAAAAATTGGTTTATAATCATTTTGATTTTCTATTTTTTTTATTTCTTCGACACAAAATAAATTTTCATCTTCTACGTCACTTTGTATACTAGAATCGGAAGTTTCAGAGAGATAATGTGACTTTTTTTGTTTAGTTGATAAAAATTTATTCTTTTGTCGAGACTTGTTTTTTCTTTGCGATCAGACTGTTGCTAAATGGCCTTGAATTTTACAAATATTACAGTAGTAATTTTTACACTTGCAGTCTACAGAAATATGATTTTTTCGACCACACACACTGCACTTCTTACCAATACTTTTGGCCTCTCTCTTTCCACTACTTCCCCCGACGTCTCTCTCATTAGTTCCTCTCAGGCGGTGAATTTCGGAAGATGAACAGGGCCTCTCCATTTTCTCTCCCATGGCAGCTTCTTTACTTTGAGCGAGTTCCAATAATTTCGGAAATTTTGCTTGATTAGATGTGGCATTTTCTTCCATCAACCTTTCCTTTATTTTACCATCAGACATCCCGACGACAAATATGTCACGCATTACAGTCTCCAGCATTTCGGAGGAAAAAGACCATTTGTTAGCTAAGCTGCGCACCCTTGCTGCCCATTCGTTAACACTTTCCATATTATCCTGCCTGGCATGATAAAGTTTTTCACGGGCTGCCAAATACGATTGTATTGGAGCACAGTGAATATTTAACTTATGCAATAATTCCTCAAATTTTTCAGCATCGGGTTCTTTCGGTACACATAAATTCCATAATAATATGTAAGTTTCATCACTTAAGGAACTTATCAATACGGCACGTTTTACATCGTGCTCCGTAATTCCATTGGCCACAAACCACTGTTCAAGTTTCACTTTAAAAACTGAAAAGTCATTATTTAAGTAATTAAATTCACCAATATTTCCAATCTCCGATTTTCTCGTCGCCATTGTAATATATTATCCTAATGAAACACACATTCCTTTTAATACTTTTATTCTCTTCGAATGTACGGACATGACTGCTTGTTGAGATATGAAGATCTATAAAAACACCTTAACAAAAACTTACTCCTTTACTTATATTTATATTTAATTGAATACATTACAGGACATAATAAAGCAAAAGTTTTAAGTGACTTGATTTTTTTTTTATTCAGTAAGACTGTTATCCGATAAATATTAGGTAGTTTTGTTTAGTTGATATAAGTAACCGAGTATTGTAAGCAACTATAAGATTAAATATTTGTTTTGTAGTTCAGTAACTACTGTTATCCGTCTAGTAGCTAAATTACTCAAAAGAAAACTAACATGTAGCCGTCCTGCTTTAAGTTTAACCTTGTTGCGCGTAAGCCTACCGATTGTTCAGTAGAGAGGGGTATTAGTTTCATAGTAGCTGTACAAGTTAGACTGTTGTTAGGTAAGAAAAGAGGACTCTTAAATTCAGTAGATCGTTTTTTTTTCTGGATTTTGATATCGATTTGGGTTGAACAAGTTACTGTAAAGTTTAACGAGGTTTAATTTGAGAGAGAGAGAATTTTGGAAAGTATTGTGTTATAACGACAACGTCCATAAAGCTATAACATGCCGACCGATACCGAACAGGAACCCGTAGACTCACCGCCGCCGCAATCCGTAGATGAAGACTCAAGCTCCGATGAAGATAGAACTAGACCGACCAGAGTAGGCTGGATTTACCCGTTACGTAAAGAAGAGCTAATAGCCGAATGGAAAAGTTCAATCTGAATACCGAAGGTACCGCACCTACGCTTCGAAGGAGGTTGGTAAAATTTTTTAGGAAAGGGGTCACCAGACCTCAAATACTGGCAATAAAGATAGACACACCCGGCCAGGGTCCGTCCGTCGCTTCGCAACACATCGTAATCGACCGTAAACCGTACTCACCGATCCACGTTAACGAATCACCCCGCCAAGAGATGGCGAGGCCATCGACACCAGTCAGGATTAGTACGAGACCACGTAAGCCGTCCGTAAGCAGAGACCTGCCACCGCAGGCATTCAAGCACCGGCCCAACGAGTGGTAACTACGACCGATATACCGTGTATGAGAAAGTTAGGAAGTGGAACCTCCACTACAATGGAAAAACCGATCCGGTGGAATTTCTCGAAAAGCTATGTGAATTCCAAGAGCACAGCGGGATACATACAGCTGAATTACTGCCCGCCCTGTATGAGATATTTAGAGAAGACGCGCTGGCATGGTACCGAATCAATAAACAACTGTGGAAGGAATGGGAAGACTTTATCTCAGACTTCAAACAGTTCTATCTACCGTCAGAGTATCAATCTATCTTGGGAGAAGAAATTCACAACCGTCCTGGAGAGAACGGCCAAGCATATATCTTGGCATTGCAAACATTACTCCGCCGTCATTGAGAATTCTCACCAGATAAATCCATACACCACCTGTATCAGAACCTGCTACCAGAATACCGACGGTACATCCGACGTGGAGACGTCCAGAATGCCCGAGAATTGGTGAAGAGGATTGAGGAATATGAAAACCTTTGTCAAGAGATGTCCGGTGGAGAAGCTCAGCGAATCAGCAAGCCCCACAGAGGTGGCACAGCTGAGAGATTCACTAACCAAGGGCAGAAGCAAAAGACTTCACACCGCCAGTAGTCTATAATCGCCGCACAAGAGGAGGAAGTTATAGCTCCTAACCAAGGTCATACCGGGGTCAGAAGCAGACCTGACGGTACGTCCAGAAGGGACCAGTCCCAACCATAGCAAAGTACCCGACCCTCTGGCTACCGGCTTCAACAGAAGTCGTGTTT
Organism: Rhagium mordax; assembly: GCA_963680705.1. Lineage (NCBI taxonomy): Eukaryota > Metazoa > Arthropoda > Insecta > Coleoptera > Cerambycidae > Rhagium > Rhagium mordax. The sequence continues at coordinate 44,636,191 of OY796657.1, forward strand.
GTTGGCGCTGTGGAAAAATTGGACATTACCGAGGACAATGTCACTCACCGCCGAAACTTTTCTGTTCGCGATGTGGCCGCAATGGAGTAATGACTCGAAATTCCAGATGTCAGAATACAGAGAACCAGCAAAGAGCTGTACCGAAACCAGACCAGATACCCGAATGCACAGCATCGTCCGAATTAACTAACCTACCTGAAGATAACCGACCGTTTGTTGACATCCAGATAAGTGGAAAAACATTTACCGCCCTGATCGACACCGGAGCCGTAAGGTCCTATTAGTCCAACCGGGTATTTCAAATATCTTGCAAATTGTGATAAAAGCATGAAATTTGGTACAGGTGGTTTTTAGGAAATTATAAGCGATTTGACCCGCATGACCCATATTTCGAACCCGTAGGAGCAAGATGGCGGCGGTTTTCAAAATGGCGACTATCCAAAACAAGAAACGGTTAATAATGTGTCGATTTTGACAATGTGGGGGTCGCTTTCAAGTAATTCTAGGATGAAACAAACTACAGAATGCATATTTTTTTATCCAAAACCATTTTGCTTAAAAAAATGCATTTTTTTAACAAACTTTGCTTCGTAAATTTAAAAATTAACGGTTCTTGATAGTATTCTACTTATTTTAAAAAGATCAATGGACATTTAAATATTGGTCTTGTAACCTATGTTGGCAAACAAGTAAGGGGAACCCCCCGCCTCGCTCTTCTTTCAGAATGTCCCAGCTCTCAACTGGGTCAACAGGGTATACATAATAAAACCTATTTCATTCAACATACACATATTTATTGTTATAAAATTTTAATTTTTGTTATTACAGGATACTGAACATTTACACTGTAAAGTACAAGGCAGATCAGCACGCTTGGTAATTGGTAATTGGTAAATTGTGAGTGGGCTGTTGATCAGACCCTCCACTGCGACCGCTCGGTCTATTGTGGCTCACTCCAAATTATATTTCACCCAACAGGTTCAGTCTTTTAATAAAGCTGATAACCTTGTTGGGTGATATTTTGTCCAGGTCCTCCGGCAGAAGTTCGCCTTTGCCGAACATTGAGAACCGAATTCTAGCTGCAGCGGGGCATGCACATAAAATGTGCTCTGCCTTTTCATCATCCTCCAAACACAGACGGCATTCAGCGTTTTCCGCCAGTCCAATTCTGTGTAGGTGGTGATTTAGTCTGCAGTGCCCTGTGTACAGACCAATTAGAGTCTTTAGGTTTAACCTGTTAAGCTCTAATAGTTTCTTACTTCTTGATTTCGAAGAGTACGGTATGAACGCCTTTGAATGGATCAATCCTGGTAAGTCTTGCCAGTGCTGGAGTGTTTTACTCTCAGCCCAGGCTGAGATTGCTGTCTTGGCAGTACTTGACGATATGCCGAGTACAGGTTCTGGTCCAATGAATTGTGATCCTACACCTTTCCTGGCTAAGGAGTCAGCAATTTCATTGCCCTCCATTCCAGAATGTCCAGGTATCCAGACCAGAGTTATTTTGTTGCTTTTTCCCAGTTGGGTTAAGGCTTTCGGACAGTTCCATACCGTTTTAGAATTACACCGATATGATTCAAGAGCTTGACTGTCTGAAAATATTTTTATTGATCTGCGCTTGGGATGCGATTGTTCAAGCCTCCGCAAGCACAGCTCAATGGCGTGAACTTCAGCCTGAAATATAGTTGCATAGATCCCCAGGCTTGTGGATATTCTAACTTCTGGGTTGCAACTATACACTCCGGCTCCAATTCCTTCAGGTGTTTTGGAGCCATCAGCACGCTTACACGAACATCGCATTCTATCGCAACCTGATTTGCAACTACACTTCTCAAGTTCTCTACACGCGTTCCATATATATGGCAAGGAAGACCACAATGATTCCCAAATGCCATTCGATTTTATTAAGCCCCAATCATTAAGTACTGGTAACGTCATATTGGACATATCAATTGGTCGGCCCCATATCTGCCCAGCCTGATACGCAGATCTTAAACAATGTTGTTTTAGAGCAGCTGAGGTTGGAGGAATAAGGTGAATGGGCGAATTTTCTGTGCAAGAGAGGTGTTTTCTAAGTTTATTAACTTCAACGTATTCTTCATTTGAACCATACATTTTCCCGTGAATATTTCCAATGATTTTATAGTGTCTTCGGGTATGTTGCTTTGCGGAGAAGATATGAAGGCAAACATATCAATGGCCTTATCGGAAGAAATAAATGTCTTCCAAGCAGTCTTCTTGCCTTTTGTTGCGAAAAACGAAACACTATCGCAGCCTGTAAAAGCGTGAAAACCTCTAAGCCGCACATTTTGGTTCGCCCAATTTTTCAGCAATACGATGTATTGCGATGTAACGTTTTTTCTTGCGGCACAACAGTGTAAATGTTCAGCATCCTGTAATAACAAAAATTAAAATATTATAACAATAAATATGTGTATGTTGAATGAAATAGGTTTTATTATGTATACCCTGTTAACCCAGTTGAAAGCTGGGACATTCTGAAAGAAGAGCGAGAGGCGGGGGGGGGGGGGTTCCCCTTATTTGTTAGCCAGCATAGGTTACAAGACCAATATTTAAATTTCCATTGATCTTTTTAAAATAAGTAGAATACTATCAAGAACCGTTAATTTTTAAATTTACGCAGCAAAGTTTGTTAAAAAAATGCATTTTTTTAAGCAAAATGGTTTTGGATAAAAAAATATGCATTCTGTAGTTTGTTTCATCCTAGAATTACTTGAAAGCGACCCTCACATTGTCAAAATCGACACATTATTAACCGTTTTTTGTTTTGGATAGTCGCCATTTTGAAAACCGCCGCCATCTTGCTCCTACGGGTTCGAAATATGGGTCATGCGGGTCAAATCGCTTTTAATTGCCTAAAAAGCACCTGTACCAAATTTCATGCTTTTATCACAATTTGCAAGACATTGCCCTTTTTTCCAAATACCCGGTTGGACTATAAGTAGGAGAGCAAGTAGCCGAACATTGCAAGAAGATAGGGATAGCCATGGAAGGAATCCAGGCAGCAGCTGCTAAGTTGGCAAATGGTGCAATCATACTTGTCAGTGGGACTTACTGTCTCAACTTCGTGATTGGCCGAACACAATTTTCTGAACTACTGCTGTATTTCCCTCACTTATTGTCCGATGTAGTACTTGGTATGGATCATAGAGATAGAATATAATAGGGCAAAAGTGGTTTCATGTCCGCCATATTGCTACTACTTTTTTGTCAAAAATGTCAAACTGTAGTGTCATTTGTTGTCAGTTCATGTTGAGCAATATTTAGCATTTCATTTGTGTTTTGAGAACTGTCTAAGTATTTTTTGTTAGTTTGTCTTGTGCTGTGCGTAGCTGCTGTAGTGGAGACGGCGTGGATAAAAAGATGTCGGGAATAACATTTCATAAGTTAGTATAAACAATAAACAGAACCGTACCTACAAAATTATGGTATATAAATGCTATTATTGGTAGTGTACTTTATCCATGCTACAGCGTAGGACAAAGGGCGGCGGTAGACAAATACAAGCATCTTAGAAGGGAAGAGAAATGCGACAAGAAAGGTTTTTAAACCAAGAACTAATATCTGTAGAGTCAGAGTCGAAGGAGGAAACTTAATAAGCAAAAAGAAATATATTCTATTTGGATAGACAGAACATTTTCAAGAGCTGCTGGCCGGAGAACCAACCCAAATGAAACACTGAAACCATTCTCTGAAGCCCACCTCGGAGAATATCAGTCAGGATTCAGACCAGGTCGCTCAACTGCCAACCAAATGTTCACTTTGCATCAAATCCGAGAAAAATCCAGAGAATTTGACATTGGTATAACACTGGTATGCACCACTTGTCATCTACTTTAAAGCAGCGTATGATAACATAAAGCAGCGTATGATAACATTCTTAGGTCGATGTTGCACGATGTTATGAACGAACTCGGAGTACCAATGAAGCTAACTTGTCTGATTAAAATGACCATGGTTGATACTATCAACGTTTAATAACTAAACTAATTTGCTAAGGCTGTGTCAACGTTAGTTAACCATTCGTTATAACCAGTGATAGTTGGAGGGAACGACCGATATTCGTATTAAGTCAACCAACCGCTGTCACAACATCTGATTTAACTCTTGGCCGTTGAATTCAACGCAGGTCGTGGCAAACCCTTAATATATCGAAGTCTCGAAATCGATAGATTAACGGCAACTGTCGACAATGAATGCTTCCTCGTATACAGGTTTCGCAACTTCCTGAACTAAAGATATAACACTAGATAGACACTATGCACAATACACAATTCACTTCTGACACCTGCCCAGACAGGTCTTGTTCGTTCACTCTTCTTTGGCTCAGCCGAATGGTCAAACCGACGCAATTGCGAGGGTCGTAAGTTATGGGGTCAACACAAATACCAGACTAATACTAGAATGCAATAAAGAAGACACAGATAATAAATAAAGATATATATTAAACGATTATCATAGTACATATAGAGCCTCACCTAGCAAGGTCTACCACCATAACCACGATACCCCCACAAGGGGTCAGCGACCGCGACGGCCGCGCTTAAAGACGAGTGATCGATTGCCGAAAGAGAATTATTACATGGACGGGACTGGCAATTTAGTGAGTGGGGTTTATAGACTGTTAGAATTATATACTAGAAATTTAAGGTAATATTCTCCAAAAAGGGGTATAATATGCCATTAGACGTCTGTGGATATTTCGTAAAAGGGAAATCTCTTCGAATGCTATCTCACAAGGCGGTCACCTGGTAATAATGGGGAAGTGCCCCGGTACCCGTGCGTACCACACTGAGGCCTATCCTGGCTTGAATTAACCAAAAATACCGCATTTCTATTTTGCGAGATCATTGGGTGGTCGCCCCTTATATATATGGAAAGGACCCGAGACCACTCAATGTCGCCACGTGGCATCGCAAAATTCCGCTATTTCACATTTTTATTCAGTTCCTAAAATTTCAAAATGGTGCTGGCAGACACGATCCCGGTAGAGACGATGACCAATGGGTAGGCGAGGCCAGCTCAACCATCCTTGGAAGCCGTAGGTCACGGACTCACTAGGAATTCCAGAACGCGAGGGTAGAGTGAACCTATTCTTCCGTAGATCAGTGCGACCACGAAGGTGGATCAGTCTATGATAGATCTGATCGAGAGCTACCGATCTACGGTAGATTCACTCTCGCGCCTTTGTGGAGTATTCCTGTGATCCGTTAGACCGGCTTATGACAATGATCATCTGCGCTATGATCATTGTTGTGGCGCAGTCCGTCCTTCGAGGAATCGGTACTGGCTGAGGACAATGCATGTCCTTGGTCGTCTCTACATGCTGCATCGTGCCTGGATGCGTTCGTTCAAACATGGGATAATGGCCGAAAAAGATAAATGGAATTTCAGAAACTGTACTGAAAATCGTCTTAAAAATTTTATAAAAAATCCTGATATGCACGGAATCATGCATATCAGGTAAAAAGATGGAATTTTGGGTTTAGGAACTGAAGTGAAATTCGACATATTTTTGATAAAAAAAATGGTGCATATGGAACAGATGTTCCATATACACCATTCAAGCCTCAGCTTGTATGCTTATAACTAAAAGGATCTTTTTGCTTATAACTACTTATACTGCTTCTCCTGGGTTCGTTAACAATACCACGTCTGCAGTTAAACTTCAGAACGACATAATATAGAAACCGTTCGAAATACACAAAGGACTGCGACAGGAAGATGCGCTGACGTGTCAGTTATTCAATATAGCCCTGGAGAAAATCTTCTGATTGGTACGTACCACTTCGAAGGATTGTGGGCGTTACACATTCACTGATCGTTTTCTCTATTTACGCTTTACGCACGATCATCCCGTCTTTGTTTCCAATTTGGCTATAATTTTTCTTGGAGTACTGTATACTTATGTATTCTGAAACAATGTATAACATGGGTATATAAATTAAAGATAAATTTACTTATTTGCCTATTGTTTTACTTTCCATATTCACCATTGAGTAAAAAATAATAAAGAGTTGCAACTGTCAAGGTTTCGAGATTTTAGTATTGTATTTCTTTGCCAATAACTTCATGATTGTTTACAATTTTTAGTGCTACGGGAAGGTATTTGTAATGTGGCTGTATAGCCCTTAAAATTGAAGACAATCATGAAGCTATTGGTGAAAAAATACAACACTAAAATCTCGAAACCTTGACAGTTGCGCCTCTTTATTATATTTACTCAATGATATTCACCATCATCCTGGGTTCGTTAACAATTAACAAGCTGTAGGAATTGGTACTATTGAACTAATAGTGCAGTTTTCCTTCAAAGGGACTTATAAGCCCCATAAAACTAGTTCTACTAGATTAAATATCTTGTCTAAAAAGAACCAAAAACTGCACCGAATTTAGTTGATTACGAAAGTTGAAAGTTGACCAACTAAAATCGAATCGTGAGAACGCGCTTAATCCAACTCTGTTAAAGCCGCCATATTGGTATAAGCCCCGCCCAGTAGTACCGTTATTTCCTTACCTATTTATATCGTATAGCATCTCCTTATATTCCTATCTCTATGGTATGGATGTGCTAAGTAAGAAGAAGTTCAACATAGACATGTTGACTGCCACCGTATATCTGAATAATCAAGTGGTATCCAGACGCTTGCCACACCAGGCTTGTAGTCCGTTGGGAGGTTTGTCACCTACTCTGACCGTAGAGGAAGAAGCTAAGCTCCAGCGTTTCCTGGACTACGAGCTTCCTAGCTTCAGAGAAATCCATGGAACCACTCAACAGGTGCAACACGAAATACGGCTACTCCATACCGAACCGATCAAACAACGTTACCGTCCTCCGCCTCGGAACCCACGTATGCAAGAAATCATCGACTAGGAGGTCGATGCCATGCTAGCAGAAGGGATCATTGAACCCTCTGGCAGCCCGTGGAGTTCACCTGTTGTGATCGTCCGAAAGAAAGATGACAAGTACCGATTTTGTATTGACTTCAGAAAGGTCAATGAAATAACCTGCAAGGACGCGTATCCGTTACCATAATCAACGCTATCCTAGATAAACTACGAGCAGAAGGGATCATTGAACCCTCTGGCAGCCCGTGGAGTTCACCTGTTGTGATAGTCCGAAAGAAAGATGACAAGTACCGATTTTGTATTGACTTCAGAAAGGTCAATGAAGTAACCAGCAAGGACTCGTATCCGTTACCGTATATCAACGCTATCCTAGATAAACTACGAAGGCACGTTATATATCTAGCATAGATCTGAAGCAAGGATATTGGCAGATACCCCTGACGACAGACAGTAAACCGATTACTGCCTTTACTGTACCCGGTCGAGGGTTGTACCAGTTTAGTGTGATGCCATTTGGCTTGCATTCTGCACCAGCCCCTTTTCAACGACTGCTGGACAGCATCGTTGGTCCAGAGTTGGAACCGTATGCATTCGCCTATTTAGACGATATCTTGGAGAAACCTTCGAGGAGCCTTTACGAAACCTGCAGGAGGTATTCCGTCGGCTGAGAGCCGCCAACCTCCAGTTAAATCCAGATAAATGTCAGTTTTGCCGGAAATCCTTAAAGTATTTGGGTCACATGGTTACGGCCGAGCGAATAAATACCGATCCAGATAAGGTGGAGTCGATCCAAAAATTCCCGGTCCCAAAAACTGTCCGTGAAGTTCGACGCTTCTTGGGCATGACTTCCTGGTATCGCCGTTTTGTACCTGGCTTCCCTCAAATAGTAGCACCGTTAACCAGTTCGCTGAAGAAAAAGCAGCGCTGGATCTGGAAAGAAGAACAAGAAGATAGCCTGTCTGACAGAGGCACCCGTACTGACCTGTCCTGATTTTGGTCAGCCATTCAGCCTTCAGACAGACGCATCTGATACCGGACTTGGAATTGCTCTCACGCAAAAGCACGAAGGGGCCGAACGAGTCATTGCCTATGCAAGTCGTACCTTGACCCCTGCCGAAAAGAATTAATCTGTTACTGAAAAGGAATGTTTAGCCATTGTATGGGGCATGGAAAAGATGAGGCAGAATTTAGAAGGTTACCGTTTCACAGTCATCACACAGTCATCCCTCCGTTGGTTACGCTCCATTAAGAGTCCGACTGGCTGCCTGGCCAGGTGGAGTATATTCCTTCAGCAGTATGACTTCGAAATCCAGTACAGGAAGGGCACACTCAACCGAGTGGCAGACGCCTTGTCAAGACAACCACTTCTGGTAACCTCATCCGTACCGGACACAGAGGGACTGTGCCCGTCAGAAGAGTACCAACATGTAATTGGTACCGCCGCAAGAGGGAGGAAGTGAAGAAAAGCCCTGGAGCTTGTCCGGATTTTTGCATCCGCGACGATCAGCTGTACCGTCACTTCTGGGGTTCGAATGACCTGTCCGAACCCGGTACGTCAGATCCATGGAAACTCTGCGTACCTGGCCCGCTCCGTCTGAAAATACTTCAGGAGAACCATTATGCTCCTACCGCAGGACATCTGGGAGTCTCGAAAATTATAGCTAGAATAGCTCGACGTTATTATTGGTCCGGCATGTTTAGGGAAATTGCAAAGTATGTACGGAACTGTCTGACCTACAAGCGTTATAAACCATCACAGCAACAGGCACCCGGAAAAATGCAACCGTCTCCGAACCGGCAGCCATGGAAAACCGTCAGCATGGACCTAGTAAGGCCCTTGCCACGGTCCAACGACGGAAATAAGACTTTGAAAGCTATGACCACCCAGTATTGCGAAGCCAACCAAAGAAAATGGGACCACCAGTTTTCTGAGCTAAACTTCGCCATAAACAGTTCACGTCACGAACCTACTGGTTTTACGCCAGCACACAGGAATTTCGGACGAGAAATAAAAAATGCCTCGATCATCAAGTCGCCAGAATACAAAACCGCCCGAAATCGAGCAAGGTGACTCAATCTCACCCAAAAAGTCCCTAGAAGATCCGTCCGTCCGTCCGTCCGTCCGTCTATTTGTCCGTCCGCCTATCCGTCCAGACCGTTCAACAGGAAACAATCCGTCTCCTTGTCCGCATCACGGCTTGTGGTAATGGTTTAGGAAGGATTACCCTCTGGCACCACACCAGAGAAGATGTTCCAAGGATCCAATTCATTTAGACATAAGAAAAGTCCGAAGACTAGAAGATTTTTTTGGTTTGTTCAAAATTTTTCTTTTAGGTTTCCGCGAAAGAGTAAGTTTAGGGTATGCGCGCATTTAATCGTATCGGACGGACGCATCGGAAAGATGGAACGGAAGAAAATGATTAATTGCGTAATTTTTAATTTGGTTAAAATAAATTCCTATTTAAAAATACACCAATCACGAGCTAAACCGCAGCTAACCGGAGTTAGTGGTTTAATATGCCAAAAAATGCTTCTTGTTTCATTTAAAATAATGGAATTAATCATTTTCGTCCGTCCGATGCGAACAAATGGGCGCTTACCTTTAGTATTGTAAAGTTTAGGTAGTTTAGTCCGTAGATAGTTAAAAAGAAAAGAATAAATTCTGTTTTTCCTCCAAGTAAGGGGGGGGGGGGGGGGGGAAACGAAGCAAATTTTTAAGCCTACAGATTCATCTGGTAGTTAAATAATTTACTCGTTACTATTATTATTTTATCCGCTAGTATTTTTGGGTTCACCCTGTATAACCAGTTTAGTAAAAATATAGGAATTATTAAACCCTAGAATTCCGCGTTCTGTTTATTTACAGTTAATAAATTTATTTATTGTTTATTTATAGTTAAATTCGGGTACACCCTGTATAAATGGGTAGAGTAATTTCAGTAAGTATTCAAGTAATCACTTGTCTTATAAAACCGGTCCGTGTGCAGTAGTTCGATTTATTTAAACATGTTATAAATAAATAAACTTATTTATTTTTCTATTTAAGTAATCCGTACCTTATTAATTCCGTTTCTTTCACGATAATACTCAGAAAAATGAGTAGAAGCTATCCGCCGATACAGGAGCCCGAACTAAAATTGTTAATAACAATTTCCGTTCGGGATTAATAAATAAATAGGCCAGAGCGCGACTTAGTGGCTAGCCACGGGAACCATACGTAGGTTCGCATTATCAGCGCGTGGAAAACACTCGGCCGGCCAGCTCGAGAGTAGGACGTACGCGAATTGAATTTGAAATTTGAATTATTAGTCTATATCGACGATTGAAACGTTCCTGTTGCATTTAGGTATATATTAAGCTCACTCGGCATATTTACGGTACTTGAAGTAAAAGATAAAACCGCGTTAATTATTTGCTTTTCGACTTCGAAATAATTTGCGAATTATTTCAATATTCTGATAGAGAAATTTATAATCAATTATTAAAAAGAATTAATTATAAATTCAGACCGTGCGTTACAACTGATTTACAATAAATCACCGTGCATTGTAATAGCTGTATTTTTACGTGTTTTAAGTTTAAATGAGGAATAAAATATTTTACTGGTTTTGAAGCATGATAGAAGGTATTCGATCTAGTCAGTTCAGTAATTTATTTAATTAAATAAATTTAGTAGTTCGTCTGTCTGTATGGTGGCCCGATAGAATACGAGACGAAGGAGGTGTGTAAATTAGTCAGGGATCCAGAGACCGTTTACTTTCAGTCCTATGCAACTTTTGGACATACTTTTAAAATTAGGTCTATGTTATGTAAAATTTTCTGCCGAATCCATTTCCGGAGGGCGATTTGCGATATGAGCTTGCGTTCATCCCCTATATTAATTTTTCACCCCTTTTCGGCGATACACGATATTTAAAATTTTTCAGATATAACTCGTGCTATCTCGAAAACTATCAAACCTACAGGGATCAAATTTTAGACGGAGGTTGTATGATGTATGGTGACTACGACAGCAGCGTTAAAATGGTATTTTGATTATTGATCTTCCAAGAAAAAAATAAAGTACGCGGGGATGCAGAAATATTGCAGAGAAAAATGTAGCATCTAGGTACTTTTTCTATTTCTAGATATACTATATCGGTTATGTGAGCGGAATTGTAGTAGAAAGTTCAAATTTAATTTTGGTTAAAGAATTTTTACAATCGGAGTATTCTAGCGAAAGATATAAATTATTTAGTATCGGGAACGATACCGCGCGTTTCGATTGCTTAGGCATGAAGTGTTGTTTTGTGAACTGTGGCAGAAACGCGCTCACCATTCGACCGACTGACGTCGCAAAACATACGAATACAACACGTGAAATAATAAATAGAAACGTGTATGTACAAATATTGCAGAGAAAAATGTTCGTTTTCAAATTTAATGTAAGGAAAGAATTGTAACTGATAAATCTGTCAGTGTACAGATACAATTATTAGTTTTGAATCAAGAACATTTTGTCTCATATAAGCGCTAATAAACAAATTCTTCATATAAACATATATTTTATTGGCAACTTGTAAATGTCTTTCTTGACAAAATTATTTAAAAAGGAACAATATGCAAACAGTAGTTAATATTATAATGAACAAAGAATAGTAAATAATTTGATTTGTCTAATACCTAAACAATTTTTTTTTTCATAACTAACAAACAAATAATCATAATTTTAAATAACAGCTATTTATGTAACCAGTCTTTATTTTGTGTAATAAGTGGATGTTTGCGGGATGAGCGAAGCGAGTTCCCGCAAAATGACACGAGTTACACAAAATGGTCTTTCGTAACGTATTACATACAAGATTTTTTTCTAATCTAAACGTCTAAAAATAAAATTCTTTAAAAAAAATGTTTAAAAATCATAAAAAATTAAGTATTCATGTAAACATAGTTACCTTTGTCTCTGTTATTACGCATTTAATTTTAATGTCAAAAGTGACAAATGACAAATGTTATTAATTTAGGGCATAATGCAGCACATAATATAATGGCAAATTCAACAAATAAAACTTCTTCGGGAGTTAATTTGACAAATTTCACAAATTGTATAGTTAATATTTATAATTAAAAAATAATAATTCCTATAAACTTGTATTATGTTTTGAATATACGTTGTTTCTATTTCTTCTTGAGAGTTCTTTATTTTTCTTAACTGGTGATATAACGAACTTTTCCTCACCAGTTAGGAAAAGTTTAACTTTTCCTAATTGGTGATGAAAAGTTGAACGTTTTGACACTTATACGTCAGTTTTGAAAAGTGTAATATTATATGTCAAAATTAGAAAAAAATATTATATTTCATGAGTATTCTAATCAAATTTACAATTTCCCATGCAAACGCAGCTTTTTATGTAATCATTTCTTAGCTTCTTACAACAACACCTTATACTCCAGTTATTATTTTTACACTTACACGTTGTCACATTTGTTTGTTCCGGTTTTCGGTATTTCGTGATCATGATGGGAATGAAAATGTTGTGTTCATTTTTCCAACCATATTCATGACTGTTCAGTAATTTAGGGAATGGATCACTAGCATTCTTGCACAAACCATCCCCTAAATTACTGAACAGCCATGAATATGGTTGGAAAAATGAACATAACATTTTAATTCCCATCATGATTACGAAACACCTGAAACAAGAACAAATATATATACTATTCACATTTTATTTACATGAGGGGAGGCCTTGGAAAATCTGAATTCTGTTGGTATGAATGACTGTTTTAATTACTGAGGTTATGTTGAAAGGTCCAAAACATAACCACAAATTCAAACTGGTTCTACATAGTTGCCACAGTGAGCCCCAGAGAAAGCACAGCAATGTCATCAGTAAAAAATTTGGCAATTCAGCCAAAAATAAATGACAGTGACAATCAATTAAATCTGACACCTCAATATTTTGTCAATAGTAGACAACCCTGAGACAACCTAAGAAAAACATATTAGCCTCCCCTCATGTAAATAAAATGTGAATAGCATATATGTGACAACGTGTAAGTGTAAAAGTATTAAGTGCAGTAGGTGTTGTTGTAAGAAGCTAGGAAATGATTGCATAATAAGCTGCGTTTGCATGGGAAATTGTAAATTTGATTAGTAATTCATGAAATAAAATATTTATATCTATCTACATAGCTTCTTTCTGTACATCAAATAATGATTGAAATTAAAAATTAACTGGTTCATATACACGCATATAAATACATTCCCCATATAGAATAAATAATTTTATTTAAAATTATGATTATTTATGTTTGTTAGTCATGAAAAGAAAATTGTTTAGTTATTAGGCAAATCAAATTATTTACTATTCTTTATTCATTATAATATTAACTACTGTTTGCATATTGTTCCTTTTTAAATAATTTTGTCAAGAAAGACATTTACAAGTTGCCAATAAAATATATGTTTATATGAAGAATTTGTTTATTAGCGCTTATATGAGACAAAATGTTCTTGATTCAAAACTAATAATTGTATCTGTACACTGACAGATTTATCAGTTACAATTCTTTCCTTACATTAAATTTGAAAACGAACATTTTTCTCTGCAATATTTGTACATACACGTTTCTATTTATTATTTCACGTGTTGTATTCGTATGTTTTGCGACGTCAGTCGGTCGAATGGTGAGCGCGTTTCTGCCACAGTTCACAAAACAACACTTCATGCCTAAGCAATCGAAACGCGCGGTATCGTTCCCGATACTAAATAATTTATATCTTTCGCTAGAATACTCCGATTGTAAAAATTCTTTAACCAAAATTAAATTTGAACTTTCTACTACATAGGCCAGTCAATGAGTACATTAAAATCGCAAACTAACGTGTAGTTCTGAATTTTTGGTATATTGTTAGGACCAGCACTAGTAGTGTAAATCCAAGTTTGCAGCTTCGAAAGACCTGTGCTACCTTCGAGGCACTTAAAAAACCGAGAAATTTTCGGACTTTTTTTATTTTTTTAATTATATCGCCTAAACTATGCGTTACATCAAAATCAATAAAAGCTTTTTTAAAGCAGATTAAATTTGCTACAATTTGAGACCTAAACCAGCTCTGTATGTCAAATAGTACTCAAGATACAGCAGGTTCAAAATTGGTCATGTTTTCGAAAAAATTGAATTTCTAACTTTTCGTCAACTTCCGGCTTCCTTCGAAAACCAGGGGATTGAAACGACACAGACAGTAGAGGATGCTGACTGTGATATCATTAATACAGCACTCCAAAAAAACACCTCTTTTGAATCAGTGTTAATCGTTGGAGAGGATGTGGATCTCCTAGTTCTTCTTAATGGCTTGGGATCCACTATCAAAAATGTTTTTTTCCAGAGAAGTGGCAGAGGTGACTGTGGCTCATTGCAATACTCCTCAACTTCATTCAAATAGGGAGAGTTGGTGTTCTCCCCCGGGTTTGTGTTGTTTTTGCACGCGTTCACAGGATGCGACACCACTTCTGCCCTTTTCTGGTACAGGAAAAATAAACTGTGGAGCGCTCTTCAGAAATATCCCGAACTGATAACCATCGCAGAACAATTTCTCCAACCTACTGCGACCCACGAAACCATAACAGACTCAGGAGCAAAGTGCCTCGTAGCTCTGTGTAGAGGAAACTACAAGGTAGAAAATCTACATAGCCTACGATGAAAGTCGTATCAAGAGAAATTTTAGTAAATTTACGTGTAGCCACTGGATTTATTCATACTTAAAAAATTATCTTAAAAAAACAAACAATGGGGGAACTACATTTTTTACAAATTTTCACTTAATCCTCTATTGTAATCACGGGTAGTATGTCGTCGATATCGTCGTCATTATCGTCCCATCCTTCGTCGACGGCGACGTTTTAGCAGGAGATGCCAGAGCAGAATTTGCACATGGAGGAGCATCTGAGTCCTGCTTTCAGACATGTGCAGCCGCCTCCGGTACACCCTTTCTTACACTGGCAGGAAAGAATTTTGAGAAGAGTTGGGGGTGTCACTTCGCCCCTGTTCAATCCTAGTCCAGCCCCACTAAGTGGCATCTTTATCAACCCCCAACCATTTTTTAACCTGATGGTAAGTTCGGTAGGCATGGAATGCCGCACTATCTTCTGTTGGAGGCGAGCAGGCCAGGACAACCTTAACAGAGGCGGCCGTTTTCAGAAATATTTTGTACCGCAGGCTATGTAGATTGTCTACCTTGTAGTCTCCTCTGTACAGAGCTACTTTGCACTTTGCTCCTGAGTCTGTTATGGTTTCGTGGGTCGCAGTAGGTTGGAGAAATTGTTCTGCGATGGTTATCAGTTCGGGATATTTCTGAAGAGCGCTCCACAGTTTACTTTTCCAGTACCAGAAAAGGGCAGAAGTGGTGTCGCACCCTGTGAACGCGTGCAAAAACAACACAAACCCGGGGGAGAACTCCAACTCTCCCCGTTTGAATAAAGTTGAGGAGTATTGCAATGAACCCAGTCACCTCTGCCACTTCTCTGGAAAAGAACATTTTTGACAGTGGATCCCAAGCCATTAAGAAGAACTAGGAGATCCACATCCTCTCCAACGATTAACACAGATTCAAGAGAGGTGCTTTTTTGGAGTGATGTCTTAATGATATCACAGTCAGTATCCTCTACTGCCTGTTTCGTCTCAATCCCCTGGATTTCGATCCCCTGGCTTTCGAAGGAAGCCAGAAGTAGACGAAAAGTTAAAAATTAAATTTTTTCGAAAACATGACCAATTTTGAACCTTCTGTATCTTGAGTACTATTTGACGTACAGAGCTGGTTCAGGTCATTGTAGCAAATTTAATCTGCTTTAAAAAAGCTTAGAACGGCCATTTCGATCTAACGCATAGTTTAGGAGATATAATTAAAAAAATAAAAAAAGTCCGAAAATTTCCCGGTTTTTTAAGTGCCTCGAAGGTAGCACAGGTCTTTCGAAGCTGCAAACTTGGATTTACACTACTAGTCCTAACAACATACCAAAAATTCAGAACTACACGTTAGTTTGCAATTTTAGAGTTTTTCAGTGTACGCATTGACTGGCCTATACAATTCCGCTCATATAACCGATATAGAAATAGAAAAAGTACCTAGATGCTACATTTTTCTCTACAATATTTCTGCACCCCCGCGTACTTTATCTTTTTCTTGGAAGATCAATAATCAAAATACTATTTTAACGCTGCTGTCGTAGTCACCATACATCATACAACCTCCGTCTAAAATTTTATCCCTGTAGGTTTGATAGTTTTGGAGATAGCACGAGTTATATCTGAAAAATTTTAAATATCGTGTATCACCGAAAAGGGGTGAAAAATTAATATAGGGGATGAACGCAAGCTCATATCGTAAATCGCCCTCCGGAAATGGATTCGGAAGAAAATTTTACATAACATGGACCTAATTTTAAAAGTTGCATAGCACCAGAGAAATAAGCGGAATTTAGTTGACTGGATTCCTGACTAAAATACCAACGCATTTATCCGTTGAGAATATGCCAACAACTGATATTTCAAGGGTTAACACTATCCTCTTCTTAGGTTCAGAGGTTTGTCTTGGGGTGACAGTGCCAGTACAGTTGTGTTTTTTTAATCAGATCTGTTCGTAACCGCTCAGAATAATAATTTGTGGTAAAAACCCCAAAACCTTGTGGAGAAGAGTGCGAGTTAGCTAGTGTCTAACAGGTTGGGTTTTGACATAAACGAATCAGGTTGCCGGAGTACGAATCTAAAAACACCCTGTCGGGAGTGCGCTGGCCAAGTCTGGGTGATTAGATTAACACGAATAAACCTGGTTTGAAAATTATTCCTGAGGTGGTTGGATAGGGGTATTTAAAATCAATCATCGGGTTGCCAGGGGTAAAAACCTAAAACATCCTGTCGTGTGTGCGCTGGCCAGCGTCGGGATCACAGGGTTAACACGAAGAACCCGATTGCAGTAATTACTTGTAGAATTATTTAAATTAAATATTTAGTCTGAAAATCCGACTTGCTAGTACGATAATACTGATTAGGTTTTTTTTGTAATTTCTTTTGTTACCGCTGGAAGTTTTTATTGCCGTTTCTTTTACTGGAACTATCACATTTCAACACACACGTTTACCGTTTTGAAATAAAATTCATTCATGTTATCCTTGTATATGTATTCTTATAGTAGAACGGAGACATAGGCTAAACAGGCAATCGGAATTTTAGTTGATGGAATATTTGCAAGATGTCACCCAGTGCATGTTTTCCTCAGACAAACCATTAAAAAAATTAGATGAGTGATTATTCTTAATTTAATTAATCTTAATTTAAGATATTATGAGCCCATTTACTTCCAATTAACACTATAGGAGAAGTAAAGTAATTCATTGCTTATGTTAACATTTCATTTATTAGATACAGAAGAGAGAAAGGATACACTCTTTCAATTTAAATGGAACGAATTTATTTACGGGGTGTTATAGTTACAAATTAAATAATTTAAAATGGGACCTTATATATATTTTTTATTGTAAAAATAAAAATTTCAGTTTAAATGAAGCAAATCTATATCCTCATTTTATTTAAAGTAAAACAACCTGAGAGTATAAAAAATAGAGTTATTATAAAAATTATTTTTAACAACAAAACATATAAAAGTACCTAGATTGTGAATATAGGTACTAAAAAAAACATATTAATATTTTGTTGCTAACGGGCTACGTACCGAAAGCAAAAAAAAAATATTTTAATATTTTATATTTAGTGATAATTTAATTGTTAAAGGCTGTGAGTAAACTGGCGTCAAACGGCATTGTACTAAAATGCCGTTAACATGCACATGCACGCATTTACAAATTCTATCTACAAATACGTTCACACGGAAACTAACCTAGCGAAATCTTTATATTGTATTAAGTGATTCGGGGGAAAGTCGGAAACAAAAGTCCAAAAAAATTGTTCGGGTCCTCGGGCCTTCAAGGCCGTCTGTGGTCGAAAAGTACGTTTGTTTCTTAAAATGTGAAAAAGCTAGACCTAGAATAACTTGGACCCGTGCCGAATACTTCATCTAAATGACGTCATAAATATTAACAGCATTTTAGTACAATTCCGTTTGACGGCAGTTTACCCATATCTTTATTAAATTCATATACCTACATTTTTAGTATCTAAAAAAAAAAAATTCTGGTTATTAATTCAAGCACGTGGGGGATTCAGTAAGAAAATTTCACACCTATACAGGGTGAGTGAGGTTGTATGGTAAAAAATTAATACGTGAATAGACCATGAAAAAAAAGTATTGACGTGTCTCAGCATTTTGCTATATAACCTTTATTTTTTTTATACAAGGTATTAAAGTTGAACATTTTTCGTTGAATTTTTCGTAAATAAAAATTTATTCGCGCAAAATCATAAGCACGAGATCTTATCTTGATTGGACTATTTCCCAAATAAAGAACTTTTATAATTGTGTTTTTGGAAGTGACATTCTCGATTTCTCTACTGATAATTTCGATTGACACTTCACCAAAACGATTTATTTTAATAAAACGTCAAACGAAAAATTTATTTTTAATGAAAAGTTTCTATGGATACCTACCTACATAGCAAAAAAATGTATGTTAGTGACTAAATCCAAAGGAGTTTTTTAAATTTTTGACGACAAATAAGCGCTTTCATCGGCGCATGTGACGAGAATTAAGCAATTTTATTGGATGTAGATAACTGTGGGAAATAGTCATTGAAAATTGTAAATATTGAAAATTAAAAGCTGCCCGATTTATAAATATGCATATTAACGTCAAAAATTAATTTGTTCATTATATTTGCCGCACCCTGTATATTAAATATGAATTAAAAATAATGTTTCCGAAACAAATACAACAGATATCATTATTTTGCCATCATAAAAAAGCACTTGAAAACTTCCTAAAGACACGTTTCAAATATCATCCCTCTTTATCATTGTTCAAGCAATCACATAAAGGCGTGATCTCAAGTGAATGAACTTGTCACGGTTTTATTTCGGATTATCGTTTTTATATATTCGAAGTATTTTTATATAGGCCGTATCAATTATAATAAATTCATTTAGGTCCAGGTATGAAGAGTATTTAGGCAACCAGGCATACATAGCGGGGGTGGTCCTTATTTTAATCAGTTTTATTTAGTAAATTAGGATTTAATCGTACTAAGGAAGATATTACTGGAAGCATAGGCGCGCGCGCCAGTGTGAATTATTCAATATCCTTCTAAAACCGATTTCTCGCCTGTTAAATAAGATAGGGAATTACGCCTAACTGTCCCAGAAACACAATTTCCAATTCTATGCTCCTGATGTTCTTGTATGAGTGTTTTCGTACTTTTTAGTTTTATTTCCCCCATTCCCTGCCTAGGCGTTAGCCTATTGCCATTCTTAATTCCCAGTTTTATGAGTTCGTGTAAGTTAGTGATTTTTCTTGTGGGTGTGTTGGTTGTTTTGCTTTGGAATTCAAAAAGAGGTCCTTTTTTTTTGAAAGACAGGAAGTGGATCACATTGATTTGGTTAATGGCCGTATAGATGTGAGTGGACATTTTTCTGAGGTGAAAGTGATTTCCTGCGGGGATTTTTCTATTTCACCTTTGATAAAATTGATAATCATCGTTGAGTTCGTGAATATTTGTTGTAATACAATATTGTGATGATAATCGTACCTTATATAAGGGATTGTTGGTGTCCATCATCTACGCATGCTGTGAACAGTAATCGAGGTCCATTTGGTTGTATCCTGCTTTATACAGTGGTCGAGATTGGTAACTACCCTCCAAAAGAGGTAATTAAAGTTATTCTTTTTTTTTATTATACAATTTATATATGGGTGTATAGATATCGGCTAATTCTCGTGTTAATGCATTTTAGGGTGCACGCTAGGGGTACTTGTATTTGTAACCTGAAAGCTAGGGATAATATAATCTGCAAGTCCGGGGTGTAATCTGTAAGCTGGAGGTGTAAACTGCAAGGAAGGCGTTCAATTTCCAAGTAACTGGTTTAATTCGGAAGTGAGGCTTCAATTTTGACGTGAGGGGCTGGTATTGTTTCGTCCAAGGAAAATCCACCAGGATTCGAGTGCAGCTGGAGGTGCATCTTGTGTTGTTTATCTTAAACTGATTCCCATTGGTTGAGTGTGGACAAACAAATACTGAATCTACTGAGGTCAGTCATTTAATTTAATTAATTACGCCATTGGATGTCACAGGGGCATTTATTTACTCAAAATAAACGGTACATTTTGCCAATTTAATTTCTGTTATAAATATTATAAGTAACTATTACATACTCGATTTTTTTTTATAGCAAATTGTTACTATTCTGTGCCTTAATATTATAAATTAACTTATGTCTTAAGCAACACACTTAATCTCAATTTTATATCTTACATACCATCGAAATACATGTAACAGATACAATTATTAATACCTTCCTGTAAACAAGGATATAGCTATATACTTGGTCCTAATCGTTGTTGTTTTTATTTATTATTTAAATGTAACATATACTTGATAATATCACCCAGTATAAGTGCCTCATGTTACCCACGTTTACAACCATCTGTTGCTTGAATTTGGCCATTACCAAAGCAATATCTGTAGTCGTTGTATATACTTATATGTATTTTGTAATTGTTTACTGCAGTAAATTAGTGTAAATTAGTGTAAATTAGAGTAAATTGGTGTAAATTAACCAATTTGCACAGTACCTACTTAGTTCTTCCCACAATTTTTGCGTAGAGAAATTTACTATTTCGTGATTTTTTTTTGAGTAAATAAAATAAATGTCATTAACAAAATACTGCCAGGTATTAAATCACGTGGCGCCCATAAGGTAAATTTTCTTGGCTCATAGCTGGCCCTGAGTAGTATTTTCTAGTTGCGACAAATGGGTAAGAAGTAACCTGTGGTACCTGAGTATTCGTATATTTTATTATAGTTATTTGTTAGTAAGCTTTTTTTGAGATACTGTTTTAGTGTATATACTCGTATCAAGGTAATATATCGTATGTTATATATATCGTATCTATTTTATTATTCTGTTTATGCCACATTTTATTAACGACCCTGAGATATAACCACATGCTCTCCGTCTGTCTCTCCGTAGGTCGGGGATTCTTTATAATATGTATCTTTATATAAGGAAGTAACTACTTATTGTTGAAGTAACTCTCTCTCTCTTTTTTTTGGCGTGGCAAACTTTTAAAAACTAAAATGAAGTGGGAAATCCAATCAAAATTTCCCAGATGTTAGATTAGAGATGTAATCAATAAGATTTGCCAATTATAAAAAAACTTTATTAAATAAAAATGAACTTTACACGTTAGCGTATATATGAATAATATAATAATCGTGAATAATGCTCCCTCAGATCTGTTGCCGATTGATTCCCCCGCACCGCTAACCTTCTACGTTTTTCTTCCTGGGTAGGCGGCTACGAGGTTTTCATAGCCCAAACAAACGCCGCCCAGCCTGCTGATTAGTGCTGATACGGGAGTTGACGTCTTGTAAATTTTAGGCCGCAAGGCCGCTAACACAAATTTTCGAGTTCTTGAGGTGACAATGATATTGACGTTATTGTAAATTGTGTCTACGTAGGTATTCTGCATGTGAAAATTCAATCTTTTGTACTTACCACAGTTTATTATCCATTTTTTTGGATCTGCCAACGTCTTGGTAGGGAATCTATGTAACACAATTTGGGAAAAGTCTTTTGGATGTATTACATCCGTAATATACACATTTGTTTCCAGACATTTACAATAAACGTGGAGAAATCTCGGGAAAAATATCAATCAATACAGTAATAATTAAATCAGCATCCACTAATTATTATTATAAGACACTTTTTAAAAAGGATTTTATTAATTGTAATTACGGAGGCGCGTGATGTGATCGACAGTCAATTTATATCTGACTTTGATTTTAAAATCTAACAGGAAGAATAATAAGAAGTGCCGTGTTAGCATAAAAAAGGGCATACATTACAAATAGATTTAAAGTCGCTTTATAAACATTTGAACCAGTTAAGATAAATATTTAGAATATATTTGACTAATTATGTTATGAGTAATGAAATATTATATTGATAGGGGTCTGTATTTTAGATTAAAGTCAGCATTTCTATAATTAATGGATATATTGGATATACTATACTTCTAAAGGAATATATTGAATATAATAATGTATCGTATTACAAAATGTAAATAGGCGTGCATAACATAATAAAAAATACACGAAAGAAAACTTAAATCAAACCTATTGCTGAATTAAAAAGAACCCAGGTCCAGACTAAAAAGTCCGGGGACTCCGCCCGCCTTTCCGGGAACTTTTTTTTATTTATACCGAATTTGTTTTGTGTTCGACCTATCTCGGGGCCATAGCAACGCAGCAAATCGCTGCGGTGCAGTTTTAGTAATAATCTAATATAATAATATAATTGTATTATTATATACAGGGGTAATAACTAGTAATGAATTGTAAATTGTTTTACAAAATATAATAAATAAAAAATGTGATGTTATTTTGCTCCTTTTAGCCATGTAAATAGCGGGAGCTGTGATTAAGTAATGAGTATAGCACTTTTATTTATATATTAACAAATAATGTTATATTTTCAAAGAAATATTCAAGGTTTGGATTCAGACGATAGAGATATATTTTGTTAATATATTAGCTGCAAAAACTACAAAATTAATAAAATTTCTTCAATCAATTTTTAAATTTAAAGTCAATTTATTAGATTCTTGTGTTTGTGATTTTCCCCGTCATAACTAAAATTAGTATTTTAATAAAATGTATTCTTTAAAAATAATCGGTTATTTCGTAGTACCTCTACGCCCCTCTCAATAAAAAAAAAAACATTGGAAAATTTAAAAATATCTACCTTGCTGTAAATAAAACCAAAATAAGTTTACAACTCATGCTGTCTTGATAGGATCTATCAGAATCTGACAAAATCAAGAAATACTTATTGAAAATAACCACTATTGCACATGGCCAACTTTGCTCTTCTAATACCTAAGGAAATCCAAATAATATTATTTATAATTAATTATTAAACTTTAAATCATTGTAGGAATTTTAATGCTAATTAAAATTAATAAACTTTTAATTATTTAGGAATTTTAACGTTGTTTATTTGAAAATATTAATACCTAGCCTAGAAATTTAGGCACGCCCTTTGTTAATAATCTCAAATAATAGACCTAAAGGTCCCGCCCATCGGGACTAAATACAGTTTTCTTCTATTTATACAGTTTAAGCTCGCTGCCCTCTAGTAGTGAACGGATGATATAATACTTCTTTGTGGGATATAACTAGCGACTGCAGCGACGCTGGTAGCTGCATCCACAACTACTAAGCTCTTGCATCCAAAAGCGATTGCCATAAATTTACATTGTACCGTTTTACTATAAGAATACATATACAAGGATGTTATCAAATATAGTTTTGAAAACACGTACCGTAATTATTCCAAAGCATACTTCAAGTCTTGCTTACTTACATCCGTCACCGTTTTTTAACCATCCTGCCGCTTGCTTACTACTGCTACCGCTCTTTAGTTACCTGCATCTGATTAATACCGTAATTGCACACCCGCTTACCCGCTTTAATACTTTCCATAACTTTGATAGTCGTTTAGTTTCTTCAAAACTAGAACGTGCCGCTTGTAGTTAGTTTTGCATCCGCTTTGCTTGCACACACCGACGCTCAAGAGTTATCTTTTGAGTAGGTAGTTAATTTTAAGTAGTTTCTTTGAGTAGAATTAATTTTGATTAAATTATTTTTGTTGTAAATACTTTTAAGTATTGTAAATATTTGTTGCTTTGTATAATAGATGTTTTGAAATACGTATTTAGTTGCTTACATACTGCTTTGTGGTAAATTAGCCGTACTTATATCGGGTGGTCCAAAAAAAACCGGAATTTTCATTTTACCTTATAACTTTTTTATTTTTTCAGCGATTTTCAACTTTTTGGATTCGTTCGACAGCTAAAGCTTTCAGCTAAACGATTCTCTGTCAGAAGCTGATATTATGATCATAAATGTCAAGGCAGACGTATTTAAACTTGAGCAATTTTTAATAACTGCTGGAATTTTATTGAAATGCCGAATTTACAAACGGCTTGTTTCATCATCATGAGTGGTCTTGTGGCAATATTTTGATGGATAGTTATAAAAAATCGGTCAAAGAACTACGGAGCTGTACCAAAAAATGTAGAGGAGTGTTATCAACGTCTCGGCAGCAATGGTAAAAACAGAAATTTTTATTTTCCTTTATAACTTTTTTGATTCCTTACCGATTTTAATTTTTTTTGGATCATTTAAAACCCAAAGCCTTCCACTACAATATTGAATGTCAGAAATTGACATGAATCATAAATACAATATGGCGGAAGTGGTCACATTTACCTAATATTCAAAAGCCGCTGGGATTTTTTTTTAAATGGAAAATTAAATGCCTTTTCTTTTAATCTGGAAGCCTTATCTTCTAAAAACATTTTCACGCATAGATCACGAAAATCGGTTAAGAACTTACAAAGATGTACCTAGTTGATAACGTAATCATGTGCCCCCTAAGATCAGTATTAAATTAATTCTTAACAGAGTTACCTATACACTGATCGCCATGGTTACAAAACAAATGAACATTGATACTTAACTGTCACTTCGGCTGTTTTTACAAAGTGTTTTGTGGTACCTAGTTTTGTTAAAATGGTGTTGCCAAATGAAGACAATATTTTCATTAAGAATTTATTGATTCGCGGCTAGACGTTCCAGTTAGTTGAACAATTTGACTCACACTAAAACTGGATTGCGGTGTCCTTACACGGCTAATTGCGAAATTGGCGACCTGTTCAATGTTCTTCTAAATAATATTCAAAAATATTAGAATTAAGGTACTCTATATTTTCTTTACGTTGACACTAATTACATAATGTTACAATAAATACTTAGGTTGTTCTCTTACTGCTCTCGGCCTACCACTTCCTCGACGTCTTTCAATCGTTCCAGTTCCTTGAAACTTTCGTGCAAAGGCGTAAATAGTACTTTTTTTAAAGTTATTGCCTGGAAATTGTTGTATTATTTCAGAAATTTTATAGCCGCGAATCAATAAATTCTTAATGAAAATCTTGTCTTCATTTGACAACACCATTTTAACAAAACTAGGTACCACAAAACACTTTTTAAAAACAGCCGAAGTGACAGTTAAGTATCAAAGTTCATTTGTTTTGTAACTATGACGATCAGTGTATAGGTAACTCTGTTAAGAATTAATTTAATACTGTTGTTATGGGGCACATGATTACGTTATCAACTACATCTTTGTAAGTTCTTAACCGATCTTCGTGATCTATGAGTGAAAATGTTTTTAGAAGATTAAAAGAAAAGCCATTTAATTTTCCATTTAAAAAAATCCCAGCGGCTTTTGAATATTAGGTAAATTTGACAACTTCCGCCATATTGGATTTATGATTCATGTCAATTTCTGACATTCAATATTGTAGTGGAAGGCTTTGGGTTTTAAATGATCCAAAAAAAATTAAAATCGGTAAAGAATCAAAAAAGTTATAAAGGAAAATACAAATTTCTGTTTTTACCATTGCTGCCGAGACGTTGATAACACGCCTCTACATTTTTTGGTACAGCTCCTTAGTTCTTTGACCGATTTTTTAAAACTACCCATCAAAATATTGCCACAAGACCACTCATGATGATGAAACAAGCCGTTTGTAAATTCGGCATTTCAACAAAATTCCAGCGGTTATTAAAAATTGTTCAAGTTTAAATACGTCTGCCTTGACATTTATGATCATAATATCAGCTTCTGACAGAGAATCGTTTAGCTGAAAGCTTTAGCTGTCGAACGAATCCAAAAAGTTGAAAATCGCTGAAAAAATAAAAAAGTTATAAGGTAAAATGAAAATTCCGGTTTTTTTTGGACCACCCGATAGATACCACATTGATTTGCTTTCTTTTCGTTTATCAAACGATGTACAATAAATATTTATTGTAATAAATTTGTTTTATCAAATAGTTTATGCTTTCTATATCACTAACATTACTATACCTTATAATAACATCAGTATAAGCCTCTAGCTCTAAAAGATTCTACAGTCAGCAGTCGACACGCTCCAGTAGAGCGGCGACCAGCAAACCTAGAACCCGGACATACCGTGTCTTCACTGAAGTTATCCGACCCTATCATACTGTTGATAGGTCAAAGTGGCATTCCTACACGTTAAACAAGGGATTGTCGCCCAAGGCAATAATATTAGCGAGTCATTTTGTGTAACATTAATTCAATATTTAGGAGAAGGGACGTCACAAATGACGTCCGAATAAAAAGAGCGTCACACGGTGGAAGTGCGGCTGGTACTTCTTCTCGCTGACGAAGTGCCCTTACGTAACCTGCGGCGCAGGAAGGATACTTGGTCTCTCAGATGTTGCTGAGAGAAGGCACTATGCTCCGGGTGCATATCACACTACAACCGGTGTAATCGCGTCATGTATCCCCTGCGCGAAGGTTCGCTGTTCTCATGGCAGATGAGCAGGCCATCCCTCAATCCCTCCGTCCATCTAAAGCGTCCATATCCATTGCGTGCGTTATCATCATTGAGACCGTCCGGTAGGACCCCTCCCACCTGTCTCTGACCCCCATCCGACTGGGGTCGATTGTGAGGGGCCTGTCCTCTATCTCGGTCCAAAACGAGAGGAAATGAGTCCCCAGGATAGTTAGCCCTGAGGACCCACGGCTGACATTTGTCAGATAGGGTTACCCCTCCCTTTCCGAGATGCACCGCGAGAAGATTCATGTAAACAAAGAATCACCCGTTACTTTTTACGAATATAACTCAACTATTTGTTTACGGATACTATTAATAATTATGCAAAACCAGTTGATTAATATACAGGGTGTTCCAAAATTATGCGGCCAAACTCTTAGAGCGCATAGAGGGACTCAAAACAAGACGAAAATCATCTATAATACAGGGTGTCCCGAAATTAGCTAGAAAGATTTTGCCATCAGTTTCTACGTCCAAAAATAGTAAAAAAGTTCTTATAAACATGGGTCCAGAAATTGCTCCTAAGGGGGCTAGAGCCTTCTAAAGAAGAGCCGCTGATGCTGGTTTTTTGTAAATATTTTGGAAACTTTTTGTGAGAAAGCAATGAAATTTTCAGCGTTTGCTAATTCTTTTGTTGTAAATGTAAAAATGATTCTAAAATGTTATTCAGAGGCGTAGTAATCGGAGGGGGCTAGGGGTGTTTATAGCCCCAACTTTTTTGTCTGTAGAATTTTTCACAATTTATCTGCAGAAAATGAAAATTTGAAGTTTTCTACCTAATAATGGTACTCTTGTCTAACTTCGATAGAATGCATGGTTTTCGAGTTAAATTGATTTGAAAATGTTGGTCCGCCCTATTAGTCGGTTTTTAAATTCATACTCTTTTACATTTTCACATATTATTGACAGGTAATTAGACTATCACTAGGTTACCGAAACCGTATTGAAATACCTACTCGTAAGTGTCAGGCGTTTAAGTTGAATTTAAATAATTATTGCTGCAAAAAATGGAACGATTTAACAATCAGGAACTTGCAGATATGCATTTCATCTATGGTTTTTGCAATGGTAATGCCGCTGGGGCAGTCCGCCCCATTAGTCGGTTTTTAAATTCATACTTACATTTTCACGTAGTAGATTATTACTATTATTATTATTGACAGGTAATTAGACTATTATTAGACAGGTAATACAAATTTGAAATTGTTAAATCGTTCCATTTTTACAGCAATAATTATTTGAATTCAACTTAAATGCCTGACAATAATTATGAGTAGGTATTTCAAATTCGGTATTCGGTAACCAAGTGATAGTCTAATTA
Source organism: Rhagium mordax (assembly GCA_963680705.1). NCBI lineage: Eukaryota > Metazoa > Arthropoda > Insecta > Coleoptera > Cerambycidae > Rhagium > Rhagium mordax. The sequence goes on from OY796657.1 coordinate 44,663,959, forward strand.
CCTGTCAATAATAGTCTACTATGTGAAAATGTAAAAGTATGAATTTAAACACCGACTAATGGGGCGGACCAAAATTTTCAAATCAATTTAACTCGAAAACCATGCATTCTATCGAAGTTAGACAAGAGTACCATTATTAGGTAGAAAACTTCAAATTTTCATTTTCTGCAGATAAATTGTAAAAAATTCCACATACAAAAAAGTTGGGGCTATAAACACCCCTAGCCCCCTCCGATTACTACGCCTCTAAATAAAATTTTAGAATCATTTTTACATTTTTGAATCGAGAACAAAAGAATTAGCAAACGCTGAAAATTTCATTGCTTTCTCACAAAAAGTTTCCAAAATATTTACAAAAAACCAGCATCAGCGGCTCTTCTTTAGAAGGCTCTAGCCCCCTTAGGAGCCATTTCTGGACCCATGTTTATAGGAACTTTATTACTATTTTTGGACGTAGAAACTGATGGCAAAATCTTTCTAGCTAATTTCGGGACACCCGTATAAACATTTGGTCAATACTGCATATTAAATGGGCTATATCCTTCCAAAGACTAAGAGAATCAATTTTTTTAAGCTCTAACCGAGGCTGTAACTCAGAATCCAAAAAAGGAAGGCACATCAAAATTTAGATGCTACTTTTTATTTAGATGCTCAACCATGTCCAACATTCATTTTTGAAAGAACTGCTTAGGGGCGGCGCGTTTGGGGCCTAGGTTAGGTATAATAATAAATATTTTTGAATCTGTTGGCGTTATTAAATGTTTAACTTTAAAATTAGATTTTTCAATCATTATTACGCAAAATGATAAAAATTTGATTGATTGACTCTTACTATAGTTATTATTATAATATTATTCTAAAACATTACTTGAAGCCCGAAGTGCAATCAAAATTTAAAAGTGTGTCGAAAACGGCGCATTCTATCAAAATGTGAAAGGTATACAATTTTTCTGTAATAATGATTGAAAAATCAAATTTTAAAGTAAAACTTTTAATAACGCGAACGGATTCAAAAATATTTATTATTATACCTAACCTAGGCCCCAAACGCGCTGCCCCTAAGCAGTTCTTTCAAAAATGAATGTTGGACACGGTTGAGCATCTAAATAAAAAGTAGCATCTAAATTTTGATGTGCCTACCTTTTTAGGATTCTGAGTTACAGCCTCGGTTAGAGCTTAAAAAAATTGATTCTCTTAGTCTTTGGAAGGTTATAGCCCATTTAATATGCAGTATTGACCAAATGTTTATACGGGTGTCCCGAAATTAGCTAGAAAGATTTTGCCATCAGTTTCTACGTCCAAAAATAGTAAAAAAGTTCCTATAAACATGGGTCCAGAAATGGCTCCTAAGGGGGCTAGAGCCTTCTAAAGAAGAGCCGCTGATGCTGGTTTTTTGTAAATATTTTGGAAACTTTTTGTGAGAAAGCAATGAAATTTTCAGCGTTTGCTAATTCTTTTGTTCTCGATTCAAAAATGTAAAAATGATTCTAAAATTTTATTCAGAGGCGTAGTAATCGGAGGGGGCTAGGGGTGTTTATAGCCCCAACTTTTTTGTGTGTGGAATTTTTCACAATTTATCTGCAGAAAATGAAAATTTGAAGTTTTCTACCTAATAATGGTACTCTTGTCTAACTTCGATAGAATGCATGGTTTTCGAGTTAAATTGATTTGAAAATTTTGGTCCGCCCCATTAGTCGGTGTTTAAATTCATACTTTTTTACATTTTTACATAGTAGACTATTATTGACAGGTAATTAGACTATCACTTGGTTACCGAATACCGAATTTGAAATACCTACTCATAATTATTGTCAGGCATTTAAGTTGAATTCAAATAGTTATTGCTGTAAAAAATGGAACGATTTAACAATTTCAAATTTGTATTACCTGTCTAATAATAGTCTAATTACCTGTCAATAATAATAATAGTAATAATCTACTACGTGAAAATGTAAAAAAGTATGAATTTAAAAACCGACTAATGGGGCGGACTGCCCTAGCGGCATTACCATTGCAAAAACCATAGATGAAATGCATATCTGCAAGTTCCTGATTGTTAAATCGTTCCATTTTTTGCAGCAATAATTATTTAAATTCAACTTAAACGCCTGACACTTACGAGTAGGTATTTCAATACGGTTTCGGTAACCTAGTGATAGTCTAATTACCTGTCAATAATAGTCTACTATGTGAAAATGTAAAAGAGTATGAATTTAAAAACCGACTAATAGGGCGGACCAAAATTTTCAAATCAATTTAACTCGAAAACCATGCATTCTATCGAAGTTAGACAAGAGTACCATTATTAGGTAGAAAACTTCAAATTTTCATTTTCTGCAGATAAATTGTGAAAAATTCCACAGACAAAAAAGTTGGAGCTATAAACACCCCTAGCCCCCTCCGATTACTACGCCTCTGAATAACATTTTAGAATCATTTTTTACATTTTTGAATCGAGAACAAAACATACCTACCATTTTCGGATACTGAATTATAGCATAAAAAAATTGATTCTCTTCATCTTTGGAAGGTCATAACTCCTTTAATATGAAGTATTGACCAAATATGTATAGAACATTTTCGTTTTGTTTTAAGCCCCTCTACATGCTGTAAGAGTTTGGCCGCATAATTTTGGAACACCCTGTATAACCTAATAAGAGTAGATAAATATATTTAATTTTCAATATTGTTATTGTGCTTGTATAAAACCTAAATAAAGTCATTTTTAAACAAGTAACTTACTTACCCAAATCTTTTGACGAATGACCAGGCTCTGTCTAAATGACCTCCATTGCAGCTTTGTTGTCCGTTTGTATCACATGATATTAAATTCTGAGCACTTAATTGTACTTTTTCGAAACCATTAGAAACTATTGCATATCTAAAATTAAATAAAAATTTTGATATATATTTATAATATAAGCTGCACCTACCCGGCATTGCTGGATTATATTTTGGAATACTATTTTTTATACATACATTTATATATATATATATATATATATATATATATATATATATATATATATATATATATATATATATATATATATATATATATATATATATATATATATGTATATATATATATATATATATGTATATATATATATATGTATATATATATGTATATATATATATATATATATACAGGGTGTTCCAGTTTTTTGTAGCAGGACTTAAACAGTCGATAGACAATTGAAAATTATTAAAAAAAGTTCCTATAAACATAGGTTGAAAAATGCTTAGTTTTCGAGATACAGGGTGTTAAAATTTGAAAATAAATACGGATTTATATTTATATTTCCAGAATGCTAAGAAGTATCGAATCCAAACTTGCCAATTCTTTACATATAATTTAGAGGCCTATTTTAGAATAACAAATTACTACTTTACTTAATCATGGGCGTAGATATATGGATTTACTAGGGTTCTTTTTTACAAAAAAGTAGTACGCCACTGATATTTTCCCATGTTTTCAGTTTAATTCAATAAAGCAAGAAAAAACAAAAATTTAATGTCTCTTGGCACTTTTTGATATGACAAGCCGTTTTCCAGAAAATTTACATTTAATCATTTGATGCACGCATCTGGACGAATTTTAGACAAACTTGAAGTCGCTCAGAATTTCACCAAATTTGATGGTACGAAAAGTCCTTTAAAAAGAGAAAATGAAACATTTAAAATATTTATTGTAAAAGTTTATTATCATGTAAATCAAAATTTTTATAACACAAATGTATTAAAACGCAACGGTCGAACTAAAATAAATAAATTATTAGAATCTCATACTAATAACGAAACACAAGCATCGTTAATTGAAATAATAGTAAAAAAACATTTTTAAAAACAAGCTTTTATTTAAATGCACTAAAAAGAAGAAAATAAACTTTAAATTAAATCAAACCCATCAATTTATTACATTATACAATTTATATGATATAAAAGCTTGTCTAAAATTTGTCTAAAATTCGTCCAGATGCGTGCATCAAATGATTAAATGTAAATTTTCTGGAAAACGGCTTGTCATATCAAAAAGTGCCAAGAGACATTAAATTTTTGTTTTTTCTTGCTTTATTGAATTAAACTGAAAACATGGGAAAATATCAGTGGCGTACTACTTTTTTGTAAAAAAGAACCCTAGTAAATCCATATATCTACGCCCATGGTTAAGTAAAGTAGTAATTTGTTATTCTAAAATAGGCCTCTAAATTATATGTAAAAAATTGGCAAGTTTGGATTCGATACTTCTTAGCATTCTGGAAATATAAATATAAATCCGTATTTATTTTCAAACTTTAACACCCTGTATCTCGAAAACTAAGCATTTTTCAACCTATGTTTATAGGAACTTTTTTTAATAATTTTTAATTGTCTATCGACTGTTAAAATCCTGCTACAAAAAACTGGAACACCCTGTATATATATATACAGGCTGTCTATTTTACGAGGGCCAAACCAAATATCTCGCTTAATATCTATTGTTGAAGAATAAAGTTTTAGAAATAGTTTTCCCATTTTTTGTGAGCTATGTTTCAGTAAAAAGAAATTTGAAATCCATAGCCTACTTTGTGAGATATATTACAAAAACCTGAAAAGTAGGAAAACTACAAACGGTTATAGCTTCCTTATTTGAAAAGATACGAAAAAAGTTGAAGGGATGATAGTTGACGGCAAAGACAATAAGAATAATAATATGTATCAAAAAATTCGAAAAACGCAGTTGGCTTTGACATACGCTCTTGTGCAAAACTTAAAACAACAAATCTCATAGTAGGCCATGACACCATTAATTCCGTTTATTTTTTCTCTTTCCAACGATATAAAACATGTCACAAAAATTTTAACTGATAGTGCCAATATTTAATATTTTACGAAATCCACAATTCATATCGTTAAATCGTAAAAATCAGCTATGCCATGATAGTAAAAATTCACTTTATAATAATTATAATTCAGTAATTATTTATTACAATTTAATACAAACTAACAAATGTCTCATAAATAAAAATAAATGTACAAAATGAATATCCAAAAAAACGAAAAATTATGTACAGGGTTTTCCACCGAAAATGATCACCCCGATAACTTTTTAATTTGTAATTTTAGAAAAAAAAGTTTCAAGTAAAAGTTGTAGGACATGTTAAGGGCTTAAAAATCACATTTTTAGAAAAACAATTGAACATCGTATTTACGATCTACCGATACAAGTTATGTTTTTTTAAATGGAACACCCTGTATTTTTTTATATTTTTGGATTCTATACGTTTTTCTGATTTCAACCATATGAATATGTCATATGTTTGCTCCGGTAGTTTATTTTAAATAATATTTTGCTATCCCTTCGGCATCTTGTAACAAACTGCAACTACGCTGAAAGCTAGTTTTGCTTTCCCAAAAAATTAATATTTTAATAACTAAATAATTTTTCGTTTTTTTGGATATTCATTTTGTACTTTTATTTTTATTTATGAGACATTTGTTAGTTTGTATTAAATTGTAATAAATAATTACTGAATTATAATTATTATACAGTGAATTTTTACTATCATGGCATAGCTGATTTTTACGATTTAACGATATGAATTGTGGATTTCGTAAAATATTAAATATTGGCACTATCAGTTAAAATTTTTGTGACATGTTTTATATCGTTGGAAAGAGAAAAAATAAACGGAATTAATGGTGTCATGGCCTACTTTGAGATTTGTTGTTTTAAGTTTTGCACAAGAGCGTATGTCAAAGCCAACTGCGTTTTTCGAATTTTTTGATACATATTATTATTCTTATTGTCTTTGCCGTCAACTATCATCCCTTCAACTTTTTTCGTATCTCTTCAAATAAGGAAGCTATAACCGTTTGTAGTTTTCCTACTTTTCAGGTTTTTGTAATATATCTCACAAAGTAGGCTATGGATTTCAAATTTCTTTTTACTGAAACATAGCTCACAAAAAATGGGAAAACTATTTCTAAAACTTTATTCTTCAACAATAGATATTAAGCGAGATATTTAGTTTGGCCCTCGTAAAATAGACAGCCTGTATATATATATATATATATATATATATATATATATATATATATATATATATATATACGTGCACGGCTATCTTAATCGCCTCCATACATCACACAGGCACCCAAGGCTCCACGTTAAGGAAGTACGTTTTTTGTGTGTATTTTGTGCAAATGGTAAATAATAACACACTTCTACACAAGCACCAAGAGAGGGGTAAGGAATAAGCATTCTGAATATATACAAATTTTTGCCATATTTGTAAATGTAACACACCTCCAAATACAGAGTAGCGGAAACGCCTCTTCTGTATAAGTTTTTGGTACACTAGAGTTCGGTTACGCCTCCAGCAGTGTTGCCACATATTTTGAGCGGGAGTGGGGGGTGAGTTCGTATTAAGATGATGCGCTAGAATATTATTCGTTTGTGTAGCAGACCAGGTGGTATGGGTGCAGTCGTTTCGAAGTAAATTCGGACTTAATTTTTTTACTGGAATCGGTTTTGAAACTTACCAAATGGTAACCTGGTCTGATATTGTTTAAAACAATTTTACTTAAACTAATTTTTTTTATATATTTTGACCGAATTCCAACAAGAACTGTTCATATTGTTTAAATACTAATTGTGGCATTTCATAAATTTTTTCTCTTCCTTTTCTTCTTTGGGGATTTATTACGATATCTCTTGAAATTCCTATCGAAAGATCTTGATTTATCTAAATAATACTCAAATTAACCAGTTTAAAACTGGGAAGTAACCTCTACTCCTTTGACGTGATGCCAGAGGGACAGTTAGAGCGTGTTTTTTGACAACTAATATGAATTAAAAGAATACAAAAACACTGCGCTGGCGTTTCTTAAACTACATCTGTTTCCTTCTTCAAAGTTTAGGCTTTAGATTTTTTTGTAATGTGTAGAATAATAATAATAACAATTTTCTTTTACACCGTGTTATTCTACAAGTAACATAAAAATCTAAAGCCTACATTTTGAAAAAGGAAACAGATAGATTCCAAAACGTCAGTGCAGTGTTTTTGTATTATTTTAAATCCTATTAGTCATATTTTACAATTCTCTTTCTTTGCTTGATATGCATTGTTTATAAATGACTTTGTTTAGGATTTATACAAGCATAATAACAACAAACATATCCAAATTGATATACTTATATTGATGTTTCATCTCTAAACATGCTATTATTAAATTCATTGGACTCTCTTTAATACATGATGAATACTGGGATTAAACATCATAAAATTCAAAACGTCTAAAATCAAATTATTAAAAAAAATTTTTTTTTTCAACTCACCACAAAATTCATTCATTATGGTCACCAATTAAAAAACGAAGTCCACAAGAAGATGTACATATTCTTTCGTTCTTACAAGATATTTTTGTTATTATTGGGCCAATATAAGGCTTGAATAAGGTTGTTTATAGACAACAAGTCTCGAATAAAGAGAGGTATAGTATTTTATAAGAAAACATAAAAATGTAGGCGACGTTAATTATAGAAATTTGTTTTTTATGGTTACATGACAGTTTATTAATTATAAAATATAAGTTCAAGTAAATCACTTTATTTTGCGAGATTAATCGTCCACCTGAAGAGCTTGTAAGAGCGAAAGAATATGTACATCTTCTTGTGGACTTCGTTTTTTAATTGGTGACCATAATGAATGAATTTTGTGGTGAGTTGAAAAAATTTTTTTTAATAATTTGTTTTTAGACGTTTTGAATTTTATGATGTTTAATCCCAGTATTCATCATGTATTGAAGAAAGTCCAATGAATTTAATAATAACATGTTTAGAGATGAAACATCAATATAAGTATATCAATTTGGATATGTTTGTTGTTATTATGCTTGTATAAATCCTAAATAAAGTCACCTATTAGTCGTCAAAAAACACCCTCTAATTGTTCCTCTCACATCACGTCAAAGGTGTAGAGGTTATTTCCCAGTTTTAAACTGGTTAATTTGAATATTTGTTAGATAGTAATTTCAAGAGATATAATAAATCCTAAAAAAGGAAGAGATATTTTCAGGTATTAATTTTTAAAAATTAATAACATTGAAAATATCAAGTTTACGAAAAATAGTTATTGTTGGAAATCGGTCGAAAAATATAAAAATAATTAGTTTGAGTAAAAAAAATGTTATTTTTCCCTTTTTTTAAAACTGTTTTAAACAATATCAAACCAGGTTACCTTTATTACAAATATTTTCGTTGGCGTCTTAGTAGTTGTATTATTGCAGCAAGGAACAAAACACCATATTCATGCCACCATATTTCTTTTATAATACTGCTCATAAACACAGAGAACGCTCACTGCATGACGAACCCGTACAAGCCTCTATCTTGGGAACGTTTCTTAGCCTCTCTGCTTTTAGGTGATTTCTATTGCGAATAACTGGCAAAATGAAAATATACAAATTTCTTTATTGTTACATTAGTTCATAATACCAATAAATCTATTATTTCCAATTGAAATTAAAATTTTGTTGACATGCCTATTGTCATTTGTCAATTGTCAAGTTCGGGGTTATCTTTGCTGCTGTTTATTGTTAAGTTGTGGTTAATTAATAGCGTTTTCCACTGACTGCACTCGTGCGGAACTGAAATAAAACAAACTTTGGCAATTTCTTATGGTCCACTGGTAAAATTATATTCATGTAGTGCACACTTAGTGCAGTATTTTCCCACGACCTTCTGTATCTCGAGCGATCGTGGAGTGCAATATGGCGCATTCAATAATTAACAAAAAATGTTTAATAATCAATGATCTTCTCGATAGTTCCTCATCAGATAGTAGCGAGGAAGAGACAATAATAAATGCTATTAGAGAAAAAGGCCATATCCCAAAAATTTACAATTTTGTTAGCTCTGTGGTACATAACCTATCTAATAAATAATAAAATAAATGTCTCTGGTTGACACAAATATGTTCCACTGGGTAGACCCACTATTTACTTACAAGAGGCACCGTGGAGTGCGTGACGTCATTTGCACGCACATGATGTGAACTCAGTGCTTGTCAGTGGAAAACGCTATAAATTATTATTAAATTATGATGAGTTCGAGTTCAAATTGTATTGTATTGTAAATGTTAAGTATTATTTTGTTTCTGCAAAATTCAAATTGAACTAGTTTTGCCGCCGAATTGAACTGTCAAAAGTGTCAATAACAATCAACAAAAACACCCAAGAACTCAAGTACCTTCCACCTTCGTCGAAATTTCTGAGAAACCAGAACAATAATATCACGTGATCTAAAATCTGTTTCACTTTAATCTCTCAATTGATGACAATGCCGAACTCAATCCGGTACTGTCTCCTGAACCGATTCCAGCAAAAAAAATCAGTCCCAATTTACTTCAAAACGACTGCGCCCATACCACCTGGTCTAAAATAAGTTAACAGTTTAAATTATGCTCAGCATATGAACACCTTTAAATTTAATAAAGCATAATCTGGGCTCTACAAAATCCTCGTGCAGTTTGTCAGATTAAAAGCTCTGGGCCGTTCATAGCTAAATGTATGGTGTGGAATTTTAGATAATAGAGTAATAGGGCCAATATTTTTTTAGACACTTTAAAAGGAGACATAATATTTTGCAATATGTCATTTCCAGTTCTTGTGCGCTTTATAATTTATCGCATTTTTGCCACTCTGTAACATTTTTGTATTGGGTAATAATATTTTACTTGCTTCCGTCATTGAGTAAAAATAATAAAGAGGCGCAACTGTCAAGGTTTCGAGATTTTAGTGTTGTATTTTTTCACCAATAGCTTCATGATTGTCTTCAATTTTAACGGCTATACAGCCACATTACAAATACCTTCCTGTAGCACTAAAAATTTATGACAATCATGAAGTTGTTGGCAAAGAAATACAATAGTAAAATCTCGAAACCTTGACAGTTGCAACTCTTTATTATTTTTTACTCAATGCTTCCGTGTAGTTTAGTAAAATAATAGCTGAAAATGTTAAATTGGTCGAATTAATGCATATTCAGCCGTTATTTGACGTGTCCAAATTTGAAATTCATATCTTGTAAAACCCAGAATATACCAGGTGACCACGAGATGTCACTTGCATCTATCTATATCTTCTTGGTTTTACAAGATATGAATTTCAAATTTGGGCACATCAAATAATAATAATAATAATACTTTATTTATCCAATTGAAAATTACATTGATATAGGACAGGTCAAAAGAAAAAACAATTAATAATTAATTATCATTTTAACATTAACACACAAAAAAAGAGAAAAAAATTAAAAAGCTAAATATTCATCTACACTATAAAATGCATTTGTAAGTAACAAATTTTTTACATTTGATATAATTTTTTTTAAATTACAGGATTTTCTGTTTATATCTAATTTATTGTATAGCACCGTACCGACATAATAAGGATTTGATTTATAAAGTTCTAATCTATGTAACGAGTGCTGCAAATTTTCACCGTGACGTGTATTATATTCATGAGGTGTATTTTGAAAAGTGAAACTGTTCAAATTTTTCTTTACAAATGTTATTATTTCGAGTATATATAAACACTGTAAAGTCAAAATTTTTTCAGTAATAAAAGTCCATTTGCAAGATTCCCGATACTGCAAACCATAAATAGAGCGTAAGGCTCTTTTTTTCAGCGCAAATACACGATTAGCTGTACTAGAATTTCCCCAACAGATCACTCCGTATCTAATTGTGGATTCAAAATTTGAATAGTAAAATATTTTCACTACATTTTTGCTCGTAATTTGGCATAATCTTTTTAGAGCAAAACAAATACTTGCACATTTCTTGCATACATAATCTATGTGAACTTTCCAGTTTAGTGACATATCTACATAAATACCTAGAAGCTTAAAGTCAGTTACTTGCTCAATTGTTCTATTCTGAAATTTAATAAGTGGACTAGATACATAATTGGCGCCAACAGGATGAAATTGCATTGAAAACGTTTTATCTTGGTTCATTGCTAGGTTGTTTGAAGTGAAATAATTAGAAAGGGAAAACAGATTATTCTGCACGAGTTCGGACATTATATTTACATCATGATTGCATGATAGGAGAGACATATCGTCAGCAAAACCACAGTAAAACGTGGAAATAAAGTTTTCAATATCATTTATATATAACAGGAATAGGAGTGGACCCAGTACACTGCCCTGGGGGACTCCAATATTAACTTCCATTTCCCGCGATCTTTTACCATAATATTCAACGAATTGCTTCCTGTTCATCAGATAGGATCGTAAGATTTTATTGCACTGACCACGCAATCTATAACACTCCACTTTTTTAAGTAAAGTGTCATGGTCCACGCAATCAAATGCCTTCGATAAATCTACAAATAAGGCCATAACTTTGTTACCTTCATCAAGATTTTTGTAAATATGATTTAGAAAACTCAGTAGAGCAGAAATTCTAGAGCGGTTTACTCTAAAACCATGTTGGTTAGGTGAAATAATATTATTTTGTTTGCAAGTAACTTTTCGATTATTTTGGAAAAAACTGATAGTAAAGAAATGGGACGGTTATTACAAATTTGTTTAGAATCTCCCTTTTTAAAAAGACATATTTTTCGAAATTTTAAGTAAGTCTGGAAAAAGACCTTCAGCAAAGCAATGATTTACAATGTCAGATAAGGATTTTGCAAGAAAATGGGCACATTGTTTAATAATTTTTATAGAGAAATTGTCATGTCCAGTTGAACTTGAATTTTTCAGATTATTTATAAAGTTAATAATTTCAGACTCAGTAACATCATGTAAAACAATTGATTCGTCTACAATACTCAACATATTATGATTATTAGTTTTCTGTTGATTAGATTTTATAATAGATTTCGGAAGATTTATTTATTTATTTTTTTTTAATCATTTATTTAACGTCGGCCTATTTCCGCTACCGAGGCCAATCACCGACGCCAGGAGACGAGCAACCCCCAACCTGGAAATTTTGCCGAACCTCTTATCTTACTAAGAGTAGGGATTTTTTACTTGCCTAACATTTAATAGACAAGGGACCGACTGCTTTACATCCTCTCCGAAGGATGGTATATCCTCAATACACCTCTCGCCTACAGTTGTATTGCTTCTGCGATATAGCTGATATACAAGCCGCTAGAAGTAGGGAAACGAGACCGCGTCTTTCCGTGGATAGTCCCCATTCAAGTACTAAACGCGGTAGCTGTTGCTTAACTTCATATCGCTATGAAGTGAGTCAAGTCAGTCCTCCGCTCGCTGCCCTCGGAAGATTTATAAAGTATGAATTAAATTCATTTGCAATGAGAATTTTATTATCCACTTCTACATTATTTATTATCATGGTGAATGTTTCATTTTTATTTGTTTGTTTGCTCCCCTAATAGATGAATTAATAATATTCCAGACAGTTCTTGTTTTATTTTCAGAATTTATTATTATATTGTCAAAATACATTTTCTTTGCATGCCTTATAACACAGTTATAAATAGTCTTGTAATTTACGTAATAGTTTTTCTCAATTATACCTAGATTTTGCAAGTTTAATAACTCTTCTAAGCGTTCAGATGAAGTTCTTATTCCTGTTGTCAGCCAATTTTTATTGTCTGATGAATGATTAAAATTTTTTGTTACCATTATAAAGCTGGTATCATAATAATATAATATTTCGTAAAAAAATTTATATTTGTTTTCAATATTATTTTCCATAAGAACATTTTCTCATGTTTCAGCTTTGAGATAGTCAGTAAACTGAGAAATATTTTTTTTAGAGAAGGATCTGTATTTGTAAGGCTCAGAGTTTTTGTTAGTGATACAGTTAAAAGATATCTGTTGAGCAGAGTGATCTGAGACGCCAGTATGAAGTACATTTTTTTCAACTAAATCATCATTAAAATTTGTGAAAATATAATCAATGGCAGTACTACTTTTATTACTAAATCGGGTAGGTTCATCAAAAACAGGTTTAATATAAAAGGAACTAACAAGATCAATAAGTTCAGCAATTTCGTTGTTCTTATTTAGGTAATTTATATTTATGTCATCACATATTATTATTCTGAAACACTGTCTCTTACAAAATAATAAATTTAAACATTTTTCAAATTGCGCAAAGAAAGTTGTGATATCAGACTGCGGGGCTCTGTATAAACATAATATATAATAAATTACATTGTTTACATTTAACTTTATAGCTGCACATTCAAAAATTTTATCAATGCTTAAACTAACCACATTAGACATTTCCATTACATTGAGCGTATCTTTAACTATTACAAGAACACCACCATGAATAAAGGATTTTCTACAGTAAAAACTTTTTATGCTGTATCCCGGAAAATTAATAAAAACTATTTCATTTTCTTGAATCCAACTTTCTGACACACACAGTACCTATTATCAATATTCGCAGTAGATAGAAAAACTTCGATGTTTTCAATTTTATTTTTTAAGCATTGAACATTGTGATGCACGACGTTTATCACATTTTTTTGTTTACAGCACAGTTTTTCGTCTATTCTAATTATATAATATATAATAACGGCTAATATGCATTAATTCGGCCGATTTAACATTTTTTGTCGCTTCAGGCATTGAGTAAATAATATAAAGAGGCGCAACCGTCAAGGGGCCGAGATTTTAGTGTTGTATTTTTTTGCCAATAACTATAGAATTATCTACAATATTTAGGGCTATGCAACCGAATAACAAATACCTTCTCGTAGCACCAAAAATTGAAAACAATCCTGAAGCTATTGGCAAAAAATACAATACTAAAATCTCGGCCCCTTGACGGTTGCGCCTCTTTATATTATTTATTTACTCAATGCTTCAGGTTTCGCCGAAAATGATGCACTTTGGAATTTTAAATCGAACACCCTGTATATATTTTTACATTTTTTGATTCAGGAGATCAAAGGCACCTACCTGATAGAGATCCATTGTTAAATATTATAACTTTTTTCATTTCTAGTTGAATGTTATTCTTATGTATTTTAATGTATATGAAGATATTGAGAATTATTTGGTACCACGTAATCGGTAATTAAATGCTTTATTGAAATAACATAGTGAGCCACAATGGTGCCATTTAAAAAAAATTAGTTAATTTGGAAAAATGATTTCCGAAATGTTTAAAATCTTATAACACAAATGTCATGTGGCATAATGTCAAAAATATATTTTTTGATTAATTACCCAAGCAAAGCAAAACATTTTTTGGGATTACGGCAGCCTAGATAAAAAATTAAATTTGCTCATAAAAATGTCAGCCATTAATATTTTTATCTCAGTATGCTATAACTGTATCCAAAATGACATCCTGAATCTAAAAATGTAAAAATATGTTCCAAATAAGGTATCACAAGTCCTTACTTCCCATTAAAAAACTTAGGGGTTGCAACTGCTACTCGAACGGGGTTGAATTAAAAGATGAAATTTATACGTTGCAGGATGTCATTTCAGAATCCAAAATCGACGTAGGTACCTAGGGATTTTTAAAAAATATGCACAATAATTGAGATAATGAATTTATTTCATTTTCATTTTTTTTACATATTTTATACTGGTTTAATAACTGCAATTTTAGTTACTTTTTTATGTAAAACATATTGAAATACTACGTACACTACCAACATTAATTTTTCAACCAAAGGAATAAATAAATAATTTTACACACACCAAAATCATTCACACAAATTTTTGTTCTGAATAAATAAAAACGTTAAATTATGTTTATTCTTATTTTGTTTTAAATAAGCTACTTCCAAATTATTTTTGAACTAATTGTATTTTCTGAGCCTGAGTAATAATTGTAATACTCGTCTATTTTAATTAATCATTAATCAATATGTCAATCTAGTACTAACACTAGTTACTAGTTGAACAACTATATTACTTCATAAACAAAGCTAGTACGTATACATGTTAATAAAATATTATTGAAGTCAAATCGCACGCGAGCGCTTTTCCACAGAAGGTAAAATATCACCAATGAATAATATTTACATACATATAAAACTAACTTACTAACTTACCTCCGTACACTGTTGCCATATTTCTGAGGTGTATTGGTGTAGAGAACATGTGGAGGCAAATTCTACTTAACCACCATTTGTAGCGTATATGCGTATTAACTGGTGGCGCCTACTAGTGGAATTACAGTGAACTACATTGTATAACTGTATATGTACACCATACCAATTGGCCTCCGACAGAAAATTTGGGATACGCCTACTAATGACGTAATAATGACAATGAACATGTTTTACACATAGGTTCGTATTGGTCACCGATTTTTCGAAGTCGCCTCCGATTTTGGAGGCGTATTCGTTAAATACGTATATCATTTTGGAGGTGTATAAGACACTTTGCATATATATATATATATATATATATATATATATATATATATATATATATATATATATATATATATATATATATATATATATATATATATATATATATATATATATATATATATATATATATATATACAGCTTCTTCATAGGTTAAAAAATGCTTAGTTTTCGAGATACAGGGTGTTAAAGTATGAAAATAAATACGGATTTATATTAATATTTCCAGAATGCTAAGAAGTTTCGAATCCAAACTTGCCAATTCTTTACATATAATTTTGAGGCCCATTTTAGAATAACAAACTACTACTTTACTTAACCATGGGCGTAGATATATGGATTTACTAAGGCTCTTTTTTACAAAAAAGTAGTACGCCACTGATATTTTCCCATGTTTTCAGTTTAATTCAATAAAGCAAGAAAAAGCAAAAATTTAATGTCTCTTGGCACCTTTTGATATGACAAGCTGTTTTCCAGAAAATTTACATTTAATCATTTGATGCAGGCATCTGGACGAATTTTAGACAAACTTGAAGTCGCTCAGAATTTCAAAAAATTTGATGGTGCCAAATGAAGCATTTAAAATATTTATTGTAAAAGTATATTATCATGTAAATCAAAATTTTTATAACACAAATGTATTAAAACGCAACGGTCGAACTAAAATAAATTATTAGAAACACAAACACAAAAGCTACCAACATGTAAAAGTGTCTTACTTCATTACAAGCATCATTAACGATGTTTCATTCTTTCTTTTTAAAAGACTTTTCGTACCATCAAATTTGGTGAAATTCTGAGCGACTTCAAGTTTGTCTAAAATTCGTCCAGATGCGTGCATCAAATGATTAAATGTAAATTTTCTGGAAAACTGCTTGTCATATCAAAAAGTGCCAAGAGACATTACATTTTTGTTTTTTCTTGCTTTATTGAATTAAACTGAAAACATGGGAGAATATCAGTGGCGTACTACTTTTTTGTAAAAAAGATCCTTAGTAAATCCATATATCTAGGCTCATGGTTAAGTAAAGTAGTAGTTTGTTGTTCTAAAATAGGCCTCTAAATTATATGTAAAGAATTGGCAAGTTTGGATTCGATACTTCTTAGCATTCTGGAAATATTAATATAAATCCGTATTTATTTTCAAACTTTAACACCCTGTATCTCGAAAACTAAGCATTTTCAACCTATGTTTATAGGAACTTTTTTTAATAATTTTCAATTGTCTATTGACTGTTAAAGTCCTGCTACAAAAAACAGGAACACCCTGTATATATATATATATATATACAGGGTGTATTAAGTATGAGTACCGTTATTTTAAGGGGTGAAACATTGGCCTAAAAGAAACAAAAAAACCTTATACAACATGTGTCGAAAATTGAATGGTTTTCCCAAAAAAAATAGTTTAACTTTGCTTTTTGAAGGTAAATTTACATGGAAAATAATAGAAAATAAGTTCTAAAAGTTTATGAGAAGGTGCCGGTCGAATATACAAATAGAAAATTATAATGCGAATTTTTTGTCCGGTGGAGGGTTTTGGTGAAATAATTTATTGTATTTTAATACATTTTTAAAAAGAGGCATATGACAACGTCGCATCATATGGCTGGCAGTGGGCTACTGTTACAAATCACAAAGGAGTCAAAGGACTCAGTTGCCTTTGTTATCGCCGTCCGAGTGTTTTAAGTCGGTAATTAATGTTTAGTGCGTTTTACTATTTTGTTTTCGTCAGTTCATATAAGTTTTGTTCGCACATCTCAACGTTTGTTAGATACGGGAAGTGTAGTTTCGCGTGTACAAAACCGGGGACCACAACGACCGACATGCGGATAATTTGGTTATTGAGGAAGAAATTCTGGACATAGTTCATCGAGACCCAATTATTACTATTATTTCAGAGATTATTTCTCAATAACATAATGTAATATTTCGCCAAGAACACCTTTTTTGGCACATTACAGTCGCCTGAGTAGAGGATATTGAGGTAAGTTAGCACAAGTTACAGGTGCTCGTTGCGCTATGTTGCCAGATGCGCTATTTAATTAAATAGGGCATAACTGGGCAACGGTTCGAGAGAGAAAAAAAATTATTAAGAATTTTTTGTTCCTTCTACATCAATGTATCACCTGTTAAAAGAACGGTACTCATACTTAATACACCCTGTATATATATATATATATATATATATATTTATATATATATATATATATATATATATATATATATATATATATATATATATATATATATATATACCGGGTGACACAAGAAGTAGTTACCCCCCCATTTTTGTTGGCATTTTCATAGATGAAAATTTCAAAATTTTATGGTGAAATAAATACACAGATTCTCATATTTTGACATAAATCATGTGTTAGATCCACTTCCGGTTTAACCGGAAGTGGTATCAACTTTCTTAGTTTAAATGAGAACACCCAATTTTTTTTCAACATTTGAAATCTACATAAAATTCCCTTTCTAATGATGTGTAACACATTGACATTTTTGCTTCCAAGATGGCGGCGAAACATTACTTTTAACTAGTCAAAAAAAATATATTTTTTAACCTTAGTTATTACATTTTCGAAAGCAAATACGTTTCTTAAGCTATAAAACTTATTAGCAATTTAATAAAAAATAAAATGTAATATATTATATTTTATTAGTAATATATTAAAGTAATATATTTAAGTAATTTAAGTGATATATTAAAATGGATTATATTACATTTTATTTTTTATTAAATTGCTAATAAGTTAGTTTTATAGCTTAAGAAACGTATTTGCTTTCGAAAATGTAATAACTAAGGTTAAAAAAATTTATTTTTTTGACTAGTTTTGTACCGTTCTGATTATCTCTTGTTGGGTAATGCGAGTCAAAACAACTTTCTCTTAAATTAAGAGAATTATATTTCTTTGTCATGTTTTTAATAAATTTTATACCTTAATAAACAAACGTACTTATAAACAAATATATTTTGTTGACTTAGTTTTTTACAGTTCTCCTTAACTGACCACAATTTCCTTGTCCTTCCCTACCTTACAAAAGTCATGTTCCTCTTTTATCCCATTTTATTTAATATTTCGATGAAGTAATATTTCATGAGTAAAACATTCTGAAACTGAATTTATATTCATATTAAAAACACGTCCTTATAAAGCACGGATACAGAGATGTCTTTGTGACCTCCGAATATGTGACAACACTGTCGGAGCAGACAACGTTATTAACGTGAGCGCTTATATATTGATTTCGGAGGTCACATAGTGTTTTATGTGGTTTCCATATATGACCTCCTTAAAGGTCAAATTTCTCTTCCCCTCTTTTGAAATACAGATTCGTGACCCTCTCCTCACCCCATATATGCAATTTTTTTTTATCTAGTTGAACGGGGAGACCCGGAGGCGAGGTCGCCTCTTCCACGTAGTGGAGGTGACAACATACCGCGTATATATATATATATATATATATATATATATATATATATAGAACTCCACGCAGGTGGCTATAGTTGCCTGCGTGGCATAAATTGGTTGTTGCCCTGTAAACACAGGGTCTTCCGATTGCAGCCACAAATGTGCTACTGGCTTCCTGTTGGTGGTTTCCTCTTTGTCGCTGTCATGTTTCCTGAGTTGTACCTATCCTTTCAACTTGGCTGTACCGTGCTGATGATGACCAATGAGTCTGAAACATATGCCCACGGTTGCTTCCTTTTGAGCACGTCTTGCCGATAATCTCTGCTTTTTTTTTTTTTTCTTTTTTTTTTCTTTTTTTTTTCTTATATATATATATGTTCTTGAAAAATATCATCGTTATTGGTCGCAAGTCTTTTAATTCTTTTGGATGTGCAACTTTCGGAATAGGCGTAACCCTACCCTCTTTCCATTGCTTAGGAAATACAGAATGCTCTAAACAGAAATTTATTATGTGAGTTATATAAGGTAACAAAAATGGACACGAAAGCTCAATAGCTATTATATTTATACCATCCATTCCATATGCTTTAGATTTAATATTCCTAACGACTTTAAAAACTTCAATTTCTGTGACGCTTGTAAATTTAAAAAATTCAAAATTATCGGATTTTAAATTGTTGTTATACAAATTTATTAAAGCCTCGTTAGGTTGTTCATTGATAGAGCATATATTTGAGAAATATTGTTTAATATCTTTAAGGTTAAATTGTGAATTAGACAATATGTTATTATTACTATTATTGATATCCAGTTGTTTTAGTATCTGCCAAAATTGTTTATTATTCACATTTTTTAGCTTGTGTTCCATATAGCGTTTTTTTTCAGTTCTAATTGCAAAAGTTGTATAATTTCTAAGTTCCTTATAATAATTCCAATGTATGATGTTTTTTGTTGTTTTAAATTTAGTTAGAGCCTTTTCACGAAGTTTCATCATTAATCTTATATTCTCTGTAAGATATGGTGCTGGAGGTTTTGTAAATCTAGAGATTTTTATTGGTGTATGTAAATTAAGTAACGACATTAAATTATCATTTAGGAATCTTACCTTATCATCAACATCAGCCAAATCATAAATTTGATACCATGGCACTTTATACAAGTCATTTTCAAAATTTAATAAATTAATATTTTTAAAATCTCTATAGGTTTTTAAGATTGGCTCTGTCTTATTGCTTTCTAGTTCTATATCACATATAACTGCAAAGTGATCCGATATTTGAGAAATCTCCTTAACTGCACAATTACTAAAACTTACAGAATTATCAACAATTATAAGGTCTAACAAAGAAGCGGTGTTTTGGGTTATACGAGTTGGTTCATTAACAATTTGTTTTAAGCCAATCCCACTTAATAAAGTATTAAATTCCACAGCATTACTATTGTGCATGTTTAATAAATTAATGTTAAAATCCCCAAGGCAAATCAGATTGTTGCACTACATGTAAACACTAGCTAAAGTTTCTTCAAAACCTTCTAAAAATGATGCAAGTTGTGAATTAGGTGGTCTATAAATAGTTCCAATGCCTATAGTTTTTTTATTAATTTTAACATTAATCCATACCTGCTCCAAAGAATCTCTAGTATTTGGTATATAATCTATTACATGATAAGTCAAATTGTGTCGGATGTAGAAACATACCCCTCCCCTCTTGTCTCCCTATCAAATCTTACTATAGAATACCCTTCAATGTAGATCATATTGTCAGTAATGTCAGAGTTTAGCCACGTTTCAGACACACCTAATATTGCAATATTATTGGTTATTAGAAAATGCTTAAATTCGTTAAAATTTGAAACAATAGATCTCGCATTTAAATGTGCAATTTTAATTATTTTATTATTAGACATTTCCAAGAAGGCCACAATCTAAAAAAACATGAATTATTCTTATCCTAACTTATAAGAAAAAATATATAATATGTATAACTGACAAAAAATAAATATGTGTAATATGTATATAGGGTGACACAAGAAGTAGTTACCCCCCCCATTTTTATTGGCATTTTCATAGATGAAAATTTCAAAATTTTATGGTGAAATAAATACACAGATTCTCATATTTTGACATAAATCATGTGTTAGAACCACTTCCGGTTTAACCGGAAGTATCAACTTTCTTATTTTAAATGAGAACACCCAATTTTTTTTCAATATTTGAAATCTACATCAAATTCCCTTTCTAATGATGTATAACACATTGACATTTGCTTTCAAGATGGCGGCGAAATATTACTTTTATACTAAATTTAAGTTGGCCATTGATTCGGCGCCAGAAAACAAAACGTGGTTGGGAGGCTGTGGAAACAAAAAAATGATTTATTGTTGCTTTGCTGATAGCATTATTTGCCAACATTTGACATGCATAATGTCTACTAGGATCATTTTCTTTTTTTCGTGTATTTGAAAACAAAAGCTGAATGTTTCACATTTTTTTTAAATAGGAACCTATGTTTTTTATGTGATGTGTGAATTCTACATCAAATTATCTTCATGAAGACATACGGCATGTTCCCTTTTATTTATTCATTAGCAGCCAAATTCATCTTTGTCTTATTAGAATTGAAACTAAAATTCACAATTCTAATAAGACAAAGATGAATTTGGCTGCTAATAAAGAAATAAAAGGGAACATGTCGTATATCATCATGAAGATAATTTAATGTAGAATTCACACAGCACATAAAAAACATAGGTTCCTATTTAAAGACATGTGAAACATTCAGCTTTTGTTTTCAAATACCCGAAAAAAAGAAAATGATCCTAGTAGACATTATGCATGTCAAATGTTTGCAAATAATGCTATCAGCAAAGCAACAATAAATCATTTTTTTGTTTCCACAGCCTCCCAACCACGTTTTGTTTTCTGGCGGCGAATCAATGGCCAACTTAAATTTAGTATAAAAGTAATGTTTCGCCGCCATCTTGGAAGCAAATGTCAATGTGTTACACATCATTAGAAAGGGAATTTTAAGTAGATTTCAAATGTTGAAAGAAAGTTGATACCACTTCCGGTTAAACCGGAAATGGTTCTAACACATGATTTATGTCAAAATATGAGAATCTGTGTATTTATTTCACCATAAAATTTTGAAATTTTCATCTATGAAAATGCCAACAAAAATGGGGGGGTAACTACTTCTTGTGTACCCAACTACCTATACCAAGCCCGGTACATATCACAGGCTCTCAGAAGCCCAGGCTTCCTATTGTAGTTAGAAGTGTGTATTTCACGTGACTGCGCATAGGACAATTTATATACATTTAGCAACAGGAGAGGGGTAACCTTATTTAATATTTACTTAAATATATATTTCCCAGTTCTTCCCAAGCCCCCTCAAGCCACTTCACATCACCACCTTACTAAGCCCGACTGTATATAGTTAATACAGTTTACGCATTTTGAGAAGCCCAGCAACGTTGCCTTTATTTTCATGTTCTCAAGTATTTTATTACAATAATTAACGTTTTGAAAGATTCGTAGCTGTTCAACAAAATTATTATAATAATAATTTTTCCTCAACATGGAGAAAACTAAAGGGCCCGCACAAAATACATATAGGCAAAAATGGCTCTAGGTGAATTTTTGCTAAAATGTTAGTGTTAGTATGTTGTAGATTTTAATTTCCTGATCAGAACTGTCAAGGTCCCAACTCAATCCTGTGACTAGTTTTTAAGGTACAGGGTGTTAAAGATATAAAGTGGTTATTTTTATAAAATATGGTCCAAAAAAACCGGAATTTTCATTTTATCGTATAACTTCTTTATTTCTTCACCGATTTTCAACTTTTTGGATTCGTTTGACAGATAAATTTTCCAGCTATTTGATTCTCTATCAAAAACTGATATTATCACCATAAGTGTCAAGGCAGACGTATTTAAACTTGAGCAATTTTTAGTAACTGCTGGAATTTTGTTGAAAAGCCGCATTTACAAACGGTTTGTCATGACTGGTCTTCTGCCAATATTTTGGTGGGTAGTTTTTAAAAATCGGTCAAGGAACTACGGAACTGTACCAGAAAATGTAGAAGCGTGTTGTAAACATTTCGGCAGCAATGGTAAAAACCGGAATTTTTTATTATCCTTTATAACTTTTTTGATTCTTTGCCGATTTTAATTTTTTTGGGTCATTTAAAACCCAAAGCCTTCCAGTACAATATTCAATCTCAGAAATTGACATGAATCATAAATCCAATATGGCGGAAGTAATCAAATTAACCTAATATTTAAAAGCCTCTAGAATTTTTTAAAATGGCGAATTTAGGCTTTCTTTTATCTTGAGGCCTTGTCTTCTAAGAACATTGGAACGTATTATAGATCACGAAACGATATCGGTTAAGGACTTACGAAGATATGAATAATAAATGAAATCTAATTAAATAACGGGCTGAACCAGAAACATAATTTAATTACGAATCATTTAACTAAATAACAATAACTTATTGTCAAAATTAATACTTAAATAAAGGAACATGACCTCCATTAGCGTTCACAACGAGCTGAACCTGCCTGTGCCAACCGTCTATTGCTTATTTAATAATTTGCTGGTCAGTTTCTTCCCAACAGTCTAAAATTCTTTGTCGCAATTCGCCTAAATTATTGAAATGACGACCATTCTTATACAACCGCTCTTGTAAATGTAAAAGTAATTGTCACGGGGATTAAGATCTGGACTATTAGGAGGCCAGTGTTCTTGTTCAATAAAATTTGCTGCATGTTCTCTTAAAAATCCAAGTGTCCATCCTAAAATTTCATTGTAGTTACCAAGACCGACTAATTTGCATGAGTATGAAATCACTAATTTAAGGTAACATTTGACTCGGAACAACTTCGCAATACTGTTGAAAATTAAGCCGTATTCCATGTTCAATAAAAATTATGCTAGTTTTAAAACCTCTACAAATTCCCACAGATACTTAATGAAAATCTTGTCTTCATTTGACAGCACCATTATAACAAAACTAGGTACCACAAGACACTTTTTATTTAAAAACAGCTGACTGAAATAACAGTTATGAATCAATGTTCATTTGTTTTGTAACCATGACGATAACTGCATAGGTAACTCTGTTAAGAATTAATTTGATACTGTTGTTGTGGTGTACAGTGTACATGACTACGTTATACACCTTTATAAGTAGAATAAAATAGCAAAATAAATTTTACTATTCAGCCTAAATCCTCTAATGTCTTAAAAAGACATAAATACTCTTTTCAGAGCTTATTTGCAAACTATCTACATTTAACTGATAAAAATTTGGTCAGTACTACGAATGTAGAAAGCAAATAATTTAATAATTGCAATAAGCCCCACCAGACGGATTAATCCAAATAAGGACTCCCTCTGTTACCAGGCAGTGCAAGTCACCAACCCATGGACCGGTTGGTGACTTGCACTGCCTGGTAACAGAGGGAGTCCTTATTTGGATTAATCCGTCTGGTGGGGCTTATTGCAATTATTAAATTATTTGCTTTCTACATTCGTAGTACTGACCAAATTTTTATCAGTTAAATGTAGATAGTTTGCAAATAAGCTCTGAAAAGAGTATTTATGTCTTTTTAAGACATTAGAGGATTTAGGCTGAATAGTAAAATTTATTTTGCTATTTTATTCTATTAAAGTTTACCTCTATGGATTTCTGACTTCTTTGGATTTCATTTCTTTCACCTTTATAAGTTCTTAACCGATTTTCGTGTTCTGCGTCACAATGTTCTTAGAATAGGCTTCAAGTTAAAAAAAAGTCATTTAATTTGTCATTTTAAAAAATTCTTACGGCTTTTAAATATTAGGTAAATTTGACCACTTCTGCCATATTGGATTTATAATTCATGTCAATTTCTGACATTTATGATTCTAGTGGAAGGCTTTGGGTTTTAAGTGACCCGAAAAAAATTAAAATCGGTAATGGAATCAAAAAGTTATAAAGGAAAATGAAAATTTCGATTTTTACTATGGCTGCCGAGACGTTTACAACACGTCTCTACATTTATTGGTACAGCTCCGTAGTTCCTTGACCGATTTTTAAAAACTGCCCACCAAAATATTGCCAGAAGACCAGCCATGACCATAAAGCAAACCGTTTGTAAATACGGCATTTCAACAAAATTCCATCAGTTATTAAAAATTGCTCAAGTTTAAATACGTCAGCCTTGACATTTATGATCACTATATCAGTGTCTGACAGAAAATCATTTAGCTGGAGGCTTTAGCTGTCAAACGAGCCCAACAGGTTGAAAATCGATGAAAAAATAAAGAAGTTATGGGATAAAATGAAAATTCCGGTTATTTTTGGAGCACCCGATATATTTATAGCAATTTAAGGATTCGATTGCAATTTTTTGCATGAATGTTATATCTTTAACTTCAAATAATATATTGTGACAAATATGTGTTTGTATACTGGGCGAGACACAAATAAAATAGAGTAATTTTTTAAAATCGATTTTTTTCTGCTCAAACCACAAAATATTACAAAAATCTATTAGGAATAAAATATAATTTTTTGATGTTACCGGAAGCAATAATTTGTATTTCATACAGGACGAGTCAAAAGTATGGCATCGCGAATGACCCATTCTAATGGGACTTCCTGTATATTATCATATTAATTTGGGCAAACCAGGTGTGACTCCGGATGAGGTACCGCACTCTTGTAAACTCTCTTATATTTACTAAAAGTTATTCTTTATAAAAAGTTTTCCTTGCCATAGGAAGTCATAAGCAGTCGTCAAACTTAAGATAAATTATACAGGGTATTCTAAAAATTTGAAAATTTATGGACTTTTAAGTGAATTGCTTTTTTACATCTTTATTGAACATTTTATTTAGCAAAGTGTTTCCAATTATTTAAAATACTTAATTTCAAAAAAATTACATTTAATTTAACTAAGTTGAGAACTATTTTACATGTAGACCTCCAAAAAGTACACATTTCTCTAATCTTTTTTTAAATTCTTCGTATGCATTAGAGGTCACATCTTCATTTATGGTTGCAAGAGCTTCTACAATTTTTTGCTTTAATAAATCTACGTCGTCTTCGAAATCGTTGCGGCCGAAATACTCGAACTCGAATTGTAGAATGTGCTGGACATCCGTCTTGTTGAAAAATTATTCTTCTACGTTTTAAATTTTCATTGTCCAATTTCCAAAACAAAATTATTTAAAAGTTCTAAATAAGTATCTTGGTTCAAAATTCTATCAATAAAATAAGGACCGTTTATTCTATGATGCAATATGTCGTTTTTAAACTTTCGACTGTTAGTGATAAATCGGAAAATTGGATTTTCCTGAGCCCAGTACCTACAATTTTGAGAGGAAACTATCCCATGGCCCATTAGTCTTAAAAGTAGATTCGTCCACGAATAAAATGTTTCGATAAAATGATCTATCTGCTAAAATTTTCTCACCCCGTTAAGCAAAAGTCCAAACGACGAGCATCATCTCCAACTTGAAGTTTGTGAATTAATTTAGGTTCGAATGCACGAAATAATAATAATAATCATAATAATAAAATGACTTTATTTCAGGCGGAGTCTAGCCTAAGCTATCCTCTGAATATGAGATTTGCTAATACCTAAATTATTTAACGACCATCTTGGGTGTTCTACAATCTACAGTCTAAAACTACACCGGTAGCAGCGTCATCTTCATTTAATTGTTTTTGTTTTTTTTCACATTTTTTACTTCCCCGGGGGTATCAAATTTATAAATTAATTTACATACTGTGAATCACTGTAAGATCTGGATACTTCTCATTGAAAACTTCAATAGCGTATTTATAAGAAACATTTCCGATTCCATAGCATTTGATCAAGTAAATTCGTTGTTCCAAGGTTAAGGCGCTTTTAGACAGTCATGCAAATTGTGCCAGTTGGCTTGTGTATGCAAATTTGCACAAATGTACTGAGTCGTTGTACATCTGTTAAGATGCTCATGCAATTTGCGCAACTGATTTGTGCATGCAAATTTGCACAAATGAACGTCGCTGTATTCATTTAACGTTCAGTCTACCTTACACAGTTAGTATATCAAGAGTGTTGATTTTTGACAAAAAAAAATGGGAAATTATGATGAGGAATTACTTTTTGCTACAGCTGTGGTTTGTGTTATATCAGACGTGCGACTGTCAAACATCGTTTACACTCTCATGCAAATACTTCAACCTCATATACGTACCCAACAACCTATACCAAGCCTGGTACATATCACCGGCTCCCAGAAGCCCAGGCTTCCTATTGTATTTAGAAGTGCGTATTTCACGTGACTGCGCGTAGGACAATTTATATACATTTTGCTAGAGGAGAGGGGTAACCTTATTTAATATTCACTTAATCATATATTTTCCAGTACTTGTAAAGCCACTTCATAGCGTCACCTTACCAAGCCCAACTGAGTTAATATATTACACTTATTTTGGGAAACCCTTATTTTCAACTCATAAGTGTTGAATGAAATTTTTATAATAATAATTTGACCCAACATGGACAGAACTAAATTCATAAAATCCAGATAAAAAGGGTAACCCACATAAAGAAAATTTTCTGATATTAAAAAAAGTGCAAGTATATGCTTATTTAATTTTCCTATGAAACGAATATCTTGACAATTATTTAAATTATGAATAATATTTCCTGCACATATAAATAATAAAGCTTTAAATAAAGCATGAGTTAATAAATGAAAAAAAGCTAATTTATACTCTCCTAAAGCTAAAATCCTTATTATTAAACCTAATTGACTTAATGTTGATAAAGCAATAATTTTTTTTAAATCAAATTCAAAATTAGCCCCTAAACCTGATATAAATATAGTTAAACTTGAAATTAATAATAAAATTAATATTAAATTTGAAGAAAAACAAAAATTAAAACGAATTAATAAATAAACCCCAGCTGTAACTAAAGTTGAAGAATGAACTAAAGAAGAAACTGGAGTTGGAGCTGCTATAGCAGCAGGTAATCAAGAAGAAAAAGGAATTTGAGCTCTTTTAGTTATAGTAGCTAAAACTACCATATATGAAATTAATTTTATAGAAAAATCTTCTTTTATTAAATCCTAATAAAAAATAAAATTTCTTCTTCCATAATTTATTATTCAAGCAATAGATATAAGTAAAACAACATCTCCAATACGATTAGATAATGTTGTTAATATCCCAGCATTAAAAGATTTAACATTTTGGTAATAAATTACTAAACAATAAGAAACTAAACCTAATCCATCTCAGCCTAATAAAATTGAAATTAAGTTAGGTCTAATAATTAATAATATTATTGATAAAACAAATATAACCACCAAATAAATAAATCGATTTAAATTTTCATCAACAAACATATATTCTTGATTATAATAAATTACTATAGAAGAAATAAATAAAACAAATCTTATAAATAATAACGACATTCAATCTAATAAGATAGTTATAATTACAGATAAAGAATTTATTGTTAATAAATTTAATTCAATAATTAAATTAAAATTTTGGATTAAAAAATGTAGCCTAAGAGAAAAAAAGTGATAAAAAAATTAATAAAAATAAATTAAAATAAATTTACAAATAGAATAATTATTTAAAATAGAAAACTATATCTTTGAAATCACAAATCAATATTTTTTATAAACTACTTAGATTAAATTCATAACACCAAATATTCACCCTTTAAAATTAATAAATTTAAAGGTATTCAATGTAAAAATAATAATAAATATTCACGTAACATTCCTTGATAAACAGAAAATGTCCCTGAATAAAAATTACCATGCTGAGAAAAAGAATATAAAAATAACGAATACACAGCTCTAAAAAACGAAATTAAAGATAAAAATAATATTCTTATTCAACAAATGAAATTAAACTATTACTTAACAAAATTTCTCCTATTAAATTTAAAGAGGGAGGAGACGCTATATTAGAAGAACAAAGTAAAAATCGTCACAATGAAAGTCTAGGTATAATTTAATTTAAAAATCCCTTATTTAAATAAAGTCTTCGTCTCCCTATTCGTTCACAAGAAATATTAGCTAAACAAAATAAACCAGAAGAACATAATTCATGAGCATTTATCATTACCAGAGAACCTCAAAACCCTCAAATATTTAACGTTATAATACCTGCTAATACTATCACTATATGTGCAACTTAAGAATAAGCAATTAAAGATTTTATATCTCTTTGACGAATACAAATCAAAGAAACCAAAAATCCACCTACTAACCTAATAATAATAAAATAATAATGAATTTTTATTCCAATTTCAATAAATAATATTATTAAACGTAAAAATCCATAACCTCCCAATTTTAATATAATACCTGCCAGAATTATTGACCCTGAAACAGAAGCCTCTACATGAGCTTTAGGTAATCATAAATGAATAAAAAATATACGTATTTTAACAAAAAATACTAAATTTATACATAAATATATAAAAACTCTATTTACATTATTAATTAAAAAAATAAAAACTTAAAGAATTACATTTTTCATGATAAAAAAAAAATTGAAATTATTATAGGTAAAGAAACTAATAAAGTATAAAATAATAAATAAATACCAGCTTCAATTCGCTCAAGTTGATAACCTCAACCAATAATCAAAATTAAAGTAGGAATCAATCTAATTTCAAAAAATAAATAAAAAATAAATAAATTTAAAGAAGAAAATGTTAAATAAAATCTAATAAGAAAAATTATATTCTAATTTTTAGAATTAAGTGACTGGCTGCATATAGAAATACTAATGCCATAAAACACTTTTAGAATACCCTGTAAAATGATCTCAAGTTTGACGGCTGCTTATGGCTTCCTAAGACAAGCAAAACTTTTTACAAATAATGACTTTCTCGACAAATCAAAAATAAAATAGTTTACAAGAGTGCGTTACCTGATCCTGGGACTCACTATATTTTTCTCTTTAGATAATAGTATTCTTAAATTCCAAACACTTTATAATTTTAAAAAAACATAATATTCTAATTCTAACTTTAATTTTCTCTTATTTGATTCAGTTGCTTCCTTATGCAAAACCTAAATGGATGAACAGCTTTAACAGTTGAATAAACTGCATTTAACCATAAATTAAAAGAGAATTAAAATTGACATCGAATTACATCGACTAATTTAAAAATAATGACGGTTCGAGTTTCGTGATTATTTATAGAGTAATCCACCTAAAATGAACCCATTAAAAATTTATTGGCTTTTATTTTTATAAACAAAACTGTACTTGACAATTTTATTATTAGTGAAAATTATCATAGTACTGACTACTTCCAGTTTTTTAATTGGTGTATTTCTTAATAAAATGAATTTATTCCCGGTAACTTTCAATTGTTTCATTAGAAGAGACAGCTACTTTACCTGATGCGATGTTGGCAAGTTTTCGGGCTACGCATCATACGAATAAAATACTGGGCTTCGCTAAATCGGTCATATATTATCATTGTATATACTGATCAAGTTGTGCGCCCTCTATATGAAATTTTCGGAATTAATTCTGTATATTTTGAGAGAAATACCGACCTTACCAAGCCCATCAAAAATTTGGGGAGGACGTTCCATTAGCCCTACCAAGCTTAACCACTTAAATATACACGTAAGTTTTTACCAAGCCCTTTATATATATATATATATATATATATATATATATATATATATATATATATATATATACGTACCCAACTACCTATACCAAGCCCGGTACATATCACAGGCTCTCAGAAGCCCAGGCTTCCTATTGTAGTTAGAAGTGTGTATTTCACGTGACTGCGCATAGGACAATTTATATACATTTAGCAACAGGAGAGGGGTAACCTTATTTAATATTTACTTAAATATATATTTCCCAGTTCTTCCCAAGCCCCCTCAAGCCACTTCACATCACCACCTTACTAAGCCCGACTGCATATAGTTAATACAGTTTACGCATTTTGAGAAGCCCAGCAACGTTGCCTTTATTTTCATGTTCTCAAGTATTTTATTACAATAATTAACGTTTTGAAAGATTCGTAGCTGTTCAACAAAATTATTATATAATAATTTTTCCTCAACATGGAGAAAACTAAAGGGCCCGCACAAAATACATATAGGCAAAAATGGTTCTAGGTGAATTTTTGCTAAAATGTTAGTGTTAGTATGTTGTAGATTTTAATTTCCTGATCAGAACTGTCAAGGTCCCAACTCTATCCTGTGACTAGTTTTTAAGGTACAGGGTGTTAAAGATATAAAGTGGTTATTTTTATAAAATATGGTCCAAGAAAACCAGAATTTTCATTTTATCGTATAACTTCTTTATTTTTTCACCGATTTTCAACTTTTTGGATTCGTTTGACAGATAAATTTTCCAGCTATTTGATTCTCTATCAAAAACGGATATTATCAGCTATAATATCCCTATGACATTGATAATGTACGAGATAGTTTTATGACAATCGAAAGCACGTTGCTTGGTAATAGCCCGACGCCGAAGGCGGAGGGCTATTACCAAGCAACTTGCTTGAGGTTGTTATAAAATTATGAGGCATTTGTCAATGTCAGGGATATTCGGTCAGAAAATTTTTTGAAAAAATAAAATCAAAATGTCGCAACACACCAAAACAATTATTTATTTATTAAAAGTTTATAGATTGAGAATTGGCATTGCCAAAACATGACATTTTGAAATTTATTTGGCATAATTTTGTTGTCATAGTGATTGAAAATTTCCCTGGATGGTAATTATCAGTATAATCTTAAAATGATTGGGTGATTTGTGTCACATGACAAGAAGTAACGAAATTTAATTAGTTGTTAGAACTGTCAAAAAATTTTCACCATAAATGTCAAGGCAGACGTATTTAAACTTGAGTAATTTTTAGTAATTGCTGGAATTTTGTTGAAAAGCCGCATTTACAAACAGTTTGTCATGACTGGTCTTCTGCCAATATTTTGGTGGGTAGTTTTTAAAAATCGGTCAAGGAACTACGGAACTGTACCAGAAAATGTAGAAGCGTGTTGTAAACATTTCGGCAGCAATGGTAAAAACCGGAATTTTTTATTATCCTTTATAACTTTTTTGATTCTTTGCCGATTTTAATTTTTTTTGGGTCATTTAAAACCCAAAGCCTTCCAGTACAATATTAAATCTCAGAAATTGACATGAATCATAAATCCAATATGGCGGAAGTAATCAAATTAACCTAATATTTAAAGGCCGCTAGAATTTTTTTAAAATGGCGAATTTAGGCTTTCTCTTATCTTGAGGCCTTGTCTTCTAAGAACATTGGAACGTATTATAGATCACGAAAATCGGTTAAGGACTTACGAAGATATGAATAATAAATGAAATCTAATTAAATAACTGGCTGAACCAGAAACATAATTTAATTACGAATCATTTAACTAAATAACAATAACTTATTGTCAAAATTAATACTTAAATAATGGAACATGACCTCCATTAGCGTTCACAACGAGCTGAACCTGCCTGTGCCAACCGTCTATTGCTTATTTAATAATTTGCTGGTCAGTTTCTTCCCAACAGTCTAAAATTCTTTGTCGCAATTCGCCTAAATTATTGAAATGACGACCATTCTTATACAACTGTTCTTGTAAATGTAAAAGTAATTGTCACGGGGATTAGGATCTGGACTATTAGGAGGCCAGTGTTCTTGTTCAATAAAATTTGCTGCATGTTGTCTTAAAAATTCAAGTGTCCATCCTAAAATTTCATTGTAGTTACCAAGACCGAGTAATTTGCTTGAGTATGAAATCACTAATTTAAGGTAACATTTGACTCGGAACAACTTCGCAATACTGTTGAAAATTAAGCCGTATTCCATGTTCAATAAAAATTATGCTAGTTTTAAAACCTCTACAAATTCCCACAGATACTTAATGAAAATCTTGTCTTCATTTGACAGCACCATTATAACACAACTAGGTACCACAAGACACTTTTTAAAAACAGCTTACTGAAATAACAGTTATGAATCAATGTTCATTTGTTTTGTAACCATGACGATAACTGCATAGGTAACTCTGATAAGAATTAATTTGATACTGTTGTTGTGGTGTACAGTGTACATGACTACGTTATACACCTTTATAAGTTCTTAACCGATTTTCGTGTTCTGCGTCACAATGTCCTTAGAATAGGCTTCAAGTTAAAAAAAAGTCATTTAATTTGTCATTTTAAAAAATTCTTACGGCTTTTAAATATTAGGTAAATTTGACCACTTCTGCCATATTGGATTTATAATTCATGTCAATTTCTGACATTTATGATTGTAGTGGAAGGCTTTTGGTTATAAGTGACCCGAAAAAAATTAAAATCGGTAATGAATCAAAAAGTTATAAAGGAAAATGAAAATTTCGATTTTTACTATGGCTGCCGAGACGTTTACAACACGTCTCTACATTTATTGGTGCAGCTCCGTAGTTCCTTGACCGATTTTTAAAAACTGCCCACCAAAATATTACCAGAAGATGAGCCATGATCATAAAGCAAACCGTTTGTAAATACGGCATTTCAACAAAATTCCATCAGTTATTAAAAATTGCTCAAGTTTAAATACGTCAGCCTTGACATTTATGATCATTATATCAGTGTCTGACAGAGAATCATTTAGCTGGAGGCTTTAGCTGTCAAACGAGCTGAAAAGGTTGAAAATCGATGAAAAAATAAAGAAGTTATGGAATAAACCACCCGATATATTTATAGCAATTTAAGGATTCGATTGCAATTTTTTGCATGAATGTTATTTCTTTAACTTCAAATAATATATTGTGACAAATATGTGTTTGTATACAGGGCGAGACACAAATAAAATAGAGTAATTTTTAAAAATCGATTTTTTTCTGCTCAAACCACAAAATATTACAAAAATCTATTAGGAATAAAATATAATTTTTTGATGTTACCGGAAGCCATAATTTGTATTTCATACAGGACGAGTCAAAAGTATGGCATCGCGAATGACCCATTCTAATGGGACTTCCTGTATATTATCATATTAAGTTGGGCAAACCAGGTGTGACTCCGGATGAGGTACCGCACTCTTGTAAACTCTCTTATTTTTGATTTGCCGAGAAAAAGTTATTCTTTATAAAAAGTTTTCCTTGTCATAGGAAGTCATAAGCAGTCGTCAAACTTAAGATAAATTATACAGGGTATTCTAAAAATTTGAAAATTTATGAACTTTTAAGTGAATTGCTTTTTTACATCTTTATTGGACATTTTATTTAGCAAAGTGTTTCCAATTATTTAAAAAACTTAATTTCAAAAAAATTACATTTCATTTAACTAAGTTGAGAACTATTCTACATGTAGACCTCCAAAAAGTACACATTTCTCTAATCTTTTTCTAAATTCTCGTATGCGTTGGAGGTCACATCTTCATTTGTGGTTGCAAGAGCTTCCACAATTTTTTGCTTTAATAAATCTACGTCGTCTTCGAAATCGTTGCGGCCGAAATGCTCGAACTCGAATTGTAGAATGTGCTGGTCATCCGTCTTGTTGAAAAATTATTCTTCTACGTTTTAAATTTTCATTGTCCAATTTCCAAAACAAAATTATTTAAAAGTTCTAAATAAGTATCTTGGTTCAAAATTCTATCAATAAAATACGGACCGTTTATTATATGATGCAATATGTCATTTTTAAACTTTCGACTGTTAGTGGTAAATCGGAAAGTAGGATTTTCCTGAGCCCAGTACCTACAATTTTGAGAGGAAACTATCCCATGGCCCATTAGTCTTAAAAGTAGATTCGTCCACGAATAAAATGTTTCGATAAAATGATCTATCTGCTAAAATACGTCGAGCATCATCTCCAACTTGAAGTTTGTGAATTAATTTAGGTTCGAATGCACGAAATAATACTAATAATCATAATAATAAAATGACTTTATTTCAGGCGGAGTCTAGCCTAAGCCCTCTGAATATGAGATTTGCTAATACCTAAATTTAACAAACATCTTGGGTGTTCTACAATCTACAGTCTAAAACTACACCGGTAGCAGCGTCATCTTCATTTAATTGTTTTTGTTTTTTTTTCACATTTTTACTTCCCCGGTGGTATCAAATTTATAAATTAATTTTCATACTGTGAATCACTGTAACATCTGGATACTTCTCATTGAAAACTTCAATAGCGTATTTATAAGAAACATTTCCGATTCCATAGCATTTGATCAAGTAAATTCGTTGTTTCAAGGTTAAGGCGCTTTTAGACAGTCATGCAAATTGTGCCAGTTGGCTTGTGTATGCAAATTTGCACAAATGTACTGAGTCGTTGTACATCTGTTTAGATGCTCATGCAATTTGCGCAACTGATTTGTGCATGCAAATTTGCACAAATGAACGTCGCTGTATTCATTTAACGTTCAGTCTACCTTACACAGTTAGTATATCAAGAGTGTTGATTTGTGACAAAAAAAAACGGGATATTCTGATGACGAATTACTTTTTGCTACAGCTGTGGTTTGTCTTATATCAGACGTGCGACTGTCAAACATCGTTTACACGCTCATGCAAATACTTCAACCTCATATACGTACCCAACAACCTATACCAAGCCTGGTACATATCACCGGCTCTCAGAAGCCCAGGCTTCCTATTGTATTTAGAAGTGCGTATTGCACGTGACTGCGCGTAGGATAATTTATATACATTTTGCTAGAGGAGAGGGGTAACCTTATTTAATATTCACTTAAACATATATTTTCCAGTACTTGTAAAGCCACTTCATAGCGCACCTTACCAAGCCCAACTGAGTTAATATATTACACTAATTTTTAGAAATCCTTATTTTCAACTCATAAGTGTTGAATGAAATTATTATAATAATAATTTGACCTAACATGGACAGAACTAAATTCATAAAATCCAGATAAAAAGGTAACCCACAAAGAAAATTTTCTGATATTAAAAAAAGTGCAAGTTAATGGTATATGCTTATTTAATTTTCCTATGAAACGAATATCTTGACAATTATTTAAATTATGAATAATATTTCCTGCACATATAAATAATAAAGCTTTAAATAAAGCATGAGTTAATAAATGAAAAAAAGCTAATTTATACTCTCCTAAAGTTAAAATCCTTATTATTAAACCTAATTGACTTGATAAAGCAATAATTTTTTTTAAATCAAATTCAAAATTAGCCCCTAAAACTGATATAAATATAGTTAAACGTGAAATTAATAATAAAATTAATATTAAATTTGAAGAAAAACAAAAATTAAAACGAATTAATAAATAAACCCCAGCTGTAACTAAAGTTGAAGAATAAACTAAAGAAGAAACTGGAGTTGGAGCTGCTATAGCAGCAGGTAATTAGGAAGAATAAGGAATTTGAGCTCTTTTAGTTATAGCAGCTAAAACTACCATATATGAAATTAATTTTATAGAAAAATCTTCTTTTATTAAATCCAAATAAAAAATAAAATTTCCTCTTCCATAATTTATTATTCAAGCAATAGATATAAGTAAAACAACATCTCCAATACGATTAGATAATGTTGTTAATATCCCAGCATTAAAAGATTTAACATTTTGGTAATCAATTACTAAACAATAAGAAACTAAACCTAATCCATCTCAGTCTAATAAAATTGAAATTAAGTTAGGTCTAATAATTAATAATATTACTGATAAAACAAATATAACCACCAAATAAATAAATCGATTTAAATTTTCATCAACCAACATATTCTTGACTATAATAAATTACTATAGAAGAAATAAATAAAACAAATCTTATAAATAATAGCGACATTCAATCTAATAAGATAGTTATAATTACAGATAAAGAATTTAATGTTAATAAATTTAATTCAATAATTAAATTAAAATTTTGGATTAAAAAATGTAGCCTAAGAGAAAAAAGTGATAAAAAAATTAATAAAAATAAATTAAAATAAATTTACAAATAGAATAATTATCTAAAATAGAAAACTATATCTTTGAAATCACAAATCAATATTTTTTATAAACTACTTAGATTAAATTCATAACACCAAATATTCACCCTTTAAAATTAATAAATTTAAAGGTATTCAATGTAAAAATAATAATAAATCTTCGCGTAACATTCTTTGATAAACAG
The DNA here is from genome assembly GCA_963680705.1 of Rhagium mordax. Taxonomy (NCBI): domain Eukaryota; kingdom Metazoa; phylum Arthropoda; class Insecta; order Coleoptera; family Cerambycidae; genus Rhagium; species Rhagium mordax. The sequence goes on from OY796657.1 coordinate 44,700,898, forward strand.
AAAATGTCCCTGAATAAATATTACCACGCTGAGAAAAAGAATATAAAAATAACAAATACACAGCTCTAAAAAACGAAATTAAAGATAAAAATAATATTCTTATTCAACAAATGAAATTAAACTATTAATTAACAAAATTTCTCCTATTAAATTTAAAGAGGGAGGAGCCGCTATATTAGAAGAACAAAGTAAAAATCGTCACAATAAAAGTCTAGGTATAATTTAATTTAAAAATCCCTCATTTAAATAAGTCTTCGTCTCCCTATTCGTTCACAAGAAATATTAGCTAAACAAAATAAACCAGAAGAACATAATTCATGAGCATTTATCATTACCAGAGAACCTCAAAACCCTCAAATATTTAAAGTTATAATACCTGCTAATACTATCACTATATGTGCAACTGAAGAATAAGCAATTAAAGATTTTATATCTCTTTGACGAATACAAATCAAAGAAACCAAAAATCCACCTACTTACCTAATGATAATAAAATAATAATGAATTTTTATTCCAATTTCAATAAATAATATTATTAAACGTAAAAATCCATAACCTCCCAATTTTAATATAATACCTGCCAAAATTATTGACCCTGAAACAGAAGCCTCTACATGAGCTTTAGGTAATCATAAATGAATAAAAAATATACGTATTTTAACAAAAAATACTAAATTTATACATAAATATATAAAAACTCTATTTACATTATTATTAAAAAAAATAAAAACTTAAAGAATTACATTTTTCATGATAAAAAAAAATTGAAATTATTATAGGTAAAGAAACTAATAAAGTATAAAATAATAAATAAATACCAGCTTCAATTCGCTCAGGTTGATAACCTCAACCAATAATCAAAATTAAAGTAGGAATCAATCTAATTTCAAAAAATAAATAAAAAATATATAAATTTAAAGAAGAAAATGTTAATTAAAATCTATTAAGAAAAATTATATTCTAATTTTTAGAATTAAGTGACTGGCTGCATGTAGAAATACTAATGCCATAAAACAATTTTAGAATACCCTGTAAAATGATCTCAAGTTTGACGGCTGCTTATGGCTTCCTAAGACAAGCAAAACTTTTTACAAAGAATGACTTTTTCTCGGCAAATCAAAAATAAAATAGTTTACAAGAGTGCGTTACCTGATCCTGGGACCCACTGTATTTTTCTCTTTAGATAATAGTATTCTTAAATTCCAAACACTTTATAATTTTTTAATCAGTAAAACCATTTAGAAAAAAAACATAATATTCTAATTCTAACTTTAATTTTTTCTTATTTGAATTAGTTGCTTCCTTATGTAAAACTTAAATGGATGAACAGCTTTAACAGTTGAATAAACTGCATTTAACCATAAATTAAAAGAGAATTAAAATTGACATCGAATTACATCGACTAATTTAAAAATAATGACGGTTCGAGTTTCGTGATTATTTATAGAGTAATCCACCTAAAATGAACCCATTAAAAATGTATTGGCTTTTATTTTTATAAACAAAACTGTACCTGACAATTATTAGTGAAAATTATCATAGTACTGACTACTTCCAGTTTTTTAATTGGTGTGTTTCTTAATAAAATGAATTTATTCACGGTAACTTTCAATTGTTTCATTAGAAGAGACAGCTACTTTACCTAATGCGATGTTGGCAAGTTTTCGGGCTACGCATCATACGAATAAAATACTGGGCTTCGCTAAATCGGTCATATATTATCATTGTATATACTGATCAAGTTGTGCGCCCTCTATATGAAATTTTCGGAATTAATTCTGTATATTTTGAGAGAAATACCGACCTTACCAAGCCCATCAAAAATTTGGGGAGGACGTTCCATTAGCCCTACCAAGCTTAACCACTTAAATATACACGTAAGTTTTTACCAAGCCCGGAGTCGGGCTTCGTAAGTAGGTGTCGGGCTTAGTATACTCTAAAGACATACAATTTTGGGCCTGATAATGCCGGTTTATATGTATATATATATATATATATATATATATATATATATATATATATATATATATATATATATATATATACCCGCCCAGCTATCTATTTCGCCTCCGACTACCAAACAGACACTCAGGCCTCCGGCATATTGGAAGTAGATATAATTAAATTTTTGGAATGTATCAATTCCTTTTCTATCATTAAACAATGGGAACTTCAGAGGGGTAAATATTTTTAATATTTTTTATAAACATGCAGAGATAAATTGGACGTATCAAATGGACTCCGTTTGTGAACCTGACGTACATGCCTCCATTTGTATAAAATTTATAAATTTCATCGCCGCTTAGGCCTCCGAACAGTGTTGCCGTGTAAAATATAGACCAATTCAAGCAAATTACAAATTATAGCCGCATTATGTGTAACACCGTTGAATGAAACAAGTTTACTTTGACATGGATTTAGCAAACTATAAATTTTCAAATATTGATGTAATATACAGTGTGTCCACGGATGGAGTTGCCTATAGGAAAAACTTTTGGACGCAAACTATAAATTTTCAAATATTGATGTAATATACAGTGTGTCCACGGATGGAGTTGCCTATACGAAAAACTTTTTTATTTTGGACTTTACGCAAAAAACTTATCCTTTATAATAAATTATGTTTGTCTTAAAACCCTTAAATAACCTATCAAATTTAAGATTATATACATGGTGTCCCCAGGGGAAGTTATTTTTATTTTTTAGTGAATTATGAAAAAAAACTGTTTATTAAAATATCCTCCAATACCTCCAATAAGTATAAAAAACTTAGTTTATTGACAGGGTGCCCCACGAATTGAGCCTAGAATTTTTTTTTATAGGTAATAATCCTGTTTCTCATAGTCTCCAAATCGGCACTAAAGTTTTATTTTAGACAGGGTGGATAAAAATAACAAACTTAATTGTTTATAGAAAATATATTTACTAATATTAACAATACTAATATTAACAATCCATTTAACTCTAAATCAAACTAACAAATATAATTCTACATAACCCCCTCGAACTTGGTCGCATTTTCAGCTCTTTTAATGAATTCAGTGTAAAATGTACTATACTGGGCACATTAATTTCGTTTATTGCATCCCTTATTCTTTGCTTTAATTCCTCTACGTTGTAAAATGGATTATTAATGTTATTAGTAAATAGATTTTCTATAAGCAATTAGTATTTTATTTTTATCCACCCTGTGTAAAATTAAATTTTAGTAGCGATTTGAAGATTTTATGAGAAACAGCATTATTAAAAAAAAAAAAATTGGCGCAAAATCCGCAAACAAATATATTAGATTCACTTCTTGGGCACCCTGTCAATAAACCAACTTTTTTTTATACTTATTGGAGGTCTTTGTGATGCAGCTTTTTTAATAGACAGTTTTTTTTTCATAATTCACTAACCAAAAAAATAATAACTTCCCCTGGGCACACCATTTAAGGGCTTTAAGACAAGCAGAATTTATTATAAAGAATAAGTTTTTTGCGTAAAGTCCAAAATAAAAAGTTTTTCCTATAGGCAACTCCATCAGTGGACACACTGTATATGTAAATGGGTATATATTGTTTAATGCATTTAGATCTTTTTATGAAATAAGTGTTTAATCTGTAACTGTGTATAAACAATAAACAAACAACGAAGGATTGGAAAATTTCGATTATGTTATGAGTTATTATGAATAACGATAAGTTATGAATGATTGTGTATAGAAATCCAAATTAACGTTCAAAAACCTAATATAAAAAGTAAAATTTGAGTCTTAGCGTGAATTTCCCTTCCGTTAATTTTATTTCATGTGTATAAAGAGTGCACAATAATAAAGAAAAACGATCTTATCACACCTTATATCATTATAATTTCTAAATAATGCATAAGCAAAAATATATATACTCGTACACCCTTATGAAAAACGCTGTATTTTTTATATTTGAAATAATTACTAATTTTTCATTACGGCAGTTCATTAGCCTAGAAGAGAGCTTTGAAACCATGTATTCGGTTTTAGAATTTTATTTATAGGATGTTCATAATTTTATGTTGAACCCGAATATTTAAAAACTTTAATACCTTTTTTCTTTCCTTTTCTTTGTTTGGGATTTATTACCACATTCCTTGAGATATTCCTATCCAAAAAATTCGATTTATCTAACAGGATAAAATGGGATTCGGCAAAAATTTTGACCAAAGGAGCAGACAACAAAAAAAGAAAAATCAAAGAATCTGCAATAATTTTACTTAATGAAGATAAATGCGTATCAAATTGTTCGGTAGAATTTTGTTCAACTTGGTTACCTATGTTGAGAGAAGAACTCAATAAAGTTAATATTATTTAGTATATTTTTCAACATTTCTATGGTAAGTATCTATGGAAATGATATAAACGATTTTTACTTTATGCCGTGTTATTCTACACGTTGCATAAAAATCTAAAGCCTAAACTTTGAAAAAGGAAACGGATATAGTTTCCAAAACGTCAGCGCAGTATTTTTGTATTAATTTAATTCCTATTGGTTGTCAAAAAACACCCTCTAACTGATCCTCTGACATTACGTCAAGGGCGTAGAGGTTATTTCCCAGTTTTAAACTGGTTAATTTGAATATTTTTTAGATAAATCGAATTTTTTGGATAGGAATATTTCAAGGAATGTGGTAATAAATCCCAAACAAAGAAAAGGAAAGAAACAATTTATGAAATGCCACAAATTACATTTAAACAATACTTTAATACCTTTATTATTTGAAATGGAACACCCTGTATATTATTTCATATTCAAAATTAAAGAATTTCAAGAGATTTCCGATGATTCCCCTTATAATATTTATTTGAAATGGTTTTGAAGATAAAGTTATTTGTCAAAATTTTGAAAAAAAACTGCCTATAGGATGAAATTATCTAAACGAGAATAAGTTTGTGATGGTCAAATGCTATAAGAATTGTTTAGTTGCTTCCCGATTTAAATAGATTTGCGATTTGTTCTTGTATGGGAAGTATAATTTATTTAAATTAATTACAATTGCAATTTCAGATATTATTATTAAATTATTATTTTTGCAATAATACTAACCAAGTAATTCAAATACATTTATCATAATTTAACAAGGCACATTTTATATTGTATTTCATAGTATATACATAGCGAACAATTTTAGAATCAAAGAGTACTGGCAATATTTTGTTAAAAATTTAAATACCGCATAGACCTTCATATTTTGGCTTCAATTTTATGTAGAGTTTAATACTACTATTATAATAGACAAGGTGTTCCATTTAAAATAAGGAATCTTAAGCAATTTGATTTTTGAAAATTAGCTATGCATTGTGAACACCATGTACGGTTTTGCCATAAATTTTCAATTCTTCATGGAATACTTTATGGTCCGCTAATAATATGAGAAAAATTATTCAGCCTAATCATTTTTGGTGTCTCAAATACATATATGTTTCTTAAAATTGGTATTCAACTCTCAGTTCTTTCTTTCAAAAGCTGTCAACATCTCAAATACTTTGGAGATATGTTACCTCATACACACATACAACATCTTATATGTATAATGGAAAATAATTATTTGTACGCTACGCATAATTTGACATTCAACAACTGTTATGCTTAGAATTTTCCGTATCTCCTATAGTCAAGTTAGTCAAAAGTTACCTGGAAAATAGGCCAAACACTTAGTATGAATTATATAGTATATACGTAATACAAAACAAAATCCGTTGCACGTCATCACCCACCAAGAATTATAAATGAAGAGCATAGCCTATATCGGCATATGTTTTGGCCTTAATGTCAACAGTAGGGAAGCCAACCATGGTGACGTCCCAACAGTTGACCTTAAGGCCAAAATATATGCCGATGTAGGCTATACTCTTCGTTTATAATTCTTGGTCGGTGATGACGTGCAACGGACTTTGCTTTGTATTAAGTATATGATTGGGTGCCCCAAAGTACAGGGTGTTTCAATTAAAATTATACTCCCACTTATTTCTGTAAATATTTATTGACTAAAATATCTTTGGCTGAAAAGATAAACGAGGTAAATACAAACATTATAATTTTTTAAACGGACATCCTGTATATGTTTTATATGTTTGAATTCGTCGAGTTCTTCAGATTATGATGGCATATAACACATATACAGAGTGTCCCAATTAAGATGTATCCTCCTAAAATCTTTATTTGTGAACCAATTTTCAAAATCTACTTTTTGCTGGATAGGCCTTGGAAAACTACATTTAAGCTATACCTTACATCATGACCTACTGAGACGTATTTTTTTTAGCGTAATTTCGAGAAAAACTATTAGCGATTTTTTTAGAGAAAAACTAATACCAGAATTAGATTCAGGACCTTTTAAAACCTAAGTGGTGTGAATTTTGCGACATTAGGATACAGAGTGTTAAAGAAAATGGAGAGGAATTTTTAACAACGGCAAACTTTTTTTGTAAACAAAATCGGTACTATTTTGAAATTATCAGTAATTTAACATTTTTCACAATTCTCTGGTTTATTTGAAGACGTATTAAGAAAAAATCGACAGTGGTAACGATTAAAAATGGTATCTAATTTCTGTTGATACTGTTATTGAAAACAAATAAAACAATACATTAGTTATTAAAGCTAGTTAAACTATTCACTGGAAAAAATTTTTGTAATAATCCTTTGAAAAACACAAACGGTTTTGAAAAATGCATAAGGTGAATGGTGGACTCATTGAGAATAGTTCAATTTAATTATTAGTTGATTAATTTGATTATTTAGGAACCTTGTTCTTTTAATAATTTGGTCGTAGTTTTGTTACCAGTAAATCTTAATAATTTTTTATTTGTATATTAGTTGTTTTTATTTTTACCAATTGTTTTTTCAAAGGATTATTATAATATTTTTTCCAGTGAATTGTTTAATTAGCTTTAATAACTAATGTAATGTTTTATTTATTTTCAATAACCGTATCAACAGCATTAGATACAATTTTTAGTCGTTACCGCACTGTCGATTTTTTCTTAATACGTCTTCAAATAAACCAGAGAATTCTTCTTCTTCTTTAACACCCTGTATCCTAATGTAGCAAAATTCATACCACTTATGTTTTAAAAGGTCCTGAATCTAATTCTGGTATTAGTTTTTCTCTAAAAATATCGTTAATAGTTTTTCTCGAAATTTCGCTAAAAAAAAAATACGTCTCAGTAGGTCATGATGTACCTTTTTAAAAAATATAAGGTATAGCTTAAATGCAGTTTTGCAAACCCTATCCAGCAAAAAAAGATTTTGAAAATCGGTTCACAAATAAAGATTTTAGGAGGAGGGATACCCTGTATATTTAAAAATGTTTATAGTATAAATCGGAGGATAAGTAATAAAAATTGATGTCAAAAAAGGAAACTGTAATTATTATAAATCAAATAAATCAACATAAAGAAATTATTATTATTATTTATATCACAAGTTAATAATGCACAAAATGGGCACACATTAAAAAATATATTGAAGCAAATTTTTTCTGAATCTTCCATTGCAAACTTCGTTTTTAGAGAAACTATGGTAAGATATTTTGTTGGAAATATTTACGTCAATTTTGAAAAAAATATACAAGTGTTATATCGTAATAAGAAAGACATGCGATGTAAATATAAATATATAAAAAAGTACAGGTGTTCCATTTAAAAAAATTTAAATTTTCTATGCACCTCGTATATTTTTTAAGATAAAAAAAGGTAATGCTACATAGAACTAGTTTTTGAAAAATTTTATTTAATAATAATTAATAAAAAAAACATGAGGGTATGGTTTCAAACGAAACATCCTGTACAGATTTAAGCATTATACTTTTTAGCATTTATGTAAATGAAATACCGAGTAAAATACTTACTACAAATTCCATGAGAAAGATAATATCCTATGATCTTACCACAATTTTTTATACATGGAAACCTGAAAGATCTGAAAAATAGTATTGAGGAGGACCTGAAACCGGAATAGTGTATAATTGCTTATGCCGTTTAAGAATTTATAGACTCTGAAAAAAATACTTCTGTCAGCGTGGGGGACATATTATTATGTTGAGCTTATAATAACTTGTACATTATTAAAATTGAACAATCCGTATTTTTCAGTGTTTACTCTTCAATGTATTTCAGTTTGTGGAGACAAACTAGAACATTTTCGGCGCAATCATTTAAATATACTCTTCTTTGAGATAGTATATAAGAGAGCAACGTTTGCGCCTCCTCTAAACGATGTGAGACGTTGCCAGTTATACGGAGGTGTGTACTACGGTTGACTATGCGGAGGCGTATTCTGCTTATCCGTATACATAAAATTATATGCCTCTACTCTAGCGCTAGGAAGCGGAATTTTGCTGAACTAATCTGTATAACTGTATATGTGTATAGGTCGTATAGACCTCCAGCAAAAATTTTGTCAGAGCACTCATGATGACATCACATACATTCTGTGAAATTTTTAATAGGGAAACGTAAGTGCCTCCGAATTTTCGATCTCGCCTCCGATTTCGGAGGCGTAAACAACAGTCAGATATCATTTCGGAGGTGTGTAGGTATGCCAGGCAAATATATATATATATATATATATATATATATATATATATATATATATATATATATATATATATATATATATATATATATATATATACCGGGTGACACAAGAAGTAGTTACCCCCCCATTTTTGTTGGCATTTTCATTGATGAAAATTTCAAAATTTTATGGTGAAATAAATACACAGATTCTCATATTTTGACATAAATCATGTGTTAGAACCACTTCCGGTTTAACCCAATTTTTTTTCAACATTTGAAATCTACATAAAATTCCCTTTCTAATGATGTGTAACACATTGACATTTGCTTCCAAGATGGCGGCGAAACATTACTTTTATACTAAATTTAAGTTGGCCATTGATTCGCCGCCAGAAAACAAAACGTGGTTGGGAGGCTGTGGAAACAAAAAAATGATTTATTGTTGCTTTGCTGATAGCATTATTTGCAAACATTTGACATGCATAATGTCTACTAGGATCATTTTCTTTTTTTCGTGTATTTGAAAACAAAAGCTGAATGTTTCACATGTCTTTAAATAGGAACCTATGTTTTTTATGTGCTGTGTGAATTCTACATTAAATTATCTTCATGATGATATACGACATGTTCCCTTTTATTTATTTATTAGCAGCCAAATTCATCTTTGTCTTATTAGAATTGTGAATTTTAGTTTCAATTCTAATAAGACAAAGATGAATTTGGCTGCTAATGAATAAATAAAAGGGAACATGTCGTATGTCTTCATGAAGATAATTTGATGTAGAATTCACACATCACATAAAAAACATAGGTTCCTATTTAAAAAAAATGTGAAACATTCAGCTTTTGTTGCGAATCAATGGCCAACTTAAATTTAGTATAAAAGTAATATTTCGCCGCCATCTTGAAAGCAAATGTCAATGTGTTATACATCATTAGAAAGGGAATTTGATGTAGATTTCAAATATTGAAAAAAGATTGGGTGTTCTCATTTAAAATAAGAAAGTTGATACCACTTCCGGTTAAAGCGGAAGTGGTTCTAACACATGATTTATGTCAAAATATGAGAATCTGTGTATTTATTTCACCATAAAATTTTGAAATTTTCATCTATGAAAATGCCAATAAAAATGGGGGGGTAACTACTTCTTGTGTCACCCTATATACATATTACACATATTTATTTTTTGTCAGTTATACATATTATATATTTTTTCTTATAAGTTAGGATAAGAATAATTCATGTTTTTTTAGATTGTGGCCTTCTTGGAAATGTCTAATAATAAAATAATTAAAATTGCACATTTAAATGCGAGATCTATTGTTTCAAATTTTAACGAATTTAAGCATTTTCTAATAACCAATAATATTGCAATATTAGGTGTGTCTGAAACGTGGCTAAACTCTGACATTACTGACAATATGATCTACATTGAAGGGTATTCTATAGCAAGATTTGATAGGGAGACAAGAGGGGAGGGGTATGTTTCTACATCCGAAACAATTTGACTTATCATGTAATAGATTATATACCAAATACTAGAGATTCTTTGGAGCAGGTATGGATTAATGTTAAAATTAATAAAAAAACTATAGGCATTGGAACTATTTATAGACCACCTAATTCACAACTTGCATCATTTTTAGAAGGTTTTGAAGAAACTTTAGCTAGTGTTTACATGTAGTGCAACAATCTGTTTTGCCTTGGGGATTTTAACATTAATTTATTAAACATGCACAATAGTAATGCTGTGGAATTTAATACTTTATTAAGTGAGATTGGCTTAAAACAAATTGTTAATGAACCAACTCGTATAACCCAAAACACCGCTTCTTTGTTAGACCTTATAATTGTTGATAATTCTGTAAGTTTTAGTAATTGTGCAGTTAAGGAGATTTCTCAAATATCGGATCACTTTGCAGTTATATGTGATATAGAACTAGAAAGCAATAAGACAGAGCCAATCTTAAAAACCTATAGAGATTTTAAAAATATTAATTTATTAAATTTTGAAAATGACTTGTATAAAGTGGCCATGGTATCAAATTTATGATTTGGCTGATGTTGATGATAAGGTAAGATTCCTAAATGATAATTTAATGTCGTTACTTAATTTACATACACCAATAAAAATCTCTAGATTTACAAAACCTCCAGCACCATATCTTACAGAGAATATAAGATTAATGATGAAACTTCGTGAAAAGGCTCTAACTAAATTTAAAACAACAAAAAACATCATACATTGGAATTATTATAAGGAACTTAGAAATTATACAACTTTTGCAATTAGAACTGAAAAAAAACGCTATATGGAACACAAGCTAAAAAATGTGAATAATAAACAATTTTGGCAGATACTAAAACAATTGGATATCAATAATAGTAATAATAACATATTGTCTAATTCACAATTTAACCTTAAAGATATTAAACAATATTTCTCAAATATATGCTCTATCAATGAACAACCTAACGAGGCTTTAATAAATTTTTATAACAACAATTTAAAATCCGATAATTTTGAATTTTTTAAATTTACAAGCGTCACAGAAATTGAAGTTTTTAAAGTCGTTAGGAATATTAAATCTAAAGCATATGGAATGGATGGTATAAATATAATAGCTATTGAGCTTTCGTGTCCATTTTTGTTACCTTATATAACTCACATAATAAATTTCTGTTTAGAGCATTCTGTATTTCCTAAGCAATGGAAAGAGGGTAGGGTTACGCCTATTCCGAAAGTTGCACATCCAAAAGAATTAAAAGACTTGCGACCAATAACGATGATATTTTTCAAGAACATATATATATATATAAGAAAAAAAAAAGAAAAAAAAAAAAAAAAGCAGAGATTATCGGCAAGACGTGCTCAAAAGGAAGCAACCGTGGACATATGTTTCAGACTCATTGGTCATCATCAGCACGGTACAGCCAAGTTGAAAGGATAGGTACAACTCAGGAAACATGACAGCGACAAAGAGGAAACCACCAACAGGAAGCCAGTAGCACATTTGTGGCTGCAATCGGAAGACCCTGTGTTTACAGGGCAACAACCAATTTATGCCACGGAGGCAACTATAGCTACCTGCGTGGAGTTCCTACCGGGAAATAACATTAAGGTTGGAAAAGGAAAATCATTGCACGTAAATATTACAAGAAAAAGCAGAGATTATCGGCAAGACGTGCTCAAAAGGAAGCAATGATTTTCCTCACGTCTTGCCGATAATCTCTGCTTTTTCTTGTAATATTTACGTGCAATGATTTTCCTTTTCCAACCTTAATGTTATTTCCCGGTAGGAACTCCACGCAGGTAGCTATAGTTGCCTCCGTGGCATAAATTGGTTGTTGCCCTGTAAACACAGGGTCTTCCGATTGCAGCCACAAATGTGCTACTGGCTTCCTGTTGGTGGTTTCCTCTTTGTCGCTGTCATGTTTCCTGAGTTGTACCTATCCTTTCAACTTGGCTGTACCGTGCTGATGATGACCAATGAGTCTGAAACATATGTCCACGGTTGCTTCCTTTTGAGCACGTCTTGCCGATAATCTCTGCTTTTTCTTGTAATATTTACGTGCAATGATTTTCCTTTTCCAACCTTAATGTTATTTCCCGGTAGGAACTCCACGCAGGTAGCTATAGTTGCCTCCGTGGCATAAATTGGTTGTTGCCCTGTAAACACAGGGTCTTCCGATTGCAGCCACAAATGTGCTACTGGCTTCCTGTTGGTGGTTTCCTCTTTGTCGCTGTCATGTTTCCTGAGTTGTACCTATCCTTTCAACTTGGCTGTACCGTGCTGATGATGACCAATGAGTCTGAAACATATGTCCACGGTTGCTTCCTTTTGAGCACGTCTTGCCGATAATCTCTGCTTTTTCTTATATATACGCGGTATGTTGTCACCTCCACTACGTGGAAGAGGCGACCTCGCCTCCGGGTCTCCCCGTTCAACTAGATAAAAAAAAATTGCATATATGGGGTGAGGAGAGGGTCACGAATCTGTATTTCAAAAGAGGGGAAGAGAAATTTGACCTTTAAGGAGGTCATATATGGAAACCACATAAAACACTATGTGACCTCCGAAATCAATATATAAGCGCTCACGTTAATAACGTTGTCTGCTCCGACAGTGTTGTCACATTTTCGGAGGTCACAAAGACACCTCTGTATCCGTGCTTTATAAGGACGTGTTTTTAATATGAATATAAATTCAGTTTCAGAATGTTTTACTCATGAAATATTACTTCATCGAAATATTAAATAAAATGGGATAAAAGAGGAACATGACTTTTGTAAGGTAGGGAAGGACAAGGAAATTGTGGTCAGTTAAGGAGAACTGTAAAAAACTAAGTCAACAAAATATATTTGTTTATAAGTACGTTTGTTTATTAAGGTATAAAATTTATTAAAAACATGACAAAGAAATATAATTCTCTTAATTTAAGAGAAAGTTGTTTTGACTCGCATTACCCAACAAGAGATAATCAGAACGGTACAAAACTAGTCAAAAAAATATATTTTTTTAACCTTAGTTATTACATTTTCGAAAGCAAATACGTTTCTTAAGCTATAAAACTAACTTATTAGCAATTTAATAAAAAATAAAATGTAATATATTACATTTTAATATATCACTTAAATTACTTTAATATATTACTTTAATATATTACTAATAAAATATAATATAAGTATTACATTTTATTTTTTATTAAATTGCTAATAAGTTTTATAGCTTAAGAAACGTATTTGCTTTCGAAAATGTAATAACTAAGGTTAAAAAATATATTTTTTTGACTAGTTTTATACCGTTCTGATTAATTCTGGTTAATTTTCTTAAAAAGAAGTTGTTTTGACTCCCATTGCCCAAGATATGTGGTACCTAATCATGATTGGGGGTGATAAGAACCAGAGGAATTAAGATATAAAACATAAGGAAAATAACAAACTACTCCTTTAGGGACTTAAAATACACAATAAAACATTTCAACTATTATGGTTTATACATGGTGTCCAGGAATGGAATTCCCTTTTTAAAGGCTAATAATAAATTTGCTTGAAGTTTTAAAATAAATTTATTACTGCAAAAATACACACAATATAGGCGGATTTTATGTTTTAAAAATTACATTGTCGAAGCGCCTTCCATATTTTTTGTTTTAATTCTAGCAAAGTCATAGGCCTATTAACATAAACTTTACTTCTAATTAGTAATTACTAATAAAATTGTCCTATTATTATTTTCTGCAGTAGCGCCCTGGGAGCGATCATTTCAGCATAATTCTATTAATAATTAGATACTAAGTACCTAGAGAACTGTGCATCCTACTCGTTCCGATGTGATTTTTTTGTGAATATTGTTTTCCAGAAACTCAAATAACTCGAAAACGGTGCGCCATATCAAAGTACAACTAGAATACCTTTATTGAAAGAAAAACTCTGGTATTCCATAATTTGCTACCAAAACTTGGAAAAACTTACATGCGAAAAAGTTGTGGGGCATTTTACCCCACCCCCTCCCTGTTTGACCCACCCCTGAATGAAATTTTTTATTCATTTTTACACCACCTTATTGGCCATAAAATGATTAGTAATTGACCAAAATTTCATGTTTTTAATTTCACCGGTTTCGGAAATATTAATTAAAAACCATCATCAAGGAAGCACTTTTAAAGGGTTGTAGAATGTAGCTCCCTTAGAAAGCCTTTCTGTGGCTATATTTGTAGGAACTTCTTGTCTTATTTTTGAACGAGCTGGTAAAATGATGACCACTAATTTTGGGACACCCTGTATATGCATAACAATTTCACTCCTGTTAACTTTTACCTATTAAGAAGACCTTCCATAAGTACAAAGTCGTGCCCAAAGTTCATTCCGCCAGCTATAGTCACTTTCGAGAAAAAAAAATCAAATCACTTTTTGGTGCCCCCTTTTGAGGAGATCTAGTGGCTCAAGGAGGCCGTTCTCGACTTTACTGTACATAAGAGACTATATTTATTTCTTGATGAGGAAATAACCTTAAGAGGTTTTCACGTTATTTCGGAACACCCTGCAGTTTTAATTTTGTAGATTATTAAAAATAGGCGGCTAATTATAGGTTGGATTTCCAACCAACAAAAACAATCTTATTTTATTAGATTAAGGCAATTAAAACTTCATTAATAATGCACTGAACAAGATTTTAGTTTATAGTACAGGAGCAGAAATTTTGATAAAAGCAGCATATTTGAAAATCGTAAAAATTACATATTTTTGAGGTTAGTATTGTGACGTCACGTGCACGAACGAATTTATATGGACTTTAACCAATAACGAGACCGTCCGTTTTTGACGTCATTAATGGAAAACTGGAGAGACTTTTGAAATTGATACAACTTATTAATATTTAAAGCAACTGTAAGAATGATATATTATTGGAATTTATTGCATTATTATATTTAACATGTATTCAACTTTGACGTAAATCTATTAAAAACCTTTAATTCAATTAAGGTGTAAGAGCCTATTGTCAAAAGATTAAACTAAACAGACATTTATATTTATAATTAAAATAAGTCGTGAATTTAATTCAATTTTCCATTAAACAACATCTTGCCAGGTTTCAAGTTTTTATACATTTCTAATAACAAATAGGGAAATAACTCAAAATCAAATACATTATGGTTAACACTTGTAGAGACCTAATTTATTTAGAATTGGCAAACGATTATAAAAATTATTATAAATCTTTGAAAAAACCCAGACGCGTCCACTTTTTTAAAAAAGGGAATCAGATGGCCCCCATTTGTACGCCACTGGATCTTGTGTTAATGTTAAGGAGCACAAGAATGAATGTGGTTTTGTCTATCTATCATATAGCAAATTTGACTGAAATATCTTTTCCCGTTTTGAGGATAAAAAGTAAACACCGATAAAAATTTTAAATTTCAACACTAAACTTGGTATCTCACAAACTAAGCAATTTTGAGGATATGTTTATATAACAAAATTTTATTATTATTATTCGTTTGCGTTTATCCCATTAAAACTGATTCACCCTGTATATGTATTGTATATTTGATCCAACCTTTTTAGTCCATACGGCGGCACAAAAAAATACAAATTGATAATACATTTTTTTTCTAAATGATCTTGTTTTCAGAGACATAGAACATATCAAAAGTGTGATTACCCCCGATGTCGGCGACTACCCTTAATTGTGCGATTTAGGTATTAAAATCTGGTTTTTTAACGATAAGGTGCTTCCTATTCACCCTACGAGAGAAATGGTGGTATACAAAATTGAAGACATTAAAATTCTCTATAAACTTTACATATTTTTGCTCAGACCAACGGTTTTCGCACGCTGTGACCGTCACGAATTTTTCAATTTTGTGCGGTTAGTAAAAACCGTTGGTCTGAGCAAAAATATGGGTAGGGCATCTTTTATAGAGAATTTTAATATCTTCAATTTTGTATACCACCATTTCTCACGTAGGATGAATAGGATATCAGTTATTGCTAAAAAACCGGATTTTTGTACCTAAATTGCAAAATTAAGGGTAGTCTCCGACCTCGGAGGTAATCACACTTTTGACATATTTTTTATGTCTCTGAAACAAGACGCTATTATCAATTTGTGGCGAAAAAATACTTGCCGCTTGGCCTATTTGCCCAATAGACATCAAACTTTATTTTATTAATTAAATAGGAATTTTTGAAACTTGTTACGTTGCACAGATGATCAGTTCAACATCAAAAACATGCGGTTTTCTCTGCGATCCAATTAATTATGTGAAAATCTAGGAGGCGTCAAATCAGTTTTGTCAGAAACAAAAGCATTACTATATTTTATTTTGGTGGCTACATTTTTAAGTCAAAATGGTTCTTGTTCAATCGAATAAAAAAATGGCATTATTGATTGTTATGTGGCATGTGGAACACCTTTTCATAAAATATGTTTTTTTTTTGTAAAAACATGATTTACCTAGTATAAAATAACAAAATAAAATGCAGAATGGTATTTCTAACCAATATAATTTTCAAGGCAACCCTGTTTTTCTTTATATTTTGGAAAAATTTATATTAGAAGAAGTTGAGCAAAAAGTTGAGCAAACATACAATACATGTACCGGGTGACCACGAAATGACGCTCGTCCCTATATCTTCTTGTTTTGACAAGATATGAATTTCAAATTTGGGCACGTCAAATAACGGTTAAATATGCATTATGTCGACTGATTTTTCATTTTCTGTCACTTCCGGTTTCACCGGAAATGTGACTAACTTTGGTTTTTTAAATGGAATACCCTATATATTTTTACATTTTTTTATTCAGGAGGTCATTTTGGATACAGTTATGGCATATTGAGATAAAAATATTACTGGCTGACATATTTATGAGCAAACTTAATTTTTCATCCAGGCGGCCGTGATCCCAAAAATATGTTTTATTTTGCTTCAATAATTAATCAAATAATGCAATTATGGTATTATATCATATGAAATTTGTGTTATAAGATCTGAAATATTTTGGAAATCATTTTTTCAGGATTACTATTTTTTTTAATGGCACCATGATGGATTTGTTCATATTATAATACATAAAAATACATAAGAATAATATAACATTCAAAAAGATATAAATGAAAAAAAAAAACTCATATTTGTGGATCTCTAGCATCTGACCTGCTGAATAAAAAATGTGAAAATATACAGGGCGTTCCATTTAAAAATCCAATATTAGCATAATTTTCGGTGAAACAGGAAGCAACGGAAAATGATAAATTGGTCGAATTAATAAATATTATTCAGCCGTTATTTGACGTGTCCAAACTTGAAATTCATATCTTTTAAAACCAAGAATATGACCACAAGATGTCACTTGCCTCTATCTCTTCTTGGTTTTACAAGATATAAATTTCTAATGTGGGCACGTCAAATAACGGCTAAATATGCATTAATTCAACAGATTTAACATTTTTTGTCGCTTCTGGTTTCACCGGAAATGATGCTAACTTTGGAATTTTAAATGGAACGCCCTGTATATATTTTTACATCTTTAGATTCAGGAGATCAAAGGCACCTACTTGATAGAGATCCACTGTTAAATATTGACTTTTTTTAATTTCTAGTTGAATGTTATTCTTATGTATATTAATGTATTACAATATAAAGATATAGTGAAGTCCTTGGTACCAAGTAATCGGTACTAAAATGCTTTATTGAAATAACGTAGTGTACCACCATGGTGCCATTAAAAAAGGATAGGTAATTTGGAAAAATGATTTCCGAAATGTTTAAGATTTTTTAACACAAATGCCATATGGCATAACGTCATAATTGTAATTTTGTATTAACTACTGAAGCAAAACAAAATATTTTTTTGGGATTACGGTCGCCCAGTAAAAAATTTAATTTGCTCATAAAAATGTCAGTATTAATATTTTTATCTCAATATGCCATAACTATATCCAAAATGACCTCCTGAATCCAAAAATGTAAAAATCTATAGGGTGTTTCATTTAAAAAATCAAAGTTAGTGTCATTTCCGGTGAATCATTTAAAAAATCAAAGTTCGTGTCATTTTCGGTGAAACTGGGAGCGACTGAAAGTAAAAAAGCGGTCAAAACAATGCATATTTAACTGTTATTTGACGTGCCCAACTTTGAAATTCGCAACTTGTAAAACCAAGAAGATACAGAGACGAGCGTCATTTCGTGGTCACCTGGTATATCGTCGGAATCGGGATAATGCGTAGATTTCAAAAATATAAAAACATACAGGGTATTCCATTTAGAAAAACAAGTTAGGTTTGTATCTCCAGAACGCCCTGTATAATTGTAATTTCGATAAGTACGGTGAGATCGCGGGAAAATTTCGCACAACTTTTGTATTTACCATTATTTTCTAAGTAGAACAATAAAAATGTCATAAGGGGTTAATCTTTCGATAATTTCCCTGTACTGGCCTGTACAGTCTGACTCGTTCTCACCCACTTTTCAGTCTTACATTACATTTTACAAAGAATCTCCAGATGTGCATGAAATTATACGTCTTAAGCTAAAAGTAAGTTATATTGTTTTATTTCTCCAAAAATATATAATATATTATACTTAATATCTATTCCAATCATATCTTGAAATATAGCTTCTTGAATTATGAAAAATTACAAAGCTGATATATTGTATCATTCCGGTTTTCTGCAAAAACTTTCAGTATGCCACGTAAATAAAACAATAACTATAATTTAGGATGTTAAAATGACATAATTGATGACATATTTAAATTATCACTATCCAATCTCATAATATGCTGAAATGTCCTGCGACGTTGCCTTTTTAAGGAGGCGGGAACGCTCCGTTTGTGACAAAAAATTCAGCTTTATTTATCAGGAGGTGACAACGTGCTCTCATTGAATACTGAATGCGACATCAGCGCCAGCGTTATACAGTGTGTCCCAGATTGGGGCCCGATGCATTGCTATCTCGCTTATTAACAGAGATGGAACGATGGTTAAATGGGGAAAGTTTTGCAGATTTTAATGGCAATTTCGAATCCGTTTTCAAATTTTATGTAGCACCCATAGTTTTTGAGTAATTTTCAAAAAACTGAAAGATTGCTTTTTTTTGTTTCCTCCATAACTTTTTAAGCATTATTTATGCAGGTTGGAAACTTGCACTTTTCAAAAATACATCTAATAGTGATAGCAAAATTTTTCTACCGTCACTTGTTTTCGAGACTGACATATTAACTCTTGTTTTTCTTATGGGCGCCATATTGGATTTTTATTTGATTAAATAGCATTTTTTTTGCGCTTTTCAACAATGTATCACAATCTGAAGAAATTCTATACTGAGATAGCAACGTAATAGAAAAACAGGTTTTTCATTGGTAGGCTATGAACAAAATTGGCAATTGTTCATAATATCTGTTTTCTCCTCATTAGAAAACCTTAACGCCATATTCTTATTTAAAATTATTAATACCTACTCTTAAATAAACTAGTGAACCCAAAAAAATATAAAAAGGAACTCTTAACAATGAAACTCAACAACAATAAACAAAGTAACAACACAAAAGAAGAACAAAACCAGCAAATAATATAACTAGATTGCTAGATACAAGTTAAATGGTCAAAAATATTTAATTAATATCACTAGGATACGTTAAGTAGTTATATTATTTGCTGGTTTTGTTCTTCTTTTGTGTTGTTACTTTGTTTATTGTTGTTGAGTTTCATTGTTAAGAGTTCCTTTTTGTTATTTTTTTGGGTTCACTACTTTATTTAAGAGTAGGTATTAATAATTTTAAATATTTCTAATGAGGAGGAAACAGATATTATGAACAATTGCCAATTTTGTTCATAGCCTACCATTAAAAAACCTGTTTTTCTATTACGTTGCTACCTCAGTATAGAATTTTTTCAGATTGTGATACATCGTTGAAAAGCGCATAAAAAATGCTATTTAATCAAATAAAAATCCAATATGGCGCCCATAAGAAAAACAAAAGTTAATGTGTCAGTCTCGAAAACAAGTGACGGTAGAAAAATTTTGCTATCACTATTAGATGTATTTTTAAAAAGTGTTCTAATAATGTGCAAGTTTCCAACCTGCATAAATAATGCTTAAAAAGTTATGGAGGAAACAAAAAAAAGCAAACTTTCAGTTTTCTGCAAATTATTCAAAAACTATAGGTGCTACATAGAATTTGAAAACAGATTCGAAATGGCCATTAAAATCTGCAAAACTTTCCCCATTTAACCATCGTTCCATCTCCGTTAATAAGCGAGATAGCAATGCATCGGGCCCCAATCTGGGACACACTGTATATAGGAACTAAAATATTTATTTGTGAGTATGGAAGGTACTTTGTCGCCTCTGAACAAATTTTCGTTTTTGAACTGTAGATGTCACCTTCTTTCCAAAACCGATGAAAACTAGGAGAAACGTTGTCGCCTCCGAAATCGGAGGCCATAACGTTATAAATGAGGTGACAACGTATCTTTGGTATCTACTTTGGAGGTCACAACGTACCCTTTATCAATATATATATATATATATATATATATATATATATATATATATATATATATATATATATATATATATATATATATATATATATATATATATATATATATATATATATATATATATATATATATATATATTAATATATATATATATTATTATTATTTATTTATTGTTTTTTTATTGTTGTTGTTTCAATATATTTTTATCGAGCTTGAATTATTATTTATTTTGTTCTACCCATTTATATTATTTATTGCATGAATTCTTATTTATTTTGTTTTTAGAAAAGTGTCTTAATGTTATTTACTTTATATTTGCATTCTTTTTGGTGGTTTGATAACTACCCCTATTATTTATTCTTTAGTACCATCCCGAGATACACTGTAATCAATTTAATTTTTACCTTTCTTTTTCAGGTATGCTTGGCCTTCCGGGTATATCAACAATAGAGGAAACGTATCTTTCTCAGATTTCTATTTTGTTTTTCTTTGCTTATTATTATTATTAATAAATATAATTTAAAACTTTAACTGCATGTAATTGTTTTATTGTAATTTATTTCAAAACTTCGGTCCCACCAAAAGTGTAGTGACCTGTAATTGTTGCTATTTGTGTAGTAACCAAAAGCTATATATTAATGTGTCTTTATAAACACAGATGTCTCTGTATAGAGTTCTCACCTCTCTCTCTCTCTCTCTCTCTCTCTACTATGACAATAATGTTTGGTACATAAAGTTCAGCTTATTAAACATAGATGTCTCTATAGTAAACGATATTTATTCGCCATTAACAAATACATGAATTGTTTGCATTTATGTTTATAGTCAACTGTGCCCTGCGACAACTTAAGATTAAATTAAATTTAATGAACAAAATGGGTTTAATTATCTATAATTCTAATGGAAAAGTTCAATACCTTTTTATTATAGTTTATCATACCTTCTATTCACTGAATAGTTTCTCATATCACTAGAATCGCGCATTCATTCTACTCCACCCTAATTCAATGGTGTACATAACAAAAATGGCTGCTGTTTATGGAATCTATGTGTCATCCAGTTACAATTTTGGGAAAACCAGCCACAGTTGGATAATTATGATGTAATATTATAGGTTGGGTACCTGATTTCATTTTATTCTGTTTCAATAAATCCTGTTTGTTTCAACATACTAACTTGCTCTATATCTATTGGATAAACATATCTCTGCTATCTAATGGTTTTTCTTCTTTCACTTAAAGTATTTATTTCAATTTTTTTTTTATTGTAACACTACATGTTATGTAGGTTCCAAGCAAAACTGAACAACCGCTGGTGTTCAAGTTCTTCAGTCATATTTGTAAATTTATTGACCGTTGGTGTAATAATTCTCCGCCCAGGTGAACGTCACTTTCCCAAAACTAGTCATTTGACCAACTAATTATAATTTAATTCCATACTAGTAAAATCAGATAAAGCCTAGACATGCATTTATAGACCTGTTCCATAATAGTTGACGTTTATCATTTATATAAAACCTTATTATAAAAGGATCAATTTAAAATCAATTGTCCTCTGAAATTTTAATGCACATGACGGGTAAAATTTAAACGGCACGCGTGCTTGCGAGTAGGAATATCTTTCTTTTGGTTTCTATACCGCTACGAAGCAAGTAGTAATCTATGAAGTTTTTACCATGTGGTAAAGTTTTTTAAAGTAGCGAATTCAATCCCTTAAATGGATATCTCGTCGACTAGGTAATATATTTGTTTAATTATTAAAATCAATTAAGTAATAACTTCGGTTTTTTCTTGTTTTTAGACGTTCCTGATTGGATTTATTTATTTATCGATTTATTTATTTATTTATCGATCTATTGATTTATTTATTCACTGATTTATTTATATATCGATTTATCATGCATTTAGTTAATGTATCTACTGGTTACATATTATTTTTCTCTTTGAGAAAATTTCACTTATTGATTTGATTATCAATTTACCGATTTGCTTATCGATTTATTATTCACTATGGATTATAATGTTTCTACATTATCATCGTTTTAATTAAAAATTTTCAAACTGATTTTGAACTTGGAACACCGCATTTTATTCGTCCTGTTTTAATGGATTTTAACAACTTGCCCAGTTATTATAATAGACAACGTTAGAGCCACCATCTTGTATTTTACAAAATTATATTATTCCGAAGTCGTCCAGTGTTAACAGAAGTTTTTATACCGCAATGCCGCATACCTTGTTTTTATGAAGAATTTTTTATACCTACATAAGAACATATTCCTCGAATTTATCATTTGAATGATGCGACCTCTGTCGACTCTTATGGAACATAGTGTTGTGAATATAGTTAAGCAACTTACCGACATTCTGTGATCTGTCAACATAACCTGTATTACAAATCCAACTGATTTTGGTGTTCAGAATTTAATAATGGAATAATTGGAATTAATTATGGTCAAATGGTTAATTAGTGAAAGGATGGAGTACATTCATTATGTTACGTATGATTTGTTCATGGACAACTTTTGGATATTACAAGCTCAATTTCTCCTTACTGTAAATTCATTAAGATAAGTACTAAATTGATTTTATTTCGATGTTGACAAGATCTGGAGTCCCTTTGTTATCGTGCAGTGTGAGTTGCCTATACCATGCTGATGAAGGCTAATAAGCCAGAAACCGGTCCATGGGTTGGTGACTTGCACTGCCTGGTAACAGAGGGAGTCCTTATTTGGATTAATCCGTCTGGTGGGGCTTATTGCAATTATTAAATTATTTGCTTTCTACATTCGTAGTACTGACCAAATTTTTATCAGTTAAATGTAGATAGTTTGCAAATAAGCTCTGAAAAGAGTATTTATGTCTTTTTAAGACATTAGAGGATTTAGGCTGAATAGTAAAATTTATTTTGCTATTTTATTCTATTAAAGTTTACCTCTATGGATTTCTGACTTCTTTGGATTTCATTTCTTTCATACGAGCCTAGTCTGGGCAAAATCCACATTGCAATAAGTTTCACCAGAGGGCCCCACGGTCCACATTCGCATCTTACCGACTTCATGTCGATCGATGTTGACAAGATCTGGAGTCCCTTTGTTATCGTGCAGTGTGAGTTGCCTATACCATGCTGATGAAGGCTAATAAGCCAGAAACCGGTCCATGGGTTGGTGACTTGCACTGCCTGGTAACAGAGGGAGTCCTTATTTGGATTAATCCGTCTGGTGGGGCTTATTGCAATTATTAAATTATTTGCTTTCTACATTCGTAGTACTGACCAAATTTTTATCAGTTAAATGTAGATAGTTTGCAAATAAGCTCTGAAAAGAGTATTTATGTCTTTTTAAGACATTAGAGGATTTAGGCTGAATAGTAAAATTTATTTTGCTATTTTATTCTATTAAAGTTTACCTCTATGGATTTCTGACTTCTTTGGATTTCATTTCTTTCATACGAGCCTAGTCTGGGCAAAATCCACATTGCAATAAGTTTCACCAGAGGGCCCCACGGTCCACATTCGCATCTTACCGACTTCATGTCGATCGATGTTGACAAGATCTGGAGTCCCTTTGTTATCGTGCAGTGTGAGTTGCCTATACCATGCTGATGAAGGCTAATAAGCCAGAAACCGGTCCATGGGTTGGTGACTTGCACTGCCTGGTAACAGAGGGAGTCCTTATTTGGATTAATCCGTCTGGTGGGGCTTATTGCAATTATTAAATTATTTGCTTTCTACATTCGTAGTACTGACCAAATTTTTATCAGTTAAATGTAGATAGTTTGCAAATAAGCTCTGAAAAGAGTATTTATGTCTTTTTAAGACATTAGAGGATTTAGGCTGAATAGTAAAATTTATTTTGCTATTTTATTCTATTAAAGTTTACCTCTATGGATTTCTGACTTCTTTGGATTTCATTTCTTTCATACGAGCCTAGTCTGGGCAAAATCCACATTGCAATAAGTTTCACCAGAGGGCCCCACGGTCCACATTCGCATCTTACCGACTTCATGTCGATCGATGTTGACAAGATCTGGAGTCCCTTTGTTATCGTGCAGTGTGAGTTGCCTATACCATGCTGATGAAGGCTAATAAGCCAGAAACCGGTCCATGGGTTGGTGACTTGCACTGCCTGGTAACAGAGGGAGTCCTTATTTGGATTAATCCGTCTGGTGGGGCTTATTGCAATTATTAAATTATTTGCTTTCTACATTCGTAGTACTGACCAAATTTTTATCAGTTAAATGTAGATAGTTTGCAAATAAGCTCTGAAAAGAGTATTTATGTCTTTTTAAGACATTAGAGGATTTAGGCTGAATAGTAAAATTTATTTTGCTATTTTATTCTATTAAAGTTTACCTCTATGGATTTCTGACTTCTTTGGATTTCATTTCTTTCATACGAGCCTAGTCTGGGCAAAATCCACATTGCAATAAGTTTCACCAGAGGGCCCCACGGTCCACATTCGCATCTTACCGACTTCATGTCGATCGATGTTGACAAGATCTGGAGTCCCTTTGTTATCGTGCAGTGTGAGTTGCCTATACCATGCTGATGAAGGCTAATAAGCCAGAAACCGGTCCATGGGTTGGTGACTTGCACTGCCTGGTAACAGAGGGAGTCCTTATTTGGATTAATCCGTCTGGTGGGGCTTATTGCAATTATTAAATTATTTGCTTTCTACATTCGTAGTACTGACCAAATTTTTATCAGTTAAATGTAGATAGTTTGCAAATAAGCTCTGAAAAGAGTATTTATGTCTTTTTAAGACATTAGAGGATTTAGGCTGAATAGTAAAATTTATTTTGCTATTTTATTCTATTAAAGTTTACCTCTATGGATTTCTGACTTCTTTGGATTTCATTTCTTTCATACGAGCCTAGTCTGGGCAAAATCCACATTGCAATAAGTTTCACCAGAGGGCCCCACGGTCCACATTCGCATCTTACCGACTTCATGTCGATCGATGTTGACAAGATCTGGAGTCCCTTTGTTATCGTGCAGTGTGAGTTGCCTATACCATGCTGATGAAGGCTAATAAGCCAGAAACCGGTCCATGGGTTGGTGACTTGCACTGCCTGGTAACAGAGGGAGTCCTTATTTGGATTAATCCGTCTGGTGGGGCTTATTGCAATTATTAAATTATTTGCTTTCTACATTCGTAGTACTGACCAAATTTTTATCAGTTAAATGTAGATAGTTTGCAAATAAGCTCTGAAAAGAGTATTTATGTCTTTTTAAGACATTAGAGGATTTAGGCTGAATAGTAAAATTTATTTTGCTATTTTATTCTATTAAAGTTTACCTCTATGGATTTCTGACTTCTTTGGATTTCATTTCTTTCATACGAGCCTAGTCTGGGCAAAATCCACATTGCAATAAGTTTCACCAGAGGGCCCCACGGTCCACATTCGCATCTTACCGACTTCATGTCGATCGATGTTGACAAGATCTGGAGTCCCTTTGTTATCGTGCAGTGTGAGTTGCCTATACCATGCTGATGAAGGCTAATAAGCCAGAAACCGGTCCATGGGTTGGTGACTTGCACTGCCTGGTAACAGAGGGAGTCCTTATTTGGATTAATCCGTCTGGTGGGGCTTATTGCAATTATTAAATTATTTGCTTTCTACATTCGTAGTACTGACCAAATTTTTATCAGTTAAATGTAGATAGTTTGCAAATAAGCTCTGAAAAGAGTATTTATGTCTTTTTAAGACATTAGAGGATTTAGGCTGAATAGTAAAATTTATTTTGCTATTTTATTCTATTAAAGTTTACCTCTATGGATTTCTGACTTCTTTGGATTTCATTTCTTTCATACGAGCCTAGTCTGGGCAAAATCCACATTGCAATAAGTTTCACCAGAGGGCCCCACGGTCCACATTCGCATCTTACCGACTTCATGTCGATCGATGTTGACAAGATCTGGAGTCCCTTTGTTATCGTGCAGTGTGAGTTGCCTATACCATGCTGATGAAGGCTAATAAGCCAGAAACCGGTCCATGGGTTGGTGACTTGCACTGCCTGGTAACAGAGGGAGTCCTTATTTGGATTAATCCGTCTGGTGGGGCTTATTGCAATTATTAAATTATTTGCTTTCTACATTCGTAGTACTGACCAAATTTTTATCAGTTAAATGTAGATAGTTTGCAAATAAGCTCTGAAAAGAGTATTTATGTCTTTTTAAGACATTAGAGGATTTAGGCTGAATAGTAAAATTTATTTTGCTATTTTATTCTATTAAAGTTTACCTCTATGGATTTCTGACTTCTTTGGATTTCATTTCTTTTAAAGACTTTAGTGATTACTGCATACAGCAGGATTTTTTAGTGTTTCTTAACTAAAGTATTATGTAAACCCGGTTGAAACCATTCCAAAATTTTGTTATAGTAACGTGTAATTAATTTTAAATTGTTTAGAAATTTTGTAGGCAGTGGCCTAACGTTTGCTAGAAAGCAACACTTAGAGAGCTCTCTAAATATCTACTTTTTTTAATCTGACAAGTGTCAAAACTTTGTAATACAGTACGTGTATTAAATTTTGAGGGGCAACCATGTTTGTCTAAACCTCTTGGCGTGTGCCATATTTTATCTGTACTGTTTTGGTGTACTTTAGTAATTGAAGTTTCGACACCCAGTTGTGTCCTTTTAAATCAATTTAATTAGTTGTACGATAATAATGTGACAAGTTCAAGTCATTTTATCTTTTATGTAGTCACTTTACCTAGTTATTAGTTCTTATTGAGTAGCATAACTTATTCTACATTTCTATTTTATCGAAATCTTGTCTCAACCGTAAGCTTTAATGTTATATCATTAGATTATTATTAACTCGTAACTCTACTTTCCTTTTATCTTAGCTTGCAGAATTTATCAGTCATCGCTGTAACTTTCTCTTAACCCTTACTGAGAACAGTATATTTTGGTATCTTACAGATTATCGCTAGTGTAACCTTGTTTCATTGCGGATATAAATTTTAAATATACTTCTACCTTTTCTCTTGCATTTTAAGCCTACCCAGGTTATTATTTTAATCAAGTTAACCAGCAGGCCCGTTTGAGCTGAACGGCAGTCTAACGTTTGCTGCTATCGGAGGGGCTTAACCTCAAATTTTGAATAATTCGAGTTGCCTAGCGGCGTGACGTTATATTGTTATCGAAGGGGCATGACTTAATTCTGTAATTTCATATGTATCTTTTTCAATCTATATTAACTTACTGTTTTGGGTTTGTACCCTTGTCAAAGCAAAGTAGAGTCTCATACGTTTTAGACAAGATTTGTTTAAGTGTCATACCGTAAGTGTTCCGTACTCATTACCTATCTATTCATAGTAATCTTATTTCACACTAACCTTACTATACCTTTTGTTATACTAACATTACTTGTATAAGTTAGGTTATTTATTAAACTTAGTATTTACATTTTAGCCTTGTCTTTGTTTCTTGAATTCGCTTCTTTACCTATTTGAGTTTTATTAAGAAACTCATTATCTTTTATCTTCAGCCTTACTAGAAGGCTTGGCGCCCAAAACCTTCTGAATTTTCAAACTCTAAATAACACAAATTTGATTTACAACATAACAAGTTAGACAACCAACTACAGTCATTTGGTATATCGAAAACCCTTACCCCGACTCTCGCCTCCGAATATACTGACTAGCCGAGGTAGGTTTACTTTATGAGGCGATCCTAAATCGCCCAATCCAGAACATCGTGATCAGCCCCATAGTATACCTTTTGTTTTGTTAGGTAAAAGTGTTATAATTTTAAAGCACGAAATAATCAATTTCAACATTCATAAAATTATAGCAACATCAAATAATAATTATATTATATTTCTCAGGAACAACGTGAAAGCGCCACATTCTGTTTTTTTTCCACCGGTTCTCCCCTATTGTTTTTGTTGATCGTCTCCAAGGCATTTTCAAGAAAATTTTTACTTATCACAGCTGACTAGACATAAATCTGTTAATTATGGTAAGTGTTTTTCTACTTATTTGGTTTATTTTAAATTATTATGTATAATTAATATTGTTTTCAGCATCCTTGTCAAATAACCTTTTTGTAGATACCCATTATTCCATATTCCGTTCCAACCTATTTACCACTCTACTAGTGGAGCTCACATGAAATTGTGATTTCTGTTTGCACTTCGAGGTTAAAAGCTAAAACCTACTTCAAATGATTCGCTACCTTCTGGAACATCAAAATCCGATGGTCGTCAAAATGTCGTCCTGTACGGGGTGGCTGTAGGGGATGAAATGTGAAAAACACCCTAAAAATTTTTTTCCTACCATTTTAATTTACAAAACACGAGGATTACTTTTGTTAAAGCAAAATATGCTTTAGATTAAGGCAAATATTACAAAAAAAATATTAAACAATTCGGAACGCACGGAGTTAAATGGGCGACGTCTATGTTTATTGTACGCTGGCGAAAAGTGTCTAGGCAATGTTTACGCTTAACACCGCTCTAGCTACTTTATTCTCATTATGATCAAAAAACACCCTTTAATAACGTTGTAGATTGGAATTTCAGGATGCTAAGGCACTTTTTACTTTTTTAATATGACCGCTGCCCAATTTTTGAATGGGTTTTTTAGGAGCGCCCGCATAAGATATTTTAAGGTCGACATTCGTTTGTTTTCGTACCGAGAGAGATCTTTTTAAGGTCCATTATCGCATGTTTTCGCAATAAAGACGTGCATTTGACCAACTATATGAAAAATACGAACTAAACTGTATTAGGTATGTATTTTATTTAAACGAAATATTATTTTTTATATGCATTTATTATGCTTTAAATAGTTTATAGTTCAGTTACTTGGTGATCTCACTTCTAACTAATTCTATAGCTGTTTTAAATTAAAATATTTTTGGATAGTTTGATTCAAAATGGGTCAAATACCAAATATTAAAAAGGAATAAATATGCTTGTCGTTGGGAGTGAGTTTCACCCCAACTTAGGAGTTTCGAAAAAATAAAAAGTGACTGTTGGAACGTGTGGATCATCGAATTCTACTCCAAAAAAACCCTCTATAACTTACTAAATATACTTTTTGCTTTAATACCTGTCGAGTTAAAGGGGTTGAAAACGTTGATATTTAAGCAGAAGACACTGATTTTTCAAAGGTATTAAATGATTAAATTACTCAAAGAGGATCACATTTTCGAAAAAGGTAACTAATGAAATAAAAATAATCCATTAAATAAAAATTAGTTTAGGTCATCGTAGTCGAGATACAGTTGGTGCATTTGCGCTTCAAATAGTCATAACTCTGGTTTAAAAAACCTTTTGACATGTACAGTCGCGATCATATTGTCATTAGCAATTTTCAAACAAAATCGTATGCGATGGACTCGCAAGTCCCCGCCCACTGACGGGGATGAAGACGGTCACAGGCCCATGCGCCACAGGTTAAACACCTGTGCATACGCGGTCTGCTAGCCGCTTAATGCTTAATATGTAATTTTGTGTTATAGAGCAAGGAGCAAGTACTCCCAAACAAAAAATGCAAGCACACATTGACGCGAATACCAGAAATCAAATTATATTTCTTTCTGAAGAAGGGCTTAATATATCCGAAATAGGAAGGAAGTTAAACATTTCGGTAAATATTGGTACTTTATGCCTTTACTTTATATATCCTAAATTTTAAACATGAAACATTTTAATTAAACAGATTATGAAAAACTGTTACACATAATAAGAAGATTAATATACCCCCAAACTCCAGATTTTATTTATTTTTTATGATGTTGGTTCTCTATTATAAGGCACATCAGGTTCAAAAACGTTGAAAAGAATAGGCTTTTGATATCATTGTTTTAAATAAAAATATGGACCACATTTATTTTGCAGTTCTATATTTTTGGAATGTGATGGTGATAGGTACCTATTTCAAAATCTTAAGAGCCATGAAATACGTAAAAGAGAGTTTATTCCGCGCTACAAGTATATTTTGAAAACATTGTCTGCTATCTACTATTTGCCTCGATATAAACTAAAACAATAAATCTAATGTTTTTAGGAAGTCTTTAGTGTAATTGAGCCGATCGACCGACGCGGCGGCCGGACTTCTTCATAGATTTTTTAATTATATGTAGTTGATTTCTTTATCTACAGGGTAATTAGCGACCTTTACATTATAGGTTGATAAATATAGCCTTGCCGACAATTTTCCACAAATAAGTTTGTTAAACATTTCTCGAAAATAATGTATTGAATTCTTGGAAAATTATTACATTCTTCTTTTTAGAGGTCGACCGTCAGTCATTGGCTGAGGAACCATGCAAATGAAAATCGTTTATTGCTTCTCCCTAGTACGGGTCGTCCACGGCTTATTGATGCGGCTCAAAGTCAGCAAATGGTAAATTCTTACCTTCAAAATGGTTTTGAAAGCACACGTAATTTTGCTAATCAATTCGATGTATCAACAATCACAGTGAGAAGGGCGCTGCATAGGGAGGGGTTGCACAATCGGTGACCAGCAAATTAGGTCTTTTTGACTAAACAAAATAGGCGAGCTAGGTTGGCATTTGCCCGGGAATATTTAAATTTCGACTGGAGGAATACAATATTTTCCGATGAAAAATGCTTCGAGTCCAGTCAGCACGGTAGGGTCTCCCTTTGGAGGGTAACCGGTACTCGGTATAATGAGAACCACGTCATACCAAACACACAATCCTGTCGCATAACTGTAAATTTGTGGGGTTGGATGAGTGATGGTGGTCCAGGTGAACTTATAATAATTCCGAGACGGGCCAACTCACATAATTACTTTGAGGTGCTAAATGACGTTATCTTGCCCTCTGTGCGCACCATATATCCAGATGATGAACTCCCTATAATAAACTTCGTCGATGACAACTGTCCCATACACCGTGCGCACATTGTAAGAAACTGGTTTGTTGAGCACGCAGAACACGTGAATCGTATTCCGTTGCCTCCCAGGTCCCCGGACTTAAACCCCATAGAAAATTTGTGGGGTTTAATGGTCCAGAAGTGGGACCATTGAAATGAACGAACAACTGAGGCGTTACACCAACATTGCTTGGAAGTGTGGGAGGATATGAGGAGCAGGACCTTTTGCGGGAATCTTGTAGCCTCCTGTGATAGATGCGAACGGTGGATATACACGATATTAAGATTAACGTTAATATCGTGTATATCCGCCGTTTACTGATTTTATTAATGTTTTTTTTTATATCTCAAAATAGTCGAAGTGTCTATTTTTGTTTTTTTGTTAATTTCTAGCCTTTGTACAAGGTGGTGCACGTAAAGGTCCTACCCTTTTATTTTAATTATTTGTAACATTTTATAAATTTTCACTAATTTTCTAATCTTTCTATTGCTTGAATTATAACCGAAAATTTTTTCGTGGCCTCAAATATTATGACAATTTTCATACAACATTTGAGACCGAGAAAAAATTTATCAGATATTAATAGAAACGCGTGGGTGATTCGATAAGAAAACTTCACACGTAAATAACAATAAATTTTACATATATGTCATTCTAATGACAGATATCTAGATGTCAAAAAATATCCACTGTAATTCTCTGTAGGTAAGTGTTCACCCACCTCACCCTGCAAAATGCAATTAATTTTTAAAATATTTTCCCACGTAGTATTTCCCGAAATTTTAAATTCTTTTACGAAAAGTGCATATTGACCTATTTACCGAGTGACACAAAGATCTTGGTAGAGCCCTTACTTTTTATTTATATACCAGGAAAATTTTGAAATTTCCTCTAAAAGAAAATGTAAAATTAATTTCCAAAAAAAAATATTGGGAAATGTGCAATTATGTAGTGTATCAAAGTACTCAGAATCATCTGTAGATAACAAAAATAAAATAATATACAAAGTAATTCATGAAAATATTCAAATTTTAGTATTTTTCGATTATCTTATGTCACAAAAATGGGACTCACTCTGCAAGTATATTAACTATAACAATTTTCAAATTTTTACTTCCATAAATACAGAAATAATAAGGGGTGTACCAAGATCTTGTGGTATAGGGTATATAGGGTAGGTCAACAACAAGTATGTTATCCCTTATGGAACACCTTGTATATTTTTACACATTTTGCAGTTTTAATATCTCGTGCCAACTTTAGTTGGCGAAACGCACGTCGAGTGTGGGTAGCGTTTTGGTGTGTGTGGAAAAGACTAGTCCAATGGGAAATCTACTCCATTACAAGTCTTACACCAAAGGTTGCAAGACATTTATATGAGGATATCGCTTTATATATCTCCACAAAATTTTAGGTTTCAAAAGCTCAAAATGGCAAAATTATTAACATTCAAAATTATACTATAAAATAATAGGTTTTAGCATAGTCGTATTGAAACAACACCTAAAAGTTGTAAAAAGTCATCTACAATTTCAGTTTGACACAAATGTCAAAAAGGTGTTCTTAAAAGAGAGGCTAATAACTTTGAACTTTGTTATTAAATTTTTAATTTTGAAACCCAAAATATTCAAGAGACGAGATATAAATCGATATCCTCTTTCAAAATGTCTAAAAATATACAGGGTGTTCCATAAGAGATAAAAACATTGTTGTTGACCTACCCGGTATGAAAGCACTTTTCGTAGAAGATTTGAAAATTTCGGTAAATACTAAGTTGGTGCAATATTTTCAAATATTTTAAAATGTCAAAATGAACAAAATAAAGGAGGAGTTTTACGTGCCCCACCCTGTATAGTAAAATTTTTAATCAAAAATGTGTTTGAACGTGCCTAAAAAACTCCTGTCACGTTTAAGTTCATTTTAGAACAGTTAGATATTCTTCACTGCACGTGAATGATTGTGTTGAAATAACTTTTTTGTTAATTTTGTTAAGATCTTATTCATTTATTCATAAATATAAATAAATCTAATTTGCTGTTTATTTGTTTGTTTCCTTTTTGATAATTTTGAAGTAACTACCCAATTTCATTTCCTTGGTTTGGTTTATGTCCATTTTAATAATTTTAATTTAATTATTTCCGTCAATTTCACATATTTGCATAGTTCATGGGAGATAGGGGACGTGGATCTGATTCCAAAACACCTCCATATTTTAGCAGAGACAATGCTTTCAAATTTAAAATGCAGCCTGTACCAAAATAAAACATTTAGGATATCTCACTAGTTTACAATTTGTAGCGGAAATCGGTACGCTTTCAGCTGTGGTCGGAACATAGCCCTCCTGATTAGTTGGTACGCGCACAGGTCAGAGTACGCGTTATGAATGATGAAATTGAACTTTAAGGTGCTAATGACATCATGATCGCGACTGTACCTTGAATCAAATTGAAACTTATTACAGTAGCTTAAAATTGTGTTTCGGCTGCTAAATCAAAAATGATACGAGGAAAATAAAGACAAAATTTAGATTTTTGTCAAAAAAGTGCCTGTTTTTTTGGTTCAGTAAATTCCAAATTGAAAATATAAAATTCAAAATTATGTTTTTTGTTAGTCATTACTATTATGTATACGCTAAAATTTTTTTGACCGTGATGGATGCATTATCCAAAAGATTTTACACTTAATGTATTTTGAAATTCTTTTAAATAATGAATTTTATGGCTTTGAAGTTAAAAGAATGTTACCAAAGACAAAAAATGATGACAATAAACTAAGGAAAATGCTACCGTTTTTATATATATTTTTTTGATGAATATAGAAAAACTGACAACCCTTGTACTGTTTTGACCCACCTGATCTTAAAGAGGATTAAAAGACTTTCGAAATGATTTTTTTTTGATGATTTTTAACGTTAATTGCAAAGGAGATATGACCGAAATAAGAAGCGCATCTCATTTTAGCAAATTACGATATTGCTCGTTTGGCGGTAATTTATTACTCTCTGAACTTCGTTAATTATTGATTTATTAACTTTAGGGGTGGTTTAATCCTGTTAGGGGTAAGATCAATAGTAGGTAAGGGGTCACTTGAGCCAGACAGTGACGTCACAAGCATGGCGCCAGTGACGTCATCATCGTTAAGTATGGCATCTACATTACCGGCAGAAACTCCGTAGGGCTTCCCTCACCAATGGGTTCCCAGTAGGGCATACCTCACCAATGGGTTCCCAGTAGGGCTTACCTCACCAATGGGTTCCTAGTAGGGCTTCCCTCACCAATGGGTCCCCCGTAGGGCTTCCCTCACCAATGGGTTCCCAGTAGGGCTTACCTCACCAATGGGTCCCCTTAGGGCTCCGCTAACCAATGGGTCCCCAGTAGGGCTTCCCTCCCCAACTTAACGTACCCCAAAGGGCCCCTCTAACCTATGGGTCCCCCGTAGGGCTTACCTCACCACTGGGCCCCGTAGGGGCTTCGCATCTCCATAGGGGGCAGTCAAAAATTCACCTCAGCCGTCAAAAATTCGTCGCTCACAGCTGTCAAAAATTCGTAATCGTCTAGGGGCCCCCCTTTGCGCTGTCAGAAAAATCTATAACCTCATAAGAAAAGCATGCGCAGCATATTTCAAATATGTTTATCAAAGATGGTTTAAAAATTTTTTTTCTCGAGATATTTTTTTGTAGTGCCTTTTTGGTTCTGAAATTTTTATCGGTGCGTAGATTTTTGTAATGAAAAAAGTTGGAGTCGGTGGTGTGATTCGAACCGCTGTGACCCTACAACATTTCAGCGCTTTAACAGCTGAGTCCATCAGGTAATTTCTAAAACTATACTATAATGTGTGCATAATAAAATTATTTTAAAAGCGTCACGTTACCTATATGTGAGAGCAGCGCCTCTACTGACTGTTTCATGAACTAATTCAGATCACTGGATTACTGCAAACGATTAACACATGCAAATATGCTACGACGAATATAGGCATTCTAAAAATAACTATTTATCTTAAAAAGAAGGCTGGGTTATATATTAGCAGAAAAACACAACTGAATTAATAATTGAATAGAATGCAGTGCGAAATCTCTTAAGTAGGTTAACGAGTTCAATCTTATCACAAGGCGCATGGAATTCCTCTTATCTACAGGGGTCACAGGTTAGTATGCATTTAGGTGTGATTTTAAATTATTAATTTCTCAATGTAATTATTTAACAAAAATATCAATATTTATGAATTAAAAATATGTCAAAGAGTTACTGTCACCCAAAAACGAAAGTATTGCATCAAATTCATAGTGATGTACCGCTTTCCTTATTTTAATACGACAAAAATACAAGTACCCTATAATTTATTACTACAATTGAGTTATAGAAAACTGTAGCCGGGCAAATAAACGTTAAGTATTTTCAGAAAGTAATATACAATTTACCAAACAGTGTATTACAATGGTATTCACAGGTGTTTGTAAGGTGTTATCGCGCGCGAGAAAATTTTCTGATAATTCTGGAATGTTCTTAATTATCTGGGAGGCTATAAATAGATAGAGGGCAAAGGGTATTCATTTTAGTGTCATCTAAATAGTTTATTAATTGTTTTCATATCAGTGAAGCGTGCTAATTTAAAAAAAAGGTGAGTATTTAATTTGTGGAGTATTAAAGCTCTCGTTTTTATCTATTAACAATTTGATAAATTTATATAATAGAAGCCTATTTTTAATTTCTTATATATCATTTTTTACAAATATTACATAATATAACTAATCATTTTATTAACGTAAAAATTTGTATAAAAACAATTTGATTGAAAAAATACACATTGCTTAATGCATAATTGCATATTTTAATATTCTGATATATTTTAAACAATTTGTACATCATTTTTAAGAGATTCACTAACTTTGCACAATATTACACAATTATTGGTAATATACATGTATGCAGGTGTTATCTTGAGCTACGAGACAATTTTCTAAGAATTCTGGAATGTTCTTATCTGGGAAGCTATAAATAGAAGAAAAAGATAGAAATTTATTCATTTTAGTTCATCGGTAACAAACTTATTGCAACCTGTGCCATCTAAATAGTTTATTAATTATTAATTAATTGTTTTTCATATCAGTGAAGCGAGATCGGAGAGTACCTACTTCAGTTTTAAGAAAAAAATTACCCCAATCCTTTAATTAAAAAATCGTGTCTTACATTAAAGTAAGTACCTTATAGCATCTTCATACGAAATCTAGACAATTCAGATCGGAGAGTAGGCGCTTTAATTTTGAGAAAAATTACCCCCACTTCCTTAATTTAAAAAAAATCGCTGTGTCTAACATTAGAATAAAGTATCATATTATAGCAGTGCAGTTCATCCGAAATCTAGTCAATAGGATTCAGATTGGGTACATAATTATCACAACAACGTATGAAGGTGGAAATATTTAGGTAATAGCGAGAAAGGTAGGTATGTATGTAACTTATAAAAATGTCTAATGACGCATACTGGAGGTACTCTCAGAGAAGTTTGTCATCTAGGTAAATTTTAATTAAGCATCCCCACCCAGTATAACCTTTGTATGAATCAGCTTCCCCCAAGTATTCAATAGCAACCATCATCCTAATGTAATGATAAAATTTTCAAAACCCTAGTGGGCTACAGTTTTGACTAGTAGTGCAAAAAAAAAAAAAAAAATCAAAGTGTAGGTAAATACAAGCATTTTTAATTTCAAAAGACAAATTATTATTAAGTTCGTATAAGATACGTAATACGAAATCGTCTTTTGTGGTAAATTTAAAAAAAAAGTCGTTCGTATAGAAGAATAGAAATCGATTCGTAATCATTTTTCAAGGTCAAGTTGCACGGATCCACTTTGTAATTGCATTGAATTAAATATTCGCCTAGAAAGCATATTTGGCTAGATGCAAACATGATAATTTTATTTCAATGGAATTTTTACACAACGTAAAGTGCAGGGCTATTATTAAGTTATAATCATCGTAAAACGTTTATTAATTTATCGTGTAGTATATATACAGTACAAAAATAATTGAAACATTTTTTCATAGGATATATCTATACTTAAGTATGGTTTTAAAATAATGCCTTATAATAAGTGTGAAAAATAGCGATCAGTACAGGGTAAGTAAATATCTATTATTAAATTTAAAAAATAAAACATCGGTAACTCAGTAAGGGCATGCTATTTAGTTCATTTTCTGTTAATTTTACACTCGATTTTTCTAAAATGCTAAAATGATTATATACTGTATAAAATTCCCGTTACTTTGTAAATTAATTTACGTACAAGACAAACTTACATTACATTACATTAATAAAAAAAAAATTGCCTATTTTCTCAAATTATAATGAAATTGCGTTCGCTTACTTACTCAGCAAAAATTTTTATACGTTTAATCACTTGGTGTCAAAAAGTAAATAAACTAATTATTCTATAGCAACTTGGGATTTTTTCTTTGAGGATTCTTAAACTTTAGGGTACCTATCGAAATATAAAAAAGGAATGCCTTTACCCCTACTAGGTGAAAACAACCCCTGAATTTCAAAACTTAATACGGACTCAAGAAGTTATTGAAAAAATTCATGTTTTTGATGTTGCCAATTACGAATTTGAAGACAGATTTTTAAAATTCGCTATTGCACCCCTAATATAACCTATATAATTGGAGTATCTGACAGCTCTCGGAGGGAATGATATGTATAAGTCCGCAACAGAGAGTGAGTGAAGTGGGTGATCGGTATTTTGAAACAGTAAAAAGCATGTCAGAAATTTAAAATTAGCGATTGTACCCCTAATATTATAATGGAAAAATTAGTTATATTAATTGTTTTAGAGCAAGTATAACTTTTTTTTTGCAAGCTCTTATATTTATATCCTAATAAGAAAATTAATTGCTCCTACCCTCGCTCCTACCCTAAGAGGATGAAAACACCCCTATAATGTCAAAAATATAAGAAATAAATTAATGAAACTCATTTATTTTTTAATTTGATTGGCACTAAAAAGAAAATGAATACTTTTTGCGTAAATGATCAAAATTTTGCCTTTATTTCCCTTGTATCATTTTTTTGTTTAGTAAATATCAAAATTTGTCAAAAAAAAAGAAAAAATTTGGAACTCATTTCCAATGAAAAAGCAACCTTATTAATTTTTTTTAATAGAATATATTTAACCAATTTGAATCAAACTATCCAAAAATATTTGAATTTTAAACTATTTAGAAGTCCGAAGTGAGATCACCATTACTGTACCATAATTACTTAGTCTGTTTTAAATTTTGTAAAAGTGGTTATTAACAATAATTATAATACAAAGTAGGGTATCCTCTTTAAAATAGGCTAAATTGGGTTTCAGTAATAAAATCAATTTATTTTTTAATACCTATACTTATAATTTTGTTTCCTATTAGGTAGCTTACTTTTGTTAAATGAAGTCGATTTACCTAAATAAATAGTGATAGGTAAGGTAGACATCATATCTCTGCATCAAAATACTCAGCAATTATTGTATTATTATATTATTATAATTTCTTAATTTTGCTACAAATAAAAAAAAATCGATATTTCTTAATTATTTACCAGTACCACATAAAAACTTAGTAATTTTGTATTATCTTAATTTTGCTAATTTAAATCGATTTATTTTAATAATCAGTGATAGGTAGGTACCAAAGTATACATTACTGAAGTGACAAAAAAAAAAAAATATGATTTGACCATTTTTACACAAAAAAAAAGACATTTAAACTCATCCGCCAACTATTATAAATTTTCACTGTACTGTATATGAAGGACAGCCTAAAAATGGTTTTATGATATTTAGGCAAAGAGAGTTTAGCTCTAACAACTTATCACCCCGAAATGTAAAGACTGAGCTCACACTTACAACTAAATATATGAATTTGATTCATTTTTACAGAGGATCTAATGTTTCTTACCTTTTTAAATGTATATCATGAGTCCTTCAAATGTAGATACTCAGTGCATGGAACATATTATATTTTTCATATATAATGGAATATGTATGTATTGTAAATTTTACTACGTTCCTACAAGCAAGAACAGAAACAGAGGACTTTTTTACTTTATGTAAATTATAGATAATAAGGTATGCGTATTTATGAGATTTTTAATTAAAAGTGGTTATAAAAGATAGTTAACGCTATAAAAATGGATTAACAATAAAACTTTCAACAATGTACACTATATATTTATATATTTGTTAATTAAAATGTATATTATTTTTGAGTTTGCGAACACCGGCCGAGGACAAACGATGGAATTCGAATATCACCGATCTGGGAGTGATGTAGTTACTGTCATTTTTATGATAGGGTTTTAGATTCTTTTATGTTCGTCGTGCGTGTACGTTTCAATTTGTGATTTCAGTGTTAAATATTAACATTTCTCACGGAAAAATGAGTGGAACAGATTTTGTAAAAGCCCAGAGCGATAATTTGTCCGATGTTGCTCTCTTTGTTACTTTAGATGGAGGCGTCTTTTTCTATCAGCTTGGCAAGCAAATTACATGACCTTTTAAATATATGTATGTATGTAACTAACCTTTAATTTAAACATAATATAGTTTTCCTTACCTTTCTCTGACTCTAACTGATGCTTAATATCAATAATACCCTTCTTTTTCATTGTAAAATATTGCATTAAACGCTATTTTAACATGCTTTACACATTTAACATCAATCATTGAACGGAAATGACAACTGACGTCACAATACCACATCAGCCATTTGTATGACGTCACAGCCGTTTCTGCGACTGTTTAAAATAATCATATTTGTTAATTTTTTGGACAATGGGTTACATTTTAGCAGATATTTATTATAGCGATAGCCATATAGTCAGTTAATTTACAAAATTGCATTTAATTAAAAAAAAATCATGCGCATATCTTATTGAATCGAGAAAATGTACAAAAGTTTAACTTTGAAGATTAGACAATAAAAACAAATTTTTTTTTATCATAGTAAAATTATTTCATTTGAGGAGTAGTAAAAAATGTATATCAGAACCCGGTTTCGAACCAAGCAAGGGTAGGTTTTCAGTATAATACGCTCTCTCAACATTCTGAATAAATAATTTCTTTTTAAAAAACACGTTTAGAGTAATGAATCTTTGAAAAGATGTAGGTAATTCTTCAGTCTGATTATATATTTTCAGTGTATACTCTAAGTGACCAAAACGAATGAGGATTAATTAACAATTTCTAGAAAGAAAACACTGCATTAGAGTGAATTCGAACATTTTGCTTATTTGTATTCATGATAAATCTGTTATAAGTACAGGACCTATTAAGGATTTAAATATGCAGAATGTCCCTTTATTACACCGTAGGTACGCAATAGAGTGAAATTGAACAGGTGTAAAAATCAATTATCTACAGTTTTTCAATCAGCTATTGGGAGCTGGATTAAATATACAGGGTGATGTAATGCGGAAACCTTTTTATAAATTCTACAGACAAAGGCTATGAAAAACACTCTTCCACAATTTTATTTAATCAAATATTTTACATCTTAGCTGTACAAACTTTTTTTTTATATATAAATTCTACAGAGTCTAGGAATAACACTGTTTCGTTATTATTTAATTAGATGTTTTATATTTAGAAGGAGCTTTATCTGTACGGTGTATTTTCTGGAAAAAGAATACCTCTGCTCTTGTATTATAATACTTCTTATAGGGAAACCTAATATACAGGGTCTTTATTATGAAACTAAAATTATCAGAAATTATTAATTTAAAAAACTCAATGTGCTCTGTTTTTAGTGAAAGACAGCCTCATGTCTTTTTCATAAATGCCAAAATATGATGATAGGACTGACAAAAAAAAAAAATCCGGTTTATTAATTTTAGTGTTTTTTTAAACAGAATATTCTATTTTTTAATATATTTATATACAGGAGCTCCTCTGTAAGCAATTCTAGTACCCTATTTTTAAGAATATCCTAGAGCAGTAAGAGGTGGTAAACAAACCTTTAATATGTTTTACAACCTTAGCTTGGGTTAACAATTTTATTTACTTCATAATGTATGTTCTTCCCTATACCTACTTCAAAGCACCTGAGAAAAATATTGTGTTGTAGATTTTACATCGTCCATTTT
Source organism: Rhagium mordax (assembly GCA_963680705.1). NCBI lineage: Eukaryota > Metazoa > Arthropoda > Insecta > Coleoptera > Cerambycidae > Rhagium > Rhagium mordax. The sequence continues at coordinate 44,742,426 of OY796657.1, forward strand.
CGTAAAACACTACATCATATTTAAATTCCTCAGATTTTTCAGTTTTGACTCGACCCTTCATATTAGTATATTTGAAATATCTATCTCTGGCATATGGTGTTTAGTTATCTTCATTGTCGGATCATACATATGAACGTTATACTGCTCGTTCAAAAATGATTTTTTCTTTTCGCTGGAAAACAATTTGGAATATTTCAAGAGTAGGTTTTACTCAAAGTACGTTATCATTTTTCCTCTTGCGCACGTTTGTAAACCATCATTTTCAAAATGGTTCTCATTCTTGGTTAATAATTCAGTTGTCTAATAGAGGACATTTCCTCTGATATCATCGAAACAGGTGTTTTACATGTCTTAGTCCGTAGCTATTAGACTTAATATTTAATAGAAAGGACATGTTGATACCACAAGAATCTATAGGATTACCTCAGTTATACCCCCAAATACTCTTTATGTTGAACAGTGAGGTTACATAAAAATTAAACAGTTAGGTGAAGTTGGGGAATGCGCAGAATTAGTACATGTAACCAAAATATTAAATATGTTGGGTTAGGTTAGGGAAGATACGTGAAAAATTAAGTATTTGGTATGTTAGGTTAGGTTCGGACAGTCGCGAGCGTCTTCCCGAACCTAACCTAACATACCAAATACTTAATTTTTCACGTATCTTCCCTAACCTAACCCAACATATTTAATATTTGGTTACATGTACTCATTCTGCGCATTCCCCAACTTCACCTAACTGTTTAATTTTTATGTAACCTCACTGTTCAACATAAAGAGTATTTGGGGGTATAACTGAGGTAATCCTATAGATTCTTGTGGTATCAACATGTCCTTTCTATTAAATATTAAGTCTAATAGCTACGGACTAAGACATGTAAAACACCTGTTTCGATGATATCAGAGGAAATGTCCTCTATTAGACAACTGAATTATTAACCAAGAATGAGAACCATTTTGAAAATGATGGTTTACAAACGTGCGCAAGAGGAAAAATGATAACGTACTTTGAGTAAAACCTACTCTTGAAATATTCCAAATTGTTTTCCAGCGAAAAGAAAAAATCATTTTTGAACGAGCAGTATAACGTTCATATGTATGACCCGACAATAAAGATAACTAAACACCATATGCCAGAGATAGATATTTCAAATATACTAATATGAAGGGTCGAGTCAAAACTGAAAAATCTGAGGAATTTAAATATGATGTAGTGTTTTACGAAAATGGACGATGTAAAATCTACAACACAATATTTTTCTCAGGTGCTTTGAAGTAGGTATAGGGAAGAACATACATTATGAAGTAAATAAAATTGTTAACCCAAGCTAAGGTTGTAAAACATATTAAAGGTTTGTTTACCACCTCTTACTGCTCTAGGATATTCTTAAAAATAGGGTACTAGAATTGCTTACAGAGGAGCTCCTGTATATAAATATATTAAAAAATAGAATATTCTGTTTAAAAAAACACTAAAATTAATAAACCGGATATTTTTTTTTTGTCAGTCCTATCATCATATTTTGGCATTTATGAAAAAGACATGAGGCTGTCTTTCACTAAAAACAGAGCACATTGAGTTTTTTAAATTAATAATTTCTGATAATTTTAGTTTCATAATAAAGACCCTGTATATTAGGTTTCCCTATAAGAAGTATTATAATACAAGAGCAGAGGTATTCTTTTTCCAGAAAATACACCGTACAGATAAAGCTCCTTCTAAATATAAAACATCTAATTAAATAATAACGAAACAGTGTTATTCCTAGACTCTGTAGAATTTATATATAAAAAAAAAAGTTTGTACAGCTAAGATGTAAAATATTTGATTAAATAAAATTGTGGAAGAGTGTTTTTCATAGCCTTTGTCTGTAGAATTTATAAAAAGGTTTCCGCATTACATCACCCTGTATATTTAATCCAGCTCCCAATAGCTGATTGAAAAACTGTAGATAATTGATTTTTACACCTGTTCAATTTCACTCTATTGCGTACCTACGGTGTAATAAAGGGACATTCTGCATATTTAAATCCTTAATAGGTCCTGTACTTATAACAGATTTATCATGAATACAAATAAGCAAAATGTTCGAATTCACTCTAATGCAGTGTTTTCTTTCTAGAAATTGTTAATTAATCCTCATTCGTTTTGGTCACTTAGAGTATACACTGAAAATATATAATCAGACTGAAGAATTACCTACATCTTTTCAAAGATTCATTACTCTAAACGTGTTTTTTAAAAAGAAATTATTTATTCAGAATGTTGAAAGAGCGTATTATACTGAAAACCTACCCTTGCTTGGTTCGAAACCGGGTTCTGATATACATTTTTTACTACTCCTCAAATGAAATAATTTTACTAAGTAGGTACAACTATGATAAAAAAAAATTTGTTTTTATTGTCTAATCTTCAAAGTTAAACTTTTGTACATTTTCTCGATTCAATAAGATATGCGCATGATTTTTTTTTAATTAAATGCAATTTTGTAAATTAACTGACTAAATGGCTATCGCTATAATAAATATCTGCTAAAATGTAACCCATTGTCCAAAAAATTAACAAATATGATTATTTTAAACAGTCGCAGAAACGGCTGTGACGTCATACAAATGGCTGATGTGGTATTGTGACGTCAGTTGTCATTTCCGTTCAATGATTGATGTTAAATGTGTAAAGCATGTTAAAATAGCGTTTAATGCAATATTTTACAATGAAAAAGAAGGGTATTATTGATATTAAGCATCAGTTAGAGTCAGAGAAAGGTAAGGAAAACTATATTATGTTTAAATTAAAGGTTAGTTACATACATACATATATTTAAAAGGTCATGTAATTTGCTTGCCAAGCTGATAGAAAAAGACGCCTCCATCTAAAGTAACAAAGAGAGCAACATCGGACAAATTATCGCTCTGGGCTTTTACAAAATCTGTTCCACTCATTTTTCCGTGAGAAATGTTAATATTTAACACTGAAATCACAAATTGAAACGTACACGCACGACGAACATAAAAGAATCTAAAACCCTATCATAAAAATGACAGTAACTACATCACTCCCAGATCGGTGATATTCGAATTCCATCGTTTGTCCTCGGCCGGTGTTCGCAAACTCAAAAATAATATACATTTTAATTAACAAATATATAAATATATAGTGTACATTGTTGATAAAGTTTTATTGTTAATCCATTTTTATAGCGTTAACTATCTTTTATAACCACTTTTAATTAAAAATCTCATAAATACGCATACCTTATTATCTATAATTTACATAAAGTAAAAAAGTCCTCTGTTTCTGTTCTTGCTTGTAGGAACGTAGTCAAATTTACAATACATACATATTCCATTATATATGAAAAATATAATATGTTCCATGCACTGAGTATCTACATTTGAAGGACTCATGATATACATTTAAAAAGGTAAGAAACGTTAGATCCTCTGTAAAAATGAATCAAATTCATATATTTAGTTGTAAGTGTGAGCTCAGTCTTTACATTTCGGGGTGATAAGTTGTTAGAGCTAAACTCTCTTTGCCTAAATATCATAAAACCATTTTTAGGCTGTCCTTCATATACAGTACAGTGAAAATTTATAATAGTTGGCGGATGAGTTTAAATGTCTTTTTTTTGTGTAAAAATGGTCAAATCATATATTTTTTTTTTGTCACTTCAGTAATGTATACTTTGGTACCTACCTATCACTGATTATTAAAATAAATCGATTTAAATTAGCAAAATTAAGATAATACAATATTACTAAGTTTTTATGTGGTACTGGTAAATAATTAAGAAATATCGATTTTTTTTTATTTGTAGCAAAATTAAGAAATTATAATAATATAATAATACAATAATTGCTGAGTATTTTGATGCAGAGATATGATGTCTACCTTACCTATCACTATTTATTTAGGTAAATCGACTTCATTTAACAAAAGTAAGCTACCTAATAGGTACAAAATTATAAGTATAGGTATTAAAAGATAAATTGATTTTATTACTGAAACCCAATTTAGCCTATTTTAAAGAGGATACCCTACTTTGTATTATAATTATTGTTAATAACCACTTTTACAAAATTTAAAACAGACTAAGTAATTATGGTACAGTAATGGTGATCTCACTTCGGACTTCTAAATAGTTTAAAATTCAAATATTTTTGGATAGTTTGATTCAAATTGGTTAAATATATTCTATTAAAAAAAATTAATAAGGTTGCTTTTTCATTGGAAATGAGTTCCAAATTTTTTCTTTTTTTTTTGACAAATTTTGATATTTACTAAACAAAAAAATGATACAAGGGAAATAAAGGCAAAATTTTGATCATTTACGCAAAAAGTATTCATTTTCTTTTTAGTGCCAATCAAATTAAAAAATAAATGAGTTTCATTAATTTATTTCTTATATTTTTGACATTATAGGGGTGTTTTCATCCTCTTAGGGTAGGAGCGAGGGTAGGAGCAATTAATTTTCTTATTAGGATATAAATATAAGAGCTTGCAAAAAAAAAGTTATACTTGCTCTAAAACAATTAATATAACTAATTTTTCCATTATAATATTAGGGGTACAATCGCTAATTTTAAATTTCTGACATGCTTTTTACTGTTTCAAAATACCGATCACCCACTTCACTCACTCTCTGTTGCGGACTTATACATATCATTCCCTCCGAGAGCTGTCAGATACTCCAATTATATAGGTTATATTAGGGGTGCAATAGCGAATTTTAAAAATCTGTCTTCAAATTCGTAATTGGCAACATCAAAAACATGAATTTTTTCAATAACTTCTTGAGTCCGTATTAAGTTTTGAAATTCAGGGGTTGTTTTCACCTAGTAGGGGTAAAGGCATTCCTTTTTTATATTTCGATAGGTACCCTAAAGTTTAAGAATCCTCAAAGAAAAAATCCCAAGTTGCTATAGAATAATTAGTTTATTTACTTTTTGACACCAAGTGATTAAACGTATAAAAATTTTTGCTGAGTAAGTAAGCGAACGCAATTTCATTATAATTTGAGAAAATAGGCAATTTTTTTTTTATTAATGTAATGTAATGTAAGTTTGTCTTGTACGTAAATTAATTTACAAAGTAACGGGAATTTTATACAGTATATAATCATTTTAGCATTTTAGAAAAATCGAGTGTAAAATTAACAGAAAATGAACTAAATAGCATGCCCTTACTGAGTTACCGATGTTTTATTTTTTAAATTTAATAATAGATATTTACTTACCCTGTACTGATCGCTATTTTTCACACTTATTATAAGGCATTATTTTAAAACCATACTTAAGTATAGATATATCCTATGAAAAAATGTTTCAATTATTTTTGTACTGTATATATACTACACGATAAATTAATAAACGTTTTACGATGATTATAACTTAATAATAGCCCTGCACTTTACGTTGTGTAAAAATTCCATTGAAATAAAATTATCATGTTTGCATCTAGCCAAATATGCTTTCTAGGCGAATATTTAATTCAATGCAATTACAAAGTGGATCCGTGCAACTTGACCTTGAAAAATGATTACGAATCGATTTCTATTCTTCTATACGAACGACTTTTTTTTTTAAATTTACCACAAAAGACGATTTCGTATTACGTATCTTATACGAACTTAATAATAATTTGTCTTTTGAAATTAAAAATGCTTGTATTTACCTACACTTTGATTTTTTATTTTTTTTGCACTACTAGTCAAAACTGTAGCCCACTAGGGTTTTGAAAATTTTATCATTACATTAGGATGATGGTTGCTATTGAATACTTGGGGGAAGCTGATTCATACAAAGGTTATACTGGGTGGGGATGCTTAATTAAAATTTACCTAGATGACAAACTTCTCTGAGAGTACCTCCAGTATGCGTCATTAGACATTTTTATAAGTTACATACATACCTACCTTTCTCGCTATTACCTAAATATTTCCACCTTCATACGTTGTTGTGATAATTATGTACCCAATCTGAATCCTATTGACTAGATTTCGGATGAACTGCACTGCTATGATATGATACTTTAGTCTAATGTTAGACACAGCGATTTTTTTTAAATTAAGGAAGTGGGGGTAATTTTTCTCAAAATTAAAGCGCCTACTCTCCGATCTGAATTGTCTAGATTTCGTATGAAGATGCTATAAGGTACTTACTTTAATGTAAGACACGATTTTTTAATTAAAGGATTGGGGTAATTTTTTTCTTAAAACTGAAGTAGGTACTCTCCGATCTCGCTTCACTGATATGAAAAACAATTAATTAATAATTAATAAACTATTTAGATGGCACAGGTTGCAATAAGTTTGTTACCGATGAACTAAAATGAATAAATTTCTATCTTTTTCTTCTATTTATAGCTTCCCAGATAAGAACATTCCAGAATTCTTAGAAAATTGTCTCGTAGCTCAAGATAACACCTGCATACATGTATATTACCAATAATTGTGTAATATTGTGCAAAGTTAGTGAATCTCTTAAAAATGATGTACAAATTGTTTAAAATATATCAGAATATTAAAATATGCAATTATGCATTAAGCAATGTGTATTTTTTCAATCAAATTGTTTTTATACAAATTTTTACGTTAATAAAATGATTAGTTATATTATGTAATATTTGTAAAAAATGATATATAAGAAATTAAAAATAGGCTTCTATTATATAAATTTATCAAATTGTTAATAGATAAAAACGAGAGCTTTAATACTCCACAAATTAAATACTCACCTTTTTTTTAAATTAGCACGCTTCACTGATATGAAAACAATTAATAAACTATTTAGATGACACTAAAATGAATACCCTTTGCCCTCTATCTATTTATAGCCTCCCAGATAATTAAGAACATTCCAGAATTATCAGAAAATTTTCTCGCGCGCGATAACACCTTACAAACACCTGTGAATACCATTGTAATACACTGTTTGTTAAATTGTATATTACTTTCTGAAAATACTTAACGTTTATTTGCCCGGCTACAGTTTTCTATAACTCAATTGTAGTAATAAATTATAGGGTACTTGTATTTTTGTCGTATTAAAATAAGGAAAGCGGTACATCACTATGAATTTGATGCAATACTTTCGTTTTTGGGTGACAGTAACTCTTTGACATATTTTTAATTCATAAATATTGATATTTTTGTTAAATAATTACATTGAGAAATTAATAATTTAAAATCACACCTAAATGCATACTAACCTGTGACCCCTGTAGATAAGAGGAATTCCATGCGCCTTGTGATAAGATTGAACTCGTTAACCTACTTAAGAGATTTCGCACTGCATTCTATTCAATTATTAATTCAGTTGTGTTTTTCTGCTAATATATAACCCAGCCTTCTTTTTAAGATAAATAGTTATTTTTAGAATGCCTATATTCGTCGTAGCATATTTGCATGTGTTAATCGTTTGCAGTAATCCAGTGATCTGAATTAGTTCATGAAACAGTCAGTAGAGGCGCTGCTCTCACATATAGGTAACGTGACGCTTTTAAAATAATTTTATTATGCACACATTATAGTATAGTTTTAGAAATTACCTGATGGACTCAGCTGTTAAAGCGCTGAAATGTTGTAGGGTCACAGCGGTTCGAATCACACCACCGACTCCAACTTTTTTCATTACAAAAATCTACGCACCGATAAAAATTTCAGAACCAAAAAGGCACTACAAAAAAATATCTCGAGAAAAAAAATTTTTAAACCATCTTTGATAAACATATTTGAAATATGCTGCGCATGCTTTTCTTATGAGGTTATAGATTTTTCTGACAGCGCAAAGGGGGGCCCCTAGACGATTACGAATTTTTGACAGCTGTGAGCGACGAATTTTTGACGGCTGAGGTGAATTTTTGACTGCCCCCTATGGAGATGCGAAGCCCCTACGGGGCCCAGTGGTGAGGTAAGCCCTACGGGGGACCCATAGGTTAGAGGGGCCCTTTGGGGTACGTTAAGTTGGGGAGGGAAGCCCTACTGGGGACCCATTGGTTAGAGGAGCCCTAAGGGGACCCATTGGTGAGGTAAGCCCTACTGGGAACCCATTGGTGAGGGAAGCCCTACGGGGGACCCATTGGTGAGGGAAGCCCTACTAGGAACCCATTGGTGAGGTAAGCCCTACTGGGAACCCATTGGTGAGGTAAGCCCTACTGGGAACCCATTGGTGAGGGAAGCCCTACGGAGTTTCTGCCGGTAATGTAGATGCCATACTTAACGATGATGACGTCACTGGCGCCATGCTTGTGACGTCACTGTCTGGCTCAAGTGACCCCTTACCTACTATCAATTATTTTTCTTATTAGTGGGGGATGAGTTTTATATCGACCATATTGAGGGTGCAACATAAAATTTTTAATTTCTTACTTCACTTTCGTGATCAGCGACTCCAAAAACATAAATAAGTTTAAATAATTTATTCTCAGTACTTGGTTAATTATTATTTTTTATTTTCTTTTGGCATTGGTATTTCTACATGCAGCCAGTCACTTATTTTCTTTAATATCCAACGTCTTAATATAGTTATTTAATACAAACTACATAGAAAATAACTACAGGAGCACACATTTCACGCCGAGGGGTCTATCACGGCGACTTTGACACAAACAGGATGACCACGGTAAGTAATGGAATAAGAGACATAGGCAAAAACAGATGATAAGATTATTCTATATTTTGGTTCCACTATTTTTTATAAAAGTGATGAGCAAATAAACTATTGGTATACAATTTAAACTTAGGATATGTAATAAATTGATCGGTGCTTGCACGTTGGTTTTTATTAGGTCGTGGTACAGTTGATTACAGTCACTTAGGTGATTGTTACATCCGAAAAATATGTGATCCAGTCACGTTTTTCACTAATGTTACAATTTGGACATATATCTGTGGGAAGGATTTTCAGTCTGTAGAGGTGAGCTGGGTAGCTGCCATGTCCAAATTTAATTCTGTTAATGGTTGTTATGTATTTTCGAGGAATGTCTAAAGATTCATGCCAATGTTTTTGCGGAATTACAGGGTGGATCGAAGTATATCTTGACGGATTTGTGAAACAATGTTCGGTCCATACATGAGCCCATTTCTTTTTCAGATGACTTTCTTGAATGTTTATACCATCTTGAATGCATATGTGGATCGATATATCTGTGCCTGAGATATACTCTCTTTTGCCAATACGTCTGCTTCTTCGTTGTGCTGTAAGCCAATATGTGTTTTTACCCAAATGAATTTAATAAAGCGTCCTAAGGTCTGTAATTCTTTCAATAATATTTTGATATTAACAATATACGGGTTTATTTGTATAGTTAGGTGGTAAGTATTATTTATAGCAGTAAGTACAGACAACGAATCAGAAAGAATAATAGCATGAGTGTGTTGACTAGATAGTACATATTCTAGCGCTTTCTGTATTGCAAAGGCTTCCGCAGAAAAAATTGAAGCTTTTGAATTTAATTTAAATTTGCCCTGTAACTTTAACAGTGAAATAACATATGCCGAACCTACTCCTTCAGAAGATTTTGAGGCGTCTGTGTATATTTGGACAGGGAAATTACCACGCGCTTGCAACAAATATTTTAAGGTGTTAGGTTTGCAACTAAGATATTACTATATTCAGGAATGGCTACTTCTGATGATGTCATCAGATCAAAATAGTTGATGTTATTTTTATTATGGACGTTATTTAATAAAGAAAATAGTTTACTGGTTTCCCGGAACGCCGTACACTCTTTCTTATTCCAATATTTGCACACAAGATCAGCGGTATTTAAACGTTGAATTTTTTTAATATTATAGAATTTTGTACGTTCGACTTTATAATACATTTTGAAGCTAAATACTCTTTTTTCAGATCTAGTGGAGGTTCTAAGGACTCTACCCGAAGTGGTTCGATTGGGGTCGAGTTCATGGCTCCTATGCACAATCTTAGAGCTTTATTTTGAACAATGTCTAGCTTTTTAAGTAGGAATTTGCACCATAGAGTTGACAACCGTATTCAAGAATTGATCGTATATATGTCCTATAGAACAAAATAGCCGCCTTTGGCTCTGCTCCCCACCAAGTTTTTGTGACCATTTTAAGAAAATTAATACCTTTTTGACATCGTGTTACAATATTTTCAATAAAAGGTTTCCACGACAATTTTTGGTCGAGAATAATTCCCAAATATTTTACTTAGCGCTTGTAGGGAAATAGGTATTGACCGAGTATTATAGAGTTTTCGTTTGGAGTGTGACGTCTTGTGAAAATTGTAACAATGGATTTATCTACTGATAACTGGAGACCTAAACTATTACAAAGTAAAATAAACTGTTCAACTGCAAGACCCAGTGCTTGTGTAGTTTCATCATAAGTTCTGTTCATAGAATATATACAAAAGTCATCCGCGTACTGAATAACATTTTCGTGTATCGAGTGGATTCCAGCAGTGTATATGTTACCGGCAGAACCCGATATTAGGATAAACTAGAATTACCTAGACCAAACTAGTACAACCGATTGTCTCTTGGCAATATTAGTTTTACCTAGTCCAAACTGGTACAGCCCATGAAGTGCTGGCAATTCTAATTTTTCCTAGGTTAAACTAGAATAACCTTCATCTACTGTTAAGCTGAACTAGTTTTGCCTAGGTGAAGCCATGAATTTTGAGTTCATTTTAGCTTTTTAGACGTACGGGAAAAATATCTTATAATGCACTAATTTCTCAAATAAAATACGTATATTCTACTGCACTACAAATATAAAAAATACAGGACGTAACATATATTTTGACTACTTAAAAAGGAAAAATAACTTACTCACTCAAATAAAAAAAATTGCAAATTCTTAGTGTGAAGTGAAGAAAATAAACAGTCTTAACATTCTTAGGCACTTTTATAATAATTATTACTTTTATCAACAGTCTCTTATTTATTACTACACGGTAGACTCCGGTGACATTTTGAGTTGCATAGAATTGATTTTTTTCTGCAAAGACATCTCTTTGATAAGCAATTTTTGTTGCAACTACATCGAACAAAACCCTGCCCGGTACCGACTGATTCCTTAACGGCTGCAGTCCTCAAAGATATTTTTTCATCTAAAGGGACATCTTCATTGGATAAAAATTTCTGAGTGCAAGTGTCAAACTCCGATCTATAATAAAAATTTCTATATTACTAATAGCCCAGAGAAATTAGACAAAAAAAATCTCCCAAATTCGGGAACATTCCCGGAAAGCTAGATTTTGGTATGAACCTTGATATTGCGATTCTAAATAAAATGTCCCCATCAATTCGAGTGCCGCTAAAAATTTTGTGGGGAGTCAAAGGTCGCCGAAAACGGGTTTTCGTGAATATATGACTGATGGTCGAGATGGTAGCGTACCTACCTGCCTCTCATCCAAAATTCCCGGGTTCGATTCCCGGTCGTGGCAATGGAAAATACTGTAAGAGGGATTTTTCCATTATACATGGATATTGGATGTGTGTCTCTTGTCTTTAAATGTGTAGCCCCCTCCCGCACAAGGTTCTTCTAGAGCCTTCAGGGATAAAGGGGGGATCGTAATTACATGTGGTGTGTATTTATTATCTTGTTAACGGTCACATTTATGGAAAAAATATTAAATATCAAATTTGTAGTTTTGGAAATTTCCCACAAAAAAGGTATTATGACTTTTATTCGTAAGAGTAACCGTTTTGGAGATAATTCGATTTATAGAGTTGTGACGAACTGCACATCTCAACGGTATTGTATTGTATATCGCATTGGACTTTAAATACGACTTGAAATATTCGACAACTTCTATTGTTATGGCAATGGAAAATACTGTAAGAGGGATTTTTCCATTATACATGGATATTGGATGTGTGTCTCTTGTCTCTAAATGTGTAGCCCCCTCCCGCACAAGGTTCTTCTAGAGCCTTCAGGGATAAAGGGGGGATCATAATTACATGTGGTGTGTATTTATTATCTTGTTAACGGTCACATTTATGGAAAAACTATTAAATATCAAATTTGTAGTTTTGGAAATTTCCCACAAAAAAGGTATTATGACTTTTATTCGTAAGAGTAACCGTTTTGGAGATAATTCGATTTATGGAGTTGTGACGAACTGCACATCTCAACGGTATTGTATTGTATATCTCATTGGACTTTAAATACGACTTGAAATATTCGACAACTTCTATCGTTATGGCCTCTGAAACACAGACATAGGTCTGTGTCTCAGAGGCCATACACAATAGAAACGAAATAAACACATAGGTATACAGCGTGTCCCACTTTTAATGCCCCCCCCCCCCCCCCCCCCCGTTAACTAATAACTGAGTTGTGAGTTATTAGTTATCCGATTTCAGCCAAATTTGGATCGATATAAAGACCTTTGGTGTGATCTTTTTGAATTAAACCAAACTTATTTTTATCAGTGGCGTGCATTTTTTATTAAGAAAAAAGGGATCGCCATATTAGGCATTTTTTTACAAAAAAAACTAATGCAATATTAATAATCAGCATGTTTAGAAACCCCCGTGGCCAATATTTCACAGCATTTTGATTAGGGGATTCCGAATAACGGGCCCAGTAATAATAAATTTTTTTAGTCGTAATTAATTGATAACTTGAGTACAGTTTGTTTTTCGAAAACAAGCAATTCCTCATGTTCATTTTACACTGACTTCCTTCATCACCCCATGCCTTCAAAAGTTTTAAATGCCACAAGTAAAGATTTTTCATTTGACGATAAAAATTATTTTAATCGGCTTTGTATTATTTGGACATTTAAGTGATAAAAATGATCTTATGTGATAATAAATCAATTTTATATCAAAAGAAAAAACGTTAACTATTTAATTTTAATTTAATAACTATTTTTCGAAAAATAGGCCGTTGCCAAATTACTTATTTACGACTGCGGTTTTTAAAACTTTTGAAGACGTAGGGTGATAGAGTATATAAATTAGTTTAAATTGGAAATAGGGAATGACTTTTTTCGAAACACAAACCATTTTCAAGTTATCAATTATTTACAACTAGAAAAATATATTTTTACTGGACCCGTTATTCGGAAACCCTTAATCAAAATGTTGTGTAATTTTAGCCGTGGGGATTTCAAAGCATGCTGATTATAAATATTGCGTTAGTTTTTTTATAAAAAAATGCCTAATATAACTTATCGATCTTTTTTTCTTAATAAAAATGCACGCCACTGACAAAAATAAGTTTTGTTTAATTCAAAAAGATTACACCAAAGGTCGTTGATACCGATCCAAATTTGGTTGAAATTGGATAACTAATAACAGTAATAACTGAGTTGTGATTGACGAAATGAGTCAAAATAATAATCAAAGTATACTAAATTGTCTGAGTAATTTAGAACGGAGATACCGTCTTTGTTTGGAACATGGTGGACGCCATTTTGAGCAGTTCTTATAAATACTTATAAATTAAATCGACATTAAGTTTTTAGGGATTAATAAAAGAGTGTATTAATTTTTCAATTTGTTGTTTTTATTCATGGCTAAATACAATTTGGAATAATGCGCCATAAACAATAATCGATATTAAAAACAGTATATTGTGCAAACGGTTGGAGCAAAGATACAACATATATACATCACTGGAATCGTAAGCAAGCATAGATTTCAAAAATGGAAAAATATACAGGGTGTTCTATTTTAAAAAACATAAGTTCCATCTATAACTTCTATGTGCGATGCTCAATTGTTTTTTTGAAAATGCACTTTTAAAGCCCTTAAAATATCTTATAACTTTCATATTAAACTTTTTTTTCTAAAGTGAAAAATAAAAGAGTTATGACCCGGGACATCTTCGTTTGATAACCCTGTACATCCCATATTCATTTTTCTCTAGAACTACTCCTATAACATTTCTGAGGTCTCCTATGGAGGATGTTCCATAAATAAAAATTATTCAATAAATAATTTAATTTGAAATTAATTAAAATATAGTTAGAATATATTTAAAAATGTTCTACATAAAATTATGTTGAATAATAATAATTGAATTGTTTTCTTATCTCCATGGTTAACAATTAGCTATAGTTATCATTAACATGTAGGAGAATATGCTACATATACTCCCCCTGCAAGAAAATAAAATCAACCCATCAAAGTATCAATATCAAAACGTACTTTTTTGGAACTAGATCTAACAGGGAGATCATCTACGTCATTTAATAAATATGCAGGTTAACCCTGTCTAAAGAAACAGTAACATGCTTTCCACGTTTAAGAATTGTGATAATTTTACTGGTCCGACTAACCACCTTAAAGGGCCCCTCATACCAAGGCGTAAAAGATGGTTTAAGTCTATCATTCCTAAGGAAAACATAGTCACAAGTGACAATATCAGGGCTGACAAAAGTATATTGAAACTAACTTTGTTTTGGATTTGTAAATTGTAAATTATCAAAATAAAGTTGTAAATCAGTAATAAACGAAGGTAATTGAGGATCAATATGAGACTTAATAAAATATTCACCAGGTAGACGTAAAGGTTGTCCGTAAACAAGCTCCGCGGATGAACATAGTAAATCATCTTTCGGTATTGCTCTTAATCCTAATAAAATAATTGGTAGTTCATCAAACCAATGAACTGAGTTAGCTCTAGCAATTAAAGCGCTTTTTAGGGTACGATGAAACCTCTCAACCATACCATTGCTCTGTGGATGATATGATGTCGAGTGAATTCTATGAAAACCTAAAAATTTTGAAAAAATTCTAAATAGATTTGATTCAAATTGGACACCTTGTTCAGTAGTGACATGTAACGGAATGCCAAAACGACAGATATAATTTTGAAATAAGGTTTTAGCTACAGTTTCGGCAGAAGTGTCAGACAAAGGATAAGCTTCTGGCCAACGAGTAAAACGTTCAACTACAGTAAGAATGTAAGTAAAACCTCGCGAAGATGGCAAAGGACCAACTATATCTATATGGATGTGCTCAAAACGGCCCCTGGGAACTTCAAAATTACCAATTTGGGTTTTCGTATGTTTATTTATTTTAGAAGTTTGACAATTTAAACAAGTTTTGACCCACAAGGTGCAATCTGTGTTCATTTTAGGCCAGAAATAGTTAGCGCTTACAAGTTTCTTGGTAGAACGGATACCACTATGTGTCAAATTATGAAACACATCGAAAACTGCACGCCGTAAAGATTTTGGCACAAAAGGTCGACACTTGGAAAGGGAAACATCACACCAAAGTGCTTCATTCGAATCAGAAATATTAATTTTTTGTAAAGAATATTTAACTTTATTGCTTGCGTCCGATTGTGTCGAAAGTAAATATGAAAGTTCAGAATCATTAGATTGAGCGTCTCTTAGTAATTTTAAATTGAAATTAGTTGAGTTTACAGAAGAAATTGAGGTAGGAGATAAAATAACAGTACCTTGTTGAAGGAAAGAAAGATCGTTTATGCGCGATAACGCGTCTGCGACGACATTATCATGACCGTGAACATGACGTATGTCACTTGTGAACTGCGCAATGTATTCTGAGTGTCGAGTCTGACGGGGAGTCTTTTCTGATTTAGAAAATAGAGCGGTAGTCAATGGTTTGTGATCAGTAAAACAAATAAACATACGACCTTCTAAAATATGTCGGAAATGTTTAATTGAATTGTACAGAGACAGCAATTCCCTGTCAAAAGTAGAATACCTTTTTTTGAGATTCAGATAATTTACGGGAGAAGAAAGCTAAAGGTGTAGTCGAATCGTTAAATTTTTGTTCTAAAACTGCTCCCATAGATACAGCTGAGCAATCTACAGATAAAGTTAAAGTTACATCCTTACTGTAGTTCGGATGAGCCAAAACTGTTGCATTTACCAAAGCGTTTTTAGCTTTCAAGAAACTGTCAGAACAGTCGGCTGTCCAGGTGTTTATAATTTTAATTTTATTGTGAGCTAATTCTGTACTGAAAGAATGTAAAGGTGCTAATATTTGTGTAAGATTAGGAACAAAACGACGATAGTAATTAATCATTCCTATGAAACGCTGAAGTTGTTTGAGAGTTGAAGGTTGAGGGTAATCATTGATAATGCTAATGCGTTCATCAGTAGGTGAAATACCATCAGCAGAAACGTGATGTCCAAGAAATCTAAAGAACTTTTGCCAAAAACACACTTCGATGGTTTAATATTAATTCCGAAAGAGTCAAGGCGTTCAAAAATTGTACGCAAATGACATAAATGTTCATGTGAGTCTTTACTTGCGATTAAAATATCATCTAAGTATATAAAGACGAAAGGTAAACCTTGAAGAACTTCATTCATAAAACGTTGAAAAGTTTGTCCAGCATTACGCAATCCGAAAGGCATTCGCAAAAAATGGAATAAGCCGAAAGGAGTGGTAATTGCTGTTTTATAAACATCTTCGTCTGCGACGGGAATCTGATGATAAGCGCGAACTAAATCGATTTTTGAAAAAATAGTACAACCGAATAATTGATTATTAAAATCGTGAATATGGGGTAAGGGGTAACGGTCAGGAACTGTGATTGAATTAAGAGACCTATAATCACCGCAAGGACGCCAATCGTTAGGTTCTTTCTTTGCTACCATATGCAAAGGTGAAGAAACTGACGATGAAGATGGTTCACAAATGCCAAAATCAACCATCTGTTTAAATTCACTTCTAGCAATGTTATGTTTAATTGCATCCAATCTACGTGGATGACAAAATGGTAAATGACCTTCTGTAATAATGTGATGTTTAACTGAATGTTTAACAGGCAAGAAATAGTTTGGAGTACTAATTAAATGGGGAAACTCAAGTAACAATTTCGTGTATTGATCTTCAACTGAAAAAATTTTAAGAGAAGATAACGAAAAATGTTCAAGTGAACCTTTTACTGACAGTGACGTTTTGTTGTCTGTCAAACATTTATGTTTTAGATCGACAACTAAACCAAAATATACTAAAAAATCAGCACCAAGTATGGGTACTGAAATATCAGCAATAGTAAATACAAAAGAAAAATTACGACGCAAACCTAAATTAACTAATAATAATTTCTTGCCGTGTAGGTAAGAATGACAGATCCGTTAGCTGCAGTTAGAACAAGATCAGGATTCTTTTTAAAATCTGCTAAGTGATTCCTGGGGATAACCGATAAGTCTGCGCCGGTATCAACAAAGAAACGTAGTTTATTAGAATAATCATAAATAAAGAGACGATTTTTACTGTCAAGAATACTAGTGTTCGATAGTAAAACACTAGAATTTATTAGTTTTTTGAATTGACAGAATTTGTCAATTTTGGAGTTTGCAAGTGGTTTTTGTGAAAAATACACCAAGTACCTCCACATTTATTAGCCCGATCCTTATATAACTGATGATAATAACAAATTGTGTTATTAGTTCGATCAAAAAATGTACGATTACGAGAATGGTTTGTTGAACGAGTGCCAGAACGGGATCGGTTTCGACAGTTGTGACAATAATCGTTAGTAGAAGGGGTATGGTCATATAAGGAAGGACTGCACGCAACCAAAAAGAGACATGACAGGCATATGTCTGAAGTGTACTGAAAAAGGTCATGTAGTACGAGAATGTAAAAACGCACTTAGATGTTATGAGTGCAATGAGGCGGGACATCAAGCAGGTACAATGAATTGTGGAATATATCGAAACGAGGTAAGGAGGGTACGGGAGGAAAGAAAGCAAAACCAGAGGGGGGTGAATAAGGAAGATGGGAGAGCGGAGGCGTCAGAAAATTATGTCCAAAATGGTTAAGTTCCTACAGGTTAACGTAGGACGATGCCGGGCTGCCCAAGACTTACTATGGGCGACCGCGAGGCAAAAAGAAATAGACGTGCTGATCGTTAGCGAGCCGAATAAGGCAATGATACAAGGAAGGAAGGGGTGGCACTCAGAGGTCAATTCAGATGCAACAATAGCTGTACTGAATAGATCGGTAGAAGTAATAAGGAACGGAGAGGGGCCAGGTTTTGCGTGGATGGAACTGGAGGAAGTGGTTATATATAGCTGTTACTTCTCTCCTAATGACACAATGGAAAATCTCGAGCGAGCCCTGAATGCAATGGGGACCCAGCTGACAACAACAGGTAAAGAAGCCATAATAGCAGGAGACTTCAATGCATGGTCGTCAGAATGGGGCATGCGACAAGAGAATAGGAGAGGAGAGAAAGTACGGGAATGGATTGCACAAAACGACCTAGTAATTATTAATGAAGGGTTTACCTATACGTTTGTAAGAGGAGATACAGGGTCGATTCCGGATCTTACAATCGCCACAGCCAGAATTGCTGGGAAAATAAAAGAATGGAGGGTCTCAACAGAAGAGTCGCTAAGCCTGCATCGATATATATTCTTCGAAATGGGAAGGGAAGAAGCTCAGGAGTGGAATAGCAGAGGATGGGTAATAGGGAAGTTAAATAAAGAGATATTTAAAGGAGCTCTCAATGACAGATTAAGAAGGCATAATGAATTAGATAGCGCTGTATTGATAGAGGCAATCACAGGGGCGTGCGATATGGCGATGCCAAAGAAAGGGGTAATACGCGGGAGAAAAGAGGTGTACTGGTGGTCTCCGGAGATCGCAGAACTCAGAAGAAAGTGTTGCTATGCAAGGAGAAGATACCTAAGAACAAGGAGAGGAAATAGGACACCGGAACAGCTTGAACAAATATATCGAAAGGCCAAAAAGGTTCTCACGGAGGCAATTAAAAAGGCGAAGAGAAGTAAGTGGAAACAGCTGTGTGAGGAGCTAGACGATAACGTGTGGGGAGATGGCTACAAGATAGTCACGAAGCGATTTAGAAACTTTCCACCGGCTATACCAATGGGGAGAGTAAGGGAAGTAGTCGTAGCGCTCTTTCCGAAGCGCGAAAGAATAGTGTGGCAGAGACCAAGGATAGAGGAGTGTGATCTATTTACAGTTTCGAAATTAGAGGTAGCAACGGGGACGCTGAAGATGGGCAAAGCCCCGGGGCCTGATTGCATGCCACCGGATATAGTGAAAATCGTCATGGAGGAGCGCATAAAGGTAGTACTGGAGGTGATGAATAAGGCTTTGTCCGCGGGGGACTTTCCAAGAAGATGGAAGAAGGCCAGGTTAGTCCTGTTAAGGAAAGGGGACAAGTCCATGGAGGAGGCTTCCTCATATAGACCAGTATGCTTGCTAGACTGCATGGGGAAGATTCTGGAGTATCTTATCCTAGGAAGGCTGGAGACAGAATTAGAGCGGGTTGGCGGACTTTAGAAAAGGTAGATCCACAGTAGGGGCCCTTGCAAGGTTGAAAGAGATACTGGATGCATCCAACAGGGCAAAAGAAATAACTGTTGTGGTGACGCTAGACGTGAAGAACGCGTTTAACTCTGCACCATGGGATAAGATAGTGCAGAAACTAGAGGAAATGGAAGTGGCGCCTAGTGCAGAAACTAGAGGAAATGGAAGTGGCGCCATACCTGATCAGGATGATAATGGGATACCTGGAAGAAAGGAAGATAGAAATGGAAACGGGACGCGAAACCGCGATAAGCGAAATATCAAGTGGGGTCCCGCAGGGATCGGTATTGGGTCCGACCCTATGGAATATTCTGTTCGACGGGGTGTTCACGATACGTATACCTCAGGGGGTAAACATGCTAGGATATGCAGATGACCTGGCCGTAGTCGCTTCTGCAAGAACAACATGGGAATTAGAGGGCAAAGTTAACCTAGTGATAGGGAGGATTGGGAGATGGCTCAGGAGTAAGGCACTAAGCCTAGCCCCTGGAAAGACGGAAGCGGTGGTGATAACGAGGAAAAGGAAGATCTCACCGATAGAAATCACAGTGGAGAACGTGAGAGTGACTCCGAAGAAATCTGTTAAGTATCTAGGAGTGTGGATCGATTCGGGCATGACTTTCAGAGAGCATGTGAAAAGAGCAACGGAAAAGGCAGGAAAACTGACCTCAGCATTGAACAGGCTGATGGCGAACGTGGGCGGACCGAGAGCAAGTAAAAGAAGGGTCATGTGTAGTGCTGCACACTCAATACTTCTGTATGCGGCGCCAATATGGGGAGGAGCGATGGCGGTAGATAGAACTAAAGCCATTATGAGTAAGATGCAACGCTGCATGGCGATGAGAGTGTGCAGCGCTTATAGAACCATCTCACACGAAGCGGTTCGAGTGATAGCGAACATTCCACCCATTCAATTACTGGTGAAGGAGAGAACAGACATCTTCGAAGGCATAAGCAGGACGGAGGCAAGGAATAGGCTGCTGGAGAGATGGCAAAGTGAGTGGGAGACAACTGAAAAAGGAAGATGGACGAGAAGAATGATACCACATATTAAACCGTGGGTGGAGAGAAAACATGGAGAAGTGGGGTACTATATAACGCAAGTTCTTGCGGGACATGGGTGCTTCAGAGAATACCTGTGTAACATAGAAAAGGTCACGAACGAGGAGTGTGTATATTGCGGGGACAGAGACGACCCCGAGCACACAGTATTCTATTGTAGAAGGTGGAGCACAGAGCGAGAGATATGCGAGCGGGATATAGGTCACCCTATGGATGCAGACAACATGGTGGAAACCATGTTAAGACCCTGGAAGTCATGGAGGACGATAGAGATATATCTCACGACGATAATGAAAACGAAGGAAGAAGAGGAGAGACAGATAGGCCCGAACCCCTAATCGCGTTAGCAGAAGGGGGATGTATGGTGGCAGGAAAATGTCTAACATCAATAAAACGATTGCAGCGCTGTCTTGATGTAATGCGAGAGCGGTTCCAGGCAGCACGAACACAAAAGAGGGGGAGGGCTTTTAGCCGGTAAGAGTCCGGCACTACCTGGCGCAGGGACGACACGGAGTGCGCTGGGTGTCCATGAGGATTTCCCCTACCCCCCTAAAAAAAAAAAAAAAAAAAAAGGTTCAATACCAAACATTGTTTTGTAGGGTGATTGTTTTATCTCAGAATGGAACGACCTGTTCTTCATAAACTGAACGTATCGAAGGCCTTCTGACCAATTGGTTGATTTATTATCCCTCATCCAAGCGCCTAGCATATTCTCAATATCTTGATTGGCCCGTTCCACAGAGCCTTGGCTCTGACTGTGGCGAGGCTTACCGTGTACGATTTTAAGTTCAGGCCACAATGTCACCATCTCCGTGATTATACTATTAACGAACTCCCGTCCGTTATAAGACTGTAAAATGTAAGGTGCTCCAATCATTAGGAATATGTCATTTAGCTGGTGCCAACTTCCTCGGCTCTCTTACTTTGCAAAGCGCGCAGCAAGACAAATTTCGTTAAATGGTCCTGATAAACCATTACAAATTTAAATTTTCCGTCAGCCTGCGTCTGTAAATCAATGAGATCAACTTGACAACGGCTATTTAATTCAGAATGAAGAATTGGTTTCGATACTAAACCTCGCCTTTTCTTTGTTCTCTTTTGCTGACACACTTCACACATTGATAAAAATAAGGCTATCATTTCCCTTGTAACATTTGCGTATTTTCTTGCGGTTTCTACTAACAACCTGTCTCGACCACCATGTCCTACTACAGCTACGTGAGCAGTTTCAATCACATCGTATACCTCATCAATTGGAATGTAATACTTAACCTCATTGTTACCGGTTCTCGTTATAAGTTTTTTAACTTCTCCTATTTCTAGTACATCAAACCTTTTTAACCTTCGATTTTGTGGGGGTGTTCTTTTTTCAGAGAATTTCGCAATAGTGACTTGCTCCAAAATGTCTGCATATTTTTCCTTTGTCATAACATTGAAATGTGTGTCTTTACTTTCTTCTGCCTTAAGCAGTTCTCGAACAAAACGCTCCTTCCACATCCTTTCCGAAACTTCTTCCGAACCTTCAGGCCTAGGAACCCTCATATTAAAAACTAGATTCACAAGTTCGACAATAATAATTATATTAAGAGCTGCCCCACAGACTATGTAAATTACAATTAAATTAGCTGCACTGCTTCACCATGAATAACGCACAATAGAAGACTAGATACAGGAGACAGCTAAAGAAAGCAACCGTTCGTCAAGCTTCAGTATGGTCTGGATTAAACCAGTTTAAATTGATAGCAGGTAAAGGTTATTCTAGTTTAACCTAGGAAAAACTAAAATTGCCAGCAGTCCATCGGCTGTACCAGTTTGGTCTAGGTAAAACTAATATTGCCAAGAGACAATCGGTTGTACTAGTTTGGCCTAGGTAATTCTAGTTTATCCTAATATCGGGTTCTGCCGGTAACATATACATTAAACAGAAGCGGGCTTAAAACCGATCCCTGGGGTAGGCCAGTAGAGATATATCTCGGGCCCAGTTTTGTGTTGTCATGTTGTCTCAAATATAAAGTTCGATTGATAAATAAATTTGTGATTATATGAGCAATATTTCGCGGTACATCAAACTGTATTAGCTTATTTTCCAGTATTTTAAGGTCTACACAATCATAGGCCTTTTTGATGTCTAGAAACGCAGCTCCAACATAATCGTTGCGAGTGAAAGAGGATTGTATATCTGTAACTATATTTGCGACAGCGTCTATGGTACCGAAACCTCTTTTAAAGCCAAATTGGTTCTCTAATCTGGTCTTAATCATTCGCTCAAACGTTTTGAGGATACATGAGAGTAACGATATAGGGCGGTATGAGTCAGCCATGTTAGCATCTTTATTAGGTTTTAAAATAGGAACTATACATATTTCCTTCCAAGATTCGATTGTACCACCGTTCAACCATATCGTCGATCCAGTATTGGTTTGTTCTATCTCCATTTTTATTCAGTTTTAGGGTTTTTTACATATTTGAGTCGTTTAATATTGTTTTGTCTTATCTCCAATTGAAAAAATTAAAGTTTCCTATATTTAGCTAAGTTGAGTTATTCTACCTCCTTGATTAACTGTTTGGGTCTAAATATTGTTTTGTCCTATCTCAGAAAAAAGTATACTTTGATTAAATTTTTAGTCTATGTGTAGTATTAAATGTATTTAAAAACCTAATATTGGTTTTTTCTATGTGTTTCCTAGAATGAACTTTGCGCTATCTCCATTACCACAGCTCACGTTAGTGGGCTGTGTCCATACCATCGTTTTGTTCTAACTCCACCTACCAGAATGAATATATTATATCTCCTGCAAAATTATTGCTTAATGTTCTAAAAGTAGAACATTTGTTCTATCTCCAACTAATTTTAGTTTTTTTAGAGGAATTTACCAAAGATCGATTAGATATTAGTTTTAAAATACTATCTGTAATTTGTATGAAATATCAATATGTACTTTTTTTTCATTTTTACACTAAAATAAAAAAAAGTACGTATAAATATCTTTAACCTTAATTTTTGGAAATTTACAATTTTAGGAGATAAAACAAACCAATACTGAACCGACGATATATCGTTAAATATTTCCAGCAAAAATATTCAACCCTCCGTTGAAAGATGGTAGATCATGGGATAGCTTATATCATCTAAACCAGGCGCTGAGTTGTGAGATGTTTTAATAGCTAAATTTAATTTAGACAGCATAAAAGATTTGGATATCATGTGTGGTAAATTGTTAGTTTCAGGGATTTTTTCGAGGACATTGTTTACTGAAGGAGGGGCTATTTTGTAAAAAAAGGGTTCGACTCATTCATAGTCATTACTTTTGCTATGCTGTAATGGAATTCTTTGAATTATTTTTGCCTGTTTCCATAATTCAGTACTAGGAGTGCCTTTGTTAAGCTTAGATACCCAAGTTCTCCAACTGCCGCGTGCTTTTTCTTTAAAAAGTTTTTTACATTGGGCGAATATTTCTTTACATTTAATGTAATTTTCAGAACTACTCCTTTGCTCATATGTTTTAAGAGCAATTTTTCTTTTGCGTATAGCCTCTGTGCAGTCATTATCCCACCAGGGAGGAGGAGGTTTATTTTTTATTTTATATGGTTTGTTCTGAGGTATAGCACCTGCTGCAGAGGAATTAATACCATTAATGAAAAATAGATATTTATCGTCTAAGTTTGTAAAATCAGGAATATTGGTAAAACGGTCCTGGCGAAAAGTGGCCAATTAGCTTTTTTAATATTCCATTTATATTTTGGATGAAGACTTCCGGGGGTTGGAAGATATGATCTAGATCCATGATAATAGGGAAATGGTCCGATCCCAGAGTATCTGAGACGGTATACTAAGTAATTTTTGTTGCTAAATCCGGGGAGCAAAAGGATATATCAATAGCCGATTTTTGTATTACGGGAGACACAAACCTGGTAGGGGATCCATTATTTAAAATTATAAAATCACAATTATCTGCAGCGACAATGATTTGGGTACTTATTTGATAATTTCTATAAGATCCCCAAAATCTGTTGTGAGAATGAAAATCACCGCCTATAACAGTTGGACCAGTTCCATTATTGAAAATATTAGACCAATCAGAGCTACAAGTATTGATGTTTGGGGGTCTATATATTGAGAAAAAATTTATCTTGCCTTTTTGATGCAATGATACCTGGATGCAGCACACTAATATTTCATCATTAAAATTTTGGGCAAGTTTAATTTCTTTAAAGGCAAGAGAATTTTTTGCGAATATAGCCACCCCAGCCTTGCCATCGACTCTATCTCTACGTAATATGTAGTAACCAGGGAAAGCGTAATTGAAACCCGGTTTAAACCAGGTTTCGCTAAGTAAAACTATATCTATATCATTCGTGTTTAAGAATTCAATTAAACTATTTTTATTTGAGGCAGCAGAACGTGCGTTCCACTGCATTATTTTACATGTTTTTTTAGGCACTTTATCCATTTCTGTTCACTTTATCTATCAAAATGCTTATCTCGTTTTTTAGATCTTTGTCGTTAATACTTTTTATTTCTTCTACACTGAAAGCACGATTAACTATGTGCTGGATTAAATTATAGAAAGACAACACAATTTTGTCTTTATTTATTTCAAGGTTTGGTGTTTGGATATTCTGAGGAAGGGGTTGTGAGGGGCCAAAAACAAATGGAAACATGGATTGAGGATGGGGAGATGGTATAGGAGAAGTTATGGTTTTTCGCTTTTTGTTAGGTTGTTGGTCGAAAAACTGAGATTGGTTGGGTTTGTGTTGTATGGGTTGAGAAAGAAAAGGACGTCTAGGGGATGCTACTGTATCGGATAATTTTAGGAAATTAGTGTCTGATAAATTGTTTAGTATCCCAAATCTATTACTGGTAGATACTGAATTTGCAAAAGAGGATTCTATTATTTTTTTTGCTTCAATAAAGGTTATATTAGACGATGCCATGTACGCCTTAATCTTTTTATGGTTATTGAAAACGGGACAGTTTTTAGAGGTAGTTGAGTGACTATTATTGTTAAAATGTAAACAGAAAATGTCCTCGGCGGCACAAGTGTGGTTTTCCTATATAGACTTTCCGCAATCGTTACATAGGTTATTTTTACTACGGCATTGCCTTGCGACATGTCCGTACCTAAGGCACTTAAAACATTGTATGACTCTTTGGATGAAGGGTTCAACTTCAAGTATAACACTATTAAAAATAGCTGTGTGGTTAAACTTCGCCCTTTGATATGTGAAATATTATTTATGTGTATCAATAAAGACGATATTATTTCATTTTTTTTTTTTTCGTTTCCGAAAGAAAGTGCTGGACAGTCTCCCTGTGGCCTCCGACACCACACAGAGAGAGCGCCAGCGAATAATCTACAGCAACTCCCCACATGCCGCAGGGTTAGTCACTGTAGATTCCAGACTCGTGTGCCCTAAGTAAACGAAGGGATCCCAGGATGACCGCTTTCTGCATTTGACCAGCCAACCATTCTGCCGATGTTTGGCAGGCAGGTTTGGTCTTCAATGCGGAGAGCAGCGTGGGCTTTATACCTCCGAGTACACCGATTATCAAGACGACCATTTTGACAGAGTAGCCTGGGATAGCAGTTGGAGCTTTTACCGGAGATCTCTGTATTTAGTCCGTTTCTCCTCCTCCTTCAAGGCGATGTTTGTCTCAGCAGGTGCTGAGAACTCGATGACATAAATCACCTTGGTCTGATGGTCGAGGAGGACTATGTCAGGCTTATTGGCGTGAATTCGCCTGACGGTCGGGAACGAGTAGTTCCAGTAAATCCGGCATTTCTCGTTCTCGACAACGGACTCGATATCTCCGGGGACATAAGACAGCACTGGTGTTTGGTCTATCTGGTACGAGTGCCGTAGATGGTAGTATAGCACTCGTAAAGCCGCGTTATGTCGGTGGATGTACACCGAAGTCGCATAAATCGGGCATGCAGATAATAAATGCATGAGCGACTCCGGCGCCTGACGGCAGGCCCTGCAGTTGATATCAGGTAACCTCTACACCGATCACGCGACTGCGATAGACCAATGTGTTAATAACACCATCTTGGCAGGCCACAATGTATCCCTCGGTCTCCGACTTCAGCCCCGCTGACCTTAAAAATGCGAAGGTCAGCTCTGTCGATAAACCCAGTGCTTCTATGTTGTTATAGAAAACACCGTGCAGGGGTTTATCGACGTGCTGCCTGAACAGATTTCTCTGTTCGACAGCTTTGATGTGGGCTGTCAGACGATTAGGCGGAAGCTCAGTGACTGAGTCACCTAGCCGGCCTTCTCGCCTGTAGTCGAACACGAGACCGAGTTCATCTGCGGCCCTCTGTGCCGCCCTAAACAATAAAGCGCCAACTCCCACAGTTTCATGATCTCTCACTAACTGTAGGAGTGGGTCCGAGCTCCTGATGACATTACATGCCATACTCAGTGCCACTCTGTCATGCATGCACTCCAGACTCAAGAGTCCTCGACCCCCCCGTTGACGTGGGAGGTACACACGAGGAACGGACGATCTAGGATGAATACTCCTATGAATATTCATCATCTTGCGGGTATTCCTGTCCAATTGACGCAGCTCATCTACTCCCCATTTGACTACCCCAAAGGAGTAGAGCAGAATTGGAACGGCAAGCATATTAGTGGCAGACACCTTGTTCTTCCCCAAAAGTTCTGATGACCAGATCTTTCGGAGTCGGTGTCTGTACTTGCCACGGAGAGAATCCTTTATTTGGTTCACATTCTGGATGTGGCGTTGTTCCACACCCAGGTATGTGTAGGTCTCTCCGGCATCCAAATGTCGTAGGATGCTTCCGTCTGCGAGATGCGCATCTTTGAGGAATTCCCCGCATCGTCCTCTCTTGAGGTGGACGACTACGCATTTGTCCAACCCAAACTCCATTCCAATTGCCAGCGTGTATTCCTCGACCACCCTGAGAGCATTTTGAAGTTTTCGCTCTCCGGAGGTATAGAGTTTAAGGTCATCCATATAAAATAGATGGGTGACCTTATGCTTTCGGTTGCTGGGTGGCCCACAGTGATACCCGCGGGTTTGGCGGAGTCCAACAGATAGCGGCAGCAGTGAAATGCAGAAAAGGAGCGTACTCAAAGAGTCACCCTGAAACACTCCTCTCATAAATGTCACCAACTCTGTCGAAACTCGCTCGGCACCGGATGTTATGGTGAAGCGATTTCTCCAAAGCGGCAACAGTTGTTCGATGCATCTCACTAGTGGTGCTGGTACCGCAAGACATCCGAGCAAGTGTAACAAAAGCTCGTGGGATGTATCAAATGCCTTGCGAGAAAATCAATCCAGGCCATTGACAGATTCCGCTTGTACTGCACAGAATCCTGTGTAATACAGCGGTCTATCAGCAGGTTTTCCTTGCAACCTGCCAGGCCCTTCTTGGCACCACGCTGTTCGTTTATCTGTTGGTAGACCGGATCAACAGACCTTAACATCCTGGTATACAAGATACGAGTAAATAACTTGTAGCAGGAGTTGAGGCAGGTAATCGGCCTATAATTTTTTGGGTCAGACAGATCCCCCTTTTTGGGGTTTAGCACAGTTCACCCCTCGACAAACCAGTCCGGAATTTGCTGCCCCTCGTTCAACCATGAGTTGAAAACTCGGGCCAGATGGCGGTGGGTGGAAGGAAACTTCTTCCACCACCAGTTGTTTATACAATCTGGACCCGGGGCAGCGAAGTTCTTGGTGCCAACAAGTGCTTGTTGAACCTCTTCCGTACTGATTGCCGGGCACACTTCGTTTGGCTCTTCTAAGACTCTACGACAGAGAGCCTCGAATTGTGCTATAGCTGGAGTGTCGTTATCGAATGGACTCGTGATTTCATAGATTCCTTTCCAGAAGGCTTCGACATTATCAACAGTTGGCGGACTCTCAACAACACGCTGTGGCTCTTGGAACAGGCGAGACGGGTTTGTTTGAAACAATTTGTTTTGTTCCAAACTCCGCATTCGCCTGACCAAGGTCTTCTTTATTGCAATGAGTGCTCGAATTCTATCTGATTTAGAGTGTGGTGTTGGCGTCTTAGTCCGGCTGCCACTCGCCGGACCTTCGGTGTAAATGGTCTACCTGCGACTATATAATCCACCACACTCTGGATTCGAGAAGCGTGTTGTCTTGCTGATCAAATTTTAATTTCGATCTTCTGTACGCGCCGCTTTGCTTTCTCGATCCTTCCAACTGCGCTTGCCAGTCGCTGTTGTGGGACGAGTTGCTTGGCGGCAGCGTACACCGCGCTGTTGATCTGTCAGATGTTGGCATCTTCTGGAAGCTCCTCATTAATCATTAAGTCCATTCGTGCCAGATCTTGTGGCTTTGGGTTAACCCTGGTGTTAAGGTTAACCCTCGTCCTTAGAGCGACATCGGTGTGCTCAAGCGGATGTTCCTCGTCAGCTGGCATTTGCCGCGGTGGAAGTGCGGATGTTACTTCCTCGCGCTGACGAGGTGCCCTTACGTAACCTGTTCGGCGCAGGAAGGATACTTGATCTCTCAGGTGTTGTTGAGAGAAGGCTTGATACTCCGGGTGCATTTCGCACCACAACCGGTGTAATCGCGCCATGTATCCCCTTCGCCCAGGTACGCTGCTCTCATGGCAGTTGATCAGGTCATCCCGTAGTTCCTCCGTCCACCTAAAGCGTCCTTGTATAATTGCCGGGTCGTCATTGTGAAGACCGTCCGGTAAGGCCCCTCCCACCTGTCTTTGACCCCCATCCGAATGGGGTCGATTGTGAGGGGCCTGTCCTCTGTCGCGATCTAGAACCAGAGGGTTTGGGATTACAGGGTGGTTAGCCCTGAAATCCCACGTCCGACATTTGTCAGAGAGGGTTGTCCCTCCCTGTCCAGGGTGCACCGCGAGGAGGTTGCCGGTCCGCATTTCGCACCCCTTTATTATTATTATTATTATTATTATTATTATTATTATTAATTATTACAGACTTAGGTAATATATTTCCCTTAAATGAAATTACTACCGACTGAGTGTTTACATAACTGGTATTACCATCAGATATTACTTTACGTTTTAACCTCTTAACTTCAAGAATATTATATGGGATCTCGATATTTTCTATTAGATAATCATCATCAAAGTACGTATCTACGTTCCTGATAACGCTTTTCTAAAAAGTAGATGGTTTGGTATAAACACTCTCAGATGTTCTTTATCTAAGTTTTCATTTTGCACTGAATAATTTGCGTCTTTTATACCCCTAATGTATACTTTCACTCTGTTTAAACCAGATTTTTCTATGTTTATTATATTTGGAATGTTTAATTTTCTGTGAAAGATATGGCCAACATACATAGGGTGTAATCGACCTAAATTCCTATTCGTACTTTCCACTACAACATAAATATTATTAGAATAAAACTTATGTTAATAGTCATAGAATTCAAACACGAATTTAACCAACACCTCTTTATTTAACACTTAAGATAATTTACAACTATCAACTGTTCACTGTCACATCTGGAGGGTAACTGCTGCAATCTACAATTGTAACATACTAATGGCAAAAACCATCCCCTTACGTAGCTAACGGCGATTAGTCGACCTATCTATGACATCACCTCATTCGATAGTGCGTCTGTTCGTTTTTCGGTATAACATTCGGCCATCTTGAAACACATTAATGTCCTCATTAATAATAACGCCAATAGATTGCGACTCTAAGAGATCGATCAAGTCCTGGCGGTCGACCTCTTCACCATCGCTTTCGTTTCCATTCACACCTTCACCATCATTTTCATTCATACTATGATATCGCCGAAGTGCGTCGACAGCAACAATTGCTTCGAAGCGCTTATACCCTCGCACGCCCTTCACCACCTCTATTACATAACGATCATTCGCTAACACCTTGGCTGTTCTAAATGGCCCGTCGAATCTGTTTTTAAGTTTTGAGTTGACGCCACCTTTTACTAACCTGGTAGCAGCCTCACGCCACAAGACCAAGTCACCCACCTTTTATTTCGTAGCCTTCTTACGCCTTTGATCGTATCTGACCTTCATCTTCCTAGCAGACTTTTCAATATTATCACCCGCCTTTGCGCGCTTTTGTAGTAGCTTGTGACGTAAATCGAAAGCAATACCTGCAAGATCGTCATCCTGCTGCTTTCCCTGGGTGCCTGAAGGTCCGGCTGTGTCAGCCTCCGCCACGTCTGCTGCACCGGCACCCTGAGCAATCGCCGTGCTCGCTGGACTATCACTAGTTCCTCTTAACTCGCTAGCTAGCTCTTCGCCCACTAAATCAGCTACTACCCCGCGACTTCCGTGAGAGAACATCAGCTGAGTGGGAGAGAATCGCGTATTTGCATTGATTGTATTATTAAGGCCCCAAACAATATCTAGCAGCCTCTCATCCCACCGTGCTTTAGACTCTGCACTCGCACTTAACGCCTGGATTATAGTGCGATTTGGCCTTTCGACTTGACCATTAGCCCTAGGAGTTGCGATTGCATTTTGTACATGTTTAATACCTTTCTCCTCCACAAACTCCTTAAATACGCGGCTCGTAAAAGCTAACCCCTGGTCACTGATAATTCGCCTAGGATAACCATACTCACTGAAAATTTCTCTTAGTCTGGATATATAGCCTCAGTGGATCTTAACGTCTTAGTTGGTTTCGCCAAGACAAACTTGCTAAATCCATCGACCAACATCAAAAGATATGAATGTCCCCTTACAAAAGGGCCTAGATGGTCTATATGTACTGTGTCGAATGGAATTGGCCGCCGTTCAATGGGATGTAAATATCCTCACCACGACCATAATTTCCCTTCGCAAATGCACATTTCATACACGATTTAACATATTTGCGAACAAATCGCCTCATCTTTGGAAACCAATAAGTTTCTTTAATAAGTGTCAGACACCTTTCAAATCCCGGATGTCCAATCTCATCATGATGTTTATGCAGTAGATTAAACCTCGCCATCGCAGGTACGTATAATCTGTTACCATGTAAAGTTATTCGATACAGTCTCTGATGTTTTACTGCATAGGTCTGTTTAAGGTCTCTTGTTGCCTGCCCCGATGTCAATGCCAATACAATTTCCTGCGCCTTGGGGTCTTGCAGTTGTACAGTCAAGAACCAGTCTCCCTCCTCCATAGAGATGACATTAACCCTTGCAGATTCGCAAGACTCTTCAACCGGGTTTCGGCTTAAGTCGTCTACATGTTGCATACGCCCACCAGGTCGATACTCCACTTCCATATCGAATTCCTGAAACGTAAGCCACCAACGGGCAATTCGTGGTACTAAATCTCTCTTGGACAGAGTCGCTCTCACCGCTACACAATCTGTAACAACTTTAAAATGTACACCCAGCAAATAAACTCTAAAACGCCTTATTGACGCCACCACAGCCAAAGTCTCGAGTTCGTAGCTGTGATACAGTTGTTCAGCCATCGTAGTGGTCCGACTAAAATATTCAACAGGTCGCCAGTCTCGACTGATACTATCTTGTTGCATCAAAATACCACCTAGTCCCAATTTACTGGCATCGGTATGCAGCTGAATACTCGCTTTGCTATCATATAGTGGTCGTGTCACCAACTTTTGTTTGAGAAGCTCAAATGCATTATGCCCCTCCTCGCCCCATCGCCAAGGAACATCCTTCTTGGTAAGATTCGTCAAGACTGAGAAGTTGTGCACAAATTTTCTAAAATACGAAGCCAGTCCAATGAATTATCTTACACCATGCACGTTTTGTGGAACAGAGAATTCAACTACTGATTTTATTTTTCGATATCCAGGACGAATACCTTCCATTGATATCTCATGCCCTAAATATTCCACTTGTTGCATCAGGAAAGTGCACTTCTCTAGTATTAGTTTTACGTTCGCCTTCTCCACCAGCTTCAACACAGTTTCCAATAATTCTAGTCCATGATCAACATCACAAGATGGAATTAATAAATCGTCCATGTACGCTAGGACTGATCGTATCTCAGGCTGCCTAGCATCCTCAAAATAACACGCTGAAAGACAGAAGGAGAATTCGCTAGACCAAACGGAACCCTAAGGTATTAGTATTGGCCGTCAGGTGTAATGAACGCCGTTTTACACACTGATTCGGGATGCATGGGTACCTGATGGCAACCCTGTGCCAAATCCAAGGAGGTGAAATACCTTTTGTTCGCTAGCTTATCTAACTGGTCTGGGATTAAGGGCAATTAAAATCTATCCTTCACTGTTATAGCATTTAAAGCCCTATAGTCGACACACAGTCGTACATCACCGGACTTTTTAGCTACCAGTACGATAGGGCTAGCATACTCCGAATTACTTTCTTGTACTACTCCTGCATCCATTAGAGTTTGCACTTTTTGACGCAAAATCTCTCTCTCTGGAACAGAAAGTCTATTTGGGCGATAGTAAATGGGTACATCAGTCGTTAGCTTTATCTTCATCTCGCCCAGGTTAGTTAAGCCTAGATCATCCTCACCTGTGGAAAAACAATGTGAATGCCGTCGTAATAAGTCGTAAAGTCGTCTCTTACACTTCTCAGACACATTACCAATTCGCACTTTATCTAAAACTAATGAGTCGGCAGAATGTATTTTGTGTACTTGTACAGTCGACTTTAAAGCCGGAAAGCTTCGTTCTTCTGCTTGACAAGGTTTTGCTCTAGATATAAGCCTACCCTTTTTCCAGGCTAAGTTATTTTCACCAAGGTTGCTGATTGGAATTTTCTGTGGATGCCCACACACCAGTACTCCTCCAGGTATCACCACACAAATATCGTTCGTATTAAACATTTTCTTGCTGGTATACACTGTTTTTCCTAAGTCACCTCCATTGGTTTCCACCGTTGCCCACTTGCTACAATACGCAGGACACTCAAAATTTTCTGTTAGAACCACCTGAGGTCTTCTTGGTTCCCCCTCGAACACCAATTGCTTTAATAACTCGTCAGCAGTATCCTCAGACTGAATAAATATCGCCTTATTGTTGCACACTACCAGAGTGACACCAGGGCTATGTATTACAGGGTGCCTCACAAGTAATTCAATGTCTCCCATATTACAATCGGTTACCAACGCCTTGGTTTATAACTCAAAATCATCCATACTCATCTTAAAGCACACCTCACCTAAAGACATAGCAACACCACCACCAAACCCACGCAGTACTACACCACTTCTTGGCAGCCCCTTTTAACTTTTCCTGCATAATGGCACTCTTGTCGTAGTCAGCCCATCCGTGAATTTCGCCAAGCTGGTCTATTTTTCTTAACCAGCGATCCACATGACTGTCCTCATCGTCAGGATCAAAACTGTCTATAATTTCGGCTCCAAATTTAAGAGTTCGCCCGCTATTTGTTATTTGATCCACATCCCTAGATTCTGATCTTGACGTTCTACTATTGGATGCCGTATCTCTCACATCTGATAGTTCACCAAAAACCAGGGCCGCTTGCTGTTGCACAACCCTTTTAATTTGAGCCGATAAGCCAGCATTCAATAGGGCCTGCATCGTTGCCTTTAAATTATTCACTCCCGACTGTGTCAATTCCTCCGGATTTCTCCTCAACATTAGCCCCGCGCCTTGGACTATCAGGTAATTCCTCATCTATACTTAAATTTATGCAATCGTCAACGCCAGACGTCATATTTATAACAATTAGCAGCCACAAAGGTTTCCGACGGAAATTTACCACGCCAAGTATTAATCAACTTCACTAGTCAACTTTAACACCTAATTTCTACGTACTTAAAGTCTTATTACTTTGTCACCAATATAAACAAACAATCAATTGTTCACCAAAATTTTAAATAAATCACCAACAGACACGTAGTATTATACCACTTCTGAGTTGTTAATAGTCATAGAATTCAAACACGAATTTAACCAACACCTCTTTATTTAACACTTAAGATAATTTACAACTATCAACTGTTCACTGCAACATCTGGAGAGTAACTGCTGCAATCTACAATTCTAACCTTTCATTTAAAGACGTTTTATTAAAAAATTAAATATTTTAATATTTATAACATAGATACATTTAAATTAACTTTTTACATTTACATACTATGGACTATGTTGTTAAACAATTTATATTTATTGACTACCCTATTTTATTTTTATAAAAATGTAAGTACATTCTTTCTTTAATTATTAATAATACAACTATTTTATTTATTGCATGTTATAATTTACTAATATAATCTTTGTTGTTTAAATATTTTGTTAAATGTTTTTTTATATTCTTAATTTAATAATGTTATCCTTTTTATTAGGATTCTTTTAATGGTTTTTATTGTCTAAATACCTATAGTTACTCTCTGTGATTTACTTTAAAGTTTAGTTAATTTCAATATTTTAATAATTGCTTTATATTATCTCATAATATTGTATTATGTCACTGTGTTAATTTTATTTTATTAATTGTAGTTCTTGAGTCTGAAGATGTGATGCAAATTTTGGTCACGAAACCGGTCGCAATAATGAAATTTTGTGAGAATTATTCTTTTTCTTGTCAATATTAACAATTACTCACATAGGATCAATTTACCTAAGCTATAGAATTAGTTAGAAGTGAGATCACCAAGTAACTGTACTATAAACTATTTAAAGCATAATAAATTCATATAAAAAATAATATTCCGCTTAAATAAAATACATACCTAAAACAGTTTAGTTCGTATTTTTCATACAGTTAGTCAAATGCAGGTCTTTATTGCGAAAACAGGCGATAATGGACCTTAAAAAGATCTCTCTCGGTAAGAAAACAAATGAATGTCGACCTTAAAAGATTTTATGTGGGCGCTCCTAAAAAACCCATTCAAAAATTGGGGAGCGCTCATATTAAAATAATTCACAGTCCTTCGCAAAGATGCAACCGGAGGAGACATTGGAAATGACGAAGTAGAATGCAAATCTTGTGAAATTTCGGGTGTGATAAAAATGAAAATTTGTTGCAAAGTAGTAAATAGTTATTTCATTAACACAAGACATTTTCAAAAAGTATTTAGAAATTAAAATAAAAAGTTATTTTATTAATAAAAACACCCACAAAAACATTTTCACAATTAAAACTAAAATGGTATTATACAATTGTTTTTCACTAACAAACATTTTTTAATGTTAAAACTAAAATAATTTAAAATAATTTCGTGATGATGAAAAGTGATTCCTAACAATTACAAATACTGATATCGATTAATCGCAAACTATTAA
This sequence comes from Rhagium mordax, assembly GCA_963680705.1. Classification (NCBI taxonomy): domain Eukaryota; kingdom Metazoa; phylum Arthropoda; class Insecta; order Coleoptera; family Cerambycidae; genus Rhagium; species Rhagium mordax. Next base: position 44,777,953 of record OY796657.1, read on the forward strand.
ACGCAGCTAGTACAGACAAAGTGTGCAAACTAAACAAGAACATAGCAAATTCGTTGAAACTTGACATATACACATATTTCAAGAAACTGAAGAATCCCGAACCGTAAAGGGTGTGTCGGAGCCGCCTACTTGAAAAACCGTGGGATGAACTAGGTTCTCACATGCATAATAAAAATTGTCAATTGAACCATGAGAAATTTTCAAAAATAAAAATGACTTATTATATTTTCATTTATAGAAAAATATTAATTTTTTACTTTTTTATTAAATTATTTTTACCAATTTTATGTTTGTTTCCTTTAGTTTCTGCTTGTTTATCCGTGAGTGAATTCTGCAAAATGAAAACGTACGTAATCATTGAATAAGTGCAGATTTTCGAGTAGTCTAAAATTTTATATTATACTGAATGAAACACACTTTGTAACTAAAGAAGATCAGAGTCGATCGCATCTAAATCTTCTGCGTCATTTAGATTCTCGATAATTTTATCCATGTATGAATTTAGACATTGTACCTATTCCCTGATAATTTTCGTAAATTTGTGAGCATGTTAAACCTGCTTCTGTTGCGGTTGCAGGAGATAAGCTGCAATATTGATTTTGCTATTGGCACAAAAAGTGTTGTCACAGGTTGTAAGAGCTGCTAATTTTCTTCTATCCACTCTTGTGGATTTTTTTCATTGCCAAGCCATTTCGGATTTCGTTTATATCATTTGACAAAAACTTTCATTAAGGGAGGGTTACGATTACTGGATTTTGCCTAAATTTGGTTTTCACGTCGCATAAATGTCTCTATAAGTTTTATTTGTCTGCCTTATAACTGGATGCAATAAAAATCCACCTTCAAATTACATAAATAATAAGTATAGAGTTACAAAGACTTCGCCATTTTCTTGCTTATTTTATTAATTTCGGTGCATTTTGACTATACTCATTGAGTAAAAATACTAAAGAGGCGCAACTGTCAAGGTTTCGAGATTTTAGTGTTGTATTTTTTCACCAATAGCTTCATGATTGTCTTCAATTTTAAGGGCTATACAGTATACAGCCACATTACAAATACCTTCCCGTAGCACTAAAAATTGATGACAATCATGAAGTTATTGGCAAAGAAATACAATACTAAAATCTCGAAACCTTGACAGTTGCAACTCTTTATTATTTTTTACTCAATGCTATACTGTAATCCTGTGACATATCGTTGGATATGAGAGGAGATTGATAGATGAGTCGAACATACATATTATTTTGCTTCGTTTCAAATCACCCCTGTCTTTGTAAATTCCGAAAAACTACAAACTTAAGTTAGTTAGTTTTCGACTATGCATATTTCGACGAGAAAAAATGAAATAAGCTGTTCGACGTGCTTTTCAATGTTAAGTTGTGTTGGAGATTGTTGGGCATGACTTTTTTAACGAAGCAATAATCTCCCATGAAACACTTTTTTGTTTGCTTTTAAAAACATAAAAACACACCACAGAAATTAGACAACCCCCAAATCCAAAGCCAAAGGCTGTTCGGAAGGGGGCTACACATTTGAAAAAACGCAGACAAACATCCATACCCACCGACATTGCCATTTGCCGGTGCCCGGTCTCGAACCGGCACTCGACAGGCAGTGTAGCCAGAGCCATGTCTGTCACTCACGCTTTAGCCCACTGCGCCACCGAGTCGGATTTTGCTTAATCTATCTCATGTTAAAGTAATGGGTCTCAAGACTCCAATACTCGGTAATACGTACAAGTCCGATATCGACAAACTAGCAAAGCAACCCCGGTTCTAAACCCACGCTTATGATTTTTCACATTGCAAGGCGTTGAAAAAATTTAAAAAATTGCAAAAACACGAAAACTTCAAACACTATTTCCAAACGAATTTCCGAGTGACTTCTGGTAAGAAATCCAAGGTAGACGATTGAAGCTAATAGAACTACATCGTGAATTTGCACGGTCACGCTCTGATTTTAGGCTCAGGAGGAGTGAACGAAAAAGTTTAATTTTGACGTCTATTGTTCCGAAACCGCTAAAATCTCACGCGTTACGTCATTCTGCCTAAGTCATGCTTCATAATATGCAACATGAAACTGATTTTCGACCTCCTACTAGGAAACCAAAACATTTGTTTAATCCTGCTCTTGAAACATACAGTTTCTTACTTGGATACAATACTCGAAACCCTTTGTTTTGTTCACTCAAGTTGTTTATATGACAACGTGTGGGCAAAAGTAGTTAGTGAATATACTTTCGCCCACTCTTGTGTCACTTTCGCTCACTCTACTGTCATTTTCGCCTACCCTACTGTCCAATTACCAATTGCCAAACTACAATAAAAATCGGATGAAATTTTTCCATTTCATTTAAATAACGTGGCAGCATTAGCTTCTTTTAGAATATCTGCTGGCACAGTAATATCATCATTATTCCATTGTTTCACAATTTTATAAAAAATGTTCACCACGCGTCAGTTCAATAATTTTCTTGACAACTACAAATGTTTATATTTATACTATCCACAGCAACGCAACCTGCCATCTACGTTGATTTGCACTTCATACAAAACCACAAACTAAAGTAGCTTTTACAAAATTTAATAATTCTTTAACATTTTAAAGGTAGGATTAAACAAAATTCTCGCTCACTTGTGTGCTTTTGCGCACTCGGCTGACGCCTCGTTTGCAAAATGCACACGTGTGAGCAAAATTCTTACTTTCTTCACTTGTATTGTGATATACTATTCCAATGTTTTAACATTAACACATATAAATATAAAAGTTTTAACTTTTATATTTATATGGTCTCTTCGATTTACCACCGTCGTATCAGACAGGAACCTTTCATCGTCGAATTTGCACGCCATTTCCCTTACTAAGAGCAAAGTTTAAATATTCATTTAATTATAAAAATAAACTGTAGGTACATAAAATATATCTACCTCATATAAACAAGAATAATCTGTTGGTTTCCAACTATCTCTTATTTTCTCCTTGCTGGGACTCTGGGGAAGCGTTTCATTAAAAAGCCCTTTTTGCAAAGTTACTGCAATTTTCTGCTGTACAACCATGCATTTCGTCCCTAACTCTTACAAATTTCAAAGCAATAAATTCGTTTGCATGGTATTTCTCACAAATGCATTAGGTACGATAAATAACAAAAATGACTAGTTTTCAATTAGATTTAAATTGAATATAATATGGTATTTTACAGTTTTTCGGAAAGTGTCTTAAATAGTTTATATGGTTAGTAATGATCCACCCGAATTTTTGTTTTTTTTAAATGAAATTGCTAAATAGTCTAAAACGGCATTTTTAACTTCAATTTTTAAATTTCTCGCGAAAACACTAACCGCCATGATTTGTTTGGTCGTGACGTCACTACGATAGTCAATACACGCATACAGATACACTTTATATGGTATTATAATTAGTTTTCTGTTTTAATTGCCCAATAATGAGTTAGTAGATGAGCAAAGAGAATACGGGACCGGAAGTGAGCTGTCAAACTGCTGATGGCACATGTTCCATCGAGAGCGACCATCCAGAGGTACAAGAAGTGACCAGGGGATGTACAAGAGGTACAAGAAGTGACCAGAGGATGTACAAGAAGTCTGGGGGCTGGGGTCCAGAGGCTGCTGAAGGTGAAAAAATCATGTAGGTATGAGAAAAAAACATGGCGGCGCAGTAGGTATGAGAAAAAAACATGGCTGCATGAAGAGAAAAAAAACATGGCGGCCCTGATCATGCGCAGTAGGTATGAGAAAAAAAAACATGGTGGCACGATGAGAAAAAAACATGGCGGCCCTGATCATGCGCAGTAGGTATGAGAAAAAAACATGGCGGCGCAGTAGGTATGAGAAAAAAAATATGGTAGCACGATGAGAAAAAAACATGGCGGCCCTGATCATGCGCAGTAGGTATGAGAAAAAAAACATGGCGGCCCTGATCACGTGATGTGGGATATCAAATGATTCGTCTCGACGTCTAGAATACTAATATAACAAAATTTTCATTCCAAGTGCGAAAAAATGGGCATTGGGGCTTGATATTTGAATTTAAAGTATATAGATATGTTCCTCAACTCGAAATACGTCATAAAACAACAACTTCCGGTCTCCACTTCCGGTCTTCTGAAATTCGTGATGTGGGGTATCAAACGATTCGTCTCGGCGTCTAGAATACTAATTTAACAAAATTTTAATTCCGAGTGTGAAAAAATGGGCTTTGGGGCTTGATATGTGAATTTAAAGTATATAGATATGTTCCTCAACTCGAAATACGTCATAAAACAACAACTTCCGGTCTCCACTTCCGGTCTTCTGAAATACATGATGTGGGGTATCAAACGATTCGTCTCGGCGTCTAAAATAATAATTTAACTAAATTTTCGGCATTAGAGTAGAATTTGGCGTTTGGGGCTTGATATTTGAATTTAAAGTAAATAGATATGTTCCATGACGGTCACTGAAAAGAAAAAACATGATGCATGATGTGACGCTAATAGCTCAAAGCTGATGAAGGTGGCAGCCCTGTATCTAATGCCCAATAAATGTGCCATATAACTTGGGAATGTTTTTAAACGCCAATTTCAATAAAATTCACCTTGAAACGATTAAGGGAAATGATTACGTCGCAAATTCTCTTATATAATTAAAAAATTTTTGCAGCCTGTGATAAGAAATGGCAGTTACATTCGTTATTGTGAAATCCAAAAGACCGTTACAATTTTGCGGTTGATAACAAAAAGCCGTTAGAATGAACGACTATAGAACGGAAGTAACATCCTGTGATAAGAAGAAGAACTGGTAGTTATTGCGAAATAAACCGTTACAATTTTGCTGTGATAACAAAAAAGCCGTTGGGATCAACACATGCAAATTTAATACGTATGGTGTAGTGGGGATTTAGTATAAAACCGCTAGCGACGCGATAAAGTCATTTATTTTCAAGTTTTTCTTCGAGTAATAAGCCATAATTTTGTCCGTGCGTGTGTGCCCCATTACTGAACACAAAGTAAGTTAATTTTGTTTTATTGTTATTCTAAAGAAATAAAAAAAAAAGAAAAGTAATTATTGTCATAAAATGTCAGTGTTCGTAAATTAGAGGTTATATGTTACAGTTTGTAAATAATGTTCCAAAAGAGCTTGTGACGTACTTCGGTTTATAGGAAAAATAGCCGAAGTGTCACTATGGCACTCGAGGTGACGGCTGTGCTTTACTCGGGCGCCAGTTTCCGTTTATAGTGCAGAAACACCACTACTCAGTCAGCTACAGTGAAGAAACGGAATATTCCAGTGGGTCGTTGGGAAAATTAGACTTTGTTTCGGATTAAAAGGCACAGTTTGATATTACAATTTGATTTATTTAGATTATTTGAACAGGCTACGGTTTTATTCTAAAAGCTCTCTATTCTAATTACAGTTACCAGGACTTAAAAGCTATTTTACATACAGGATTTACGATAGTTAGCAGGGTTTAAGAAAAAGCTATTAACAATATGTACATCTACTTTAGAGCACAATTCTAAAGCGCAGACTACGGCAAGGCACAAAATACAGCGGTGCGAATATCAAACAAGGCGAGCAGGCGGTTAACTAAACGGTTACGGAAAGCGATGTACGGATACCAGGATTAGCAGAAGCAAATACCAAAAGCATACAATTATTAAAACAGGATATGTGCAGTGTACAGACTTGGCTTATTGCGCAGCATTAACTAACAGTCGAGTTATGGAATTTAACAGGATACTCCTTGTGGTCTGGGTCTCGAGTACTGAAAAGTAAGTTATGATTAGTACGGTAATAGGTCACACATATGCTTATACTGGATACAGTCGACTGCTAGATATCTCTGGCTGGAAAGAAAGTTATGGTTAGTACCATAAGCTTCGCTACGTACGTATACGTTATATCTGATGTTCATACCCTCATATATAACATATACCGGCAGCTGACTTACTTAAAAGCTGGAAAGAAACAGATTACAGGAAGCTCCTTTGGACGGCAGGAGTGGACTGAAAGTAAAGTATGATTAATACAGTAAGCTTCGCTGCGTACATATACGTTATATCTGATGTTCGGACCCTCATATATAACATAGACCGGCAGCTGACTTAATCAAAAGCTGGAATAAGAAAGGATTACTGGAAGCTCCTTCGGGCGGTAGTAGCAGACTGAAAGCAAAGTATGATTAATACAGTAAGCTTCGCTGCGTACGTATACGTTATATCTAATGTTCGAACCCTCATATATGTATAACAGACCGGCAGCTGACTTACTCAAAATCTGGAAAGAAACAGATTACAGGGAGCTCCTTTGGACGGTAGTAGCGGACTGAAAGTAAAGTATGATTAATACAGTAAGCTTCGCTGCGCACGTATACGTTATATCTGATGTTCGGACCCTCATATATAACATAGACCGGCAGCTGGCTTACTTAAAAGCTGGAAAGAAACAGATTACAGGAAGCTCCTTCGGAGGGTGGTAGCGGGCTGGAAGCAAAGTATGGTTAATACAGTAAGCTTCGCTACGTACGTATACGCTATATCTGATGTTCGTACCCTCATATATATCATAGACCGGCAGCTGGCTTACTCAAAGCTGAAAAGAATACAAAATTAGTGCAGAATTTAATATTTTACAATAGCCAAGTCCTCACTTACAATCTCTACCTGTATACCTGACTTACTTTTGCTTCCTCGGACACTTCTGGACTGGAACGCCGGTCGACAGCTACTGACTGTTTTGAGGTCGACAATCGGTAATATAATTATTCTGAAATATTCAGAGCAGTAGGAATGACGCTAACTGAGCAGCGCAGTGAATCGGATACGTCACGGCTGGACTTTGCCGAAATTCGGGCCCAAGTGCTACTTACTTTCTTTATGAGTACGTCTGCTCTCTGGTGTGGCCAATACAGGACTGAGTTCTCTCTGTTGCGAGTCGAAATATGTTAACCGCGATGCGTGGGGGGGAGCGCTACGTCACAGTGTGACGTTTCATGGACGTCTTGGCGCTGGGATTTGACGTAGTACGACGCTGTAATTGTTAGCGTGCTCTCGTCGTCCCAACTATTCACGTTGACTCGGGCAGGTAGACTGTAGACTGGCGATTCACCTCGCTTCGGCGCGGATTTACGTTTCACTTGCTAGGTATGGCCGGGGACATATATCGGCGCGGAATATTTTGTGCTGTCATTAAATACGGATTTACTAATTACTTATTAATAACAGGACAGGTAAAAAATAAATACTGGTTACAGGTAATAATAATATAACAATGCGGCAAACAATAACTAAATTCTATACGGGGTGTATCGAATAATATTATTTTAAACAGGAACTAGTAACGAAAAAATCACTTCGTTACAAGCTGTAAATCAATGAAAGAGAAGTAAATTTTTTATATATTAAAGTTGAAAAACAATATGGAGGATTATACTGAATATAAAATAGTAGGTTCTGTTAAAAGAATTCGAATAAAACTAAATTTCAAACCATTCAAATTCAATTGAGTGTCAAACTGATATTAAACTTAAGTTAACCTTTTATAATCTGTGCGTTTCGTTTACTAAAGTTTATTATAGTAGTGACGAAGTGACGTCACATACGAAGCCATCATGGCAGTTAAGTTTCAGTATGTACTAAAAATCTCACTTTTTAAAACTTGAATATTAAATTAATCTTGTATTTTTATCAATAAAAACCTATATGTTTAGGTTTTTCCATGCACAGACCATTGTATTTTCATTATTCCACAATTAGTTTTATATAGTGTAAAATAAATACCCTATTAAATTATTGTCGCTTTTCCAAATTTAAAACTTAGTTTGCATCCAATTACCTGTTAAATGACGTATTCGCTAAATGAGCGTATAATTCTCAATAAAGTTTTGAAGCATAAAATTTACTTTGTACATTTAATATAATTAAATGTCAAAGTGAAGGAAGGGCGCTATCGAGAAACTGAAAATTGTTTCGGGGTCCTGAAGTCGTCCCGAGTCCGAAACTGTAATCGGTTCCGTCCTATAATTTGTCTCACCAACAGATATAAATAGACTCCTCCCCAAAAATGCCCGCTAAATTTTAATGGAATTTCTCTGTTGGTCGTATTTATAGAACCCGAATTACAAAGCAACCGCTAAATTTGACTGACAAAGGTCGACTCTACAAAGTACTCGCGAACGCATTAAATTTTTACATCTTTTGCACCAGACCAATCAGCTTATGTTATGATTGTCGCGAAACGCATAAACGCTAAACGTATTAAAAACGTGAATAAATAGGGAGCCCGCCTAACTGTTAATTGTCATAATCGTTTTTGTGATAATTATTTCTTAATCTATGTCAGCTGTTTATGTTAATGAATTCGTTGAGATTTATTTTATATAAAGATATCTTACTTTGTAAATTAAGGTACTACATATAAGAATTAACCTTATATGTTTTGCGTATTAAGTATTAAAGTATGTAATGAAAACGATAAAATTATGATTAAATGTTAAAACGCTATTTTTTAGGTTAGGTTTTCATCGAAAACTGATGGTTATCACAGCTTTCATTAATTTCATTAAGTAAAGCTGACTATTGCGCACACCGTTCTGCGTAACCATAAAATTAATGGGCAGGAGTCTATTTATATCTGTTGGTGAGACAGATTATAGGACCGATATTAAGAAATCATTAAATTTCGCTGTATCGACTATAAGGTGCAATCTATCGGACGCACCATTTGGCGAATTTTGCGAAAACACGAAAATTTTAAACCTTATTTCCAAACGAAAACAGACCGCCGGGCCACCGTTTTGGCAAGAAATCCAAGCTCGAAAGTCCAACTTGAAAGTACATCGTGAATTGCGGTCCAGCTGCGATTTTGAAGTCAGCCGATTCGAACTAAAAAGTGACATTTGTGACGTTAAAGAAAAATTTTTGACAAGACCTGCGCGCGCATAAAATTTGGAGGTTCTGCGCGCGCATCCGGCCTATTTAATTTCGCAAATTTTACAAAACTCTTCGATATGGGGGTATTGAAACGCTAATAACTTTTTAAATACTCAAAGCATCGCGACGCAACGCAACGAAATATAGCCTTTGGGATTTTTCCGACACGAAGACGCCTATAGAAAAATAATAACATGATTGCCGGTACCACGTGATTTAGACAACCAATCAAAAATTGGCTACTCTGTTGTCGCCACTGTTTCTATTAGTCATGCTTCATAATATGCAACATGAAACTGATTTTCGACCCCTTATACGAAAACAAAAACATTTCCAATGTTAAAAGTAAAAAGTGCCTTAGCATCCTGAAATTCCAATCTCCAACGTTATTAAAGGGTGTTTTTTGAAATGAGAATAAAGTAGCTAGAGCGGTGTTAAGCGAAACCATTGCCTGTGCAATAAGATACTTTTCACCAGCGTCCAATAAACATAGACGTCGCCCATTTAACTCCGTGCTTTCCTGATTGTTTAATATTTTTTTTTCTAATATTTGCCTTAGTCTAAAGCATATTTTGCTTTAACAAAAGTAATCCTCGTGTTTTGTAGATTAAAATGGTGGAAAAAAAATTTTTAGGGTGTTTTTCACATTTCATTCCCTACAGCCACCCCGTACAGAACGACATTTTGACGATTTTGATGTTCCAGAAGGTAACGAATCATTTGAAATAGATTTTAGCTTTTAACCTCGAAGTGCAAACAGAAATCATTAGAGGGCATTAGAGGGTTTTGGTGCAGCCGTGGACTCTACTATACGTTATATCGAAGATCGTACACTGTGTTTAATGATTCACTACACTACCCTGCTTAACATCTAAATTTTACAACATGCCTAGTCACTTGACTTAGGACTAACGATTTTACATAAATTCTTATTCTAATTCTTAAATTTAAATAAAAGTATATAGAAACTAAGTGACATCATGTTTCATTTTCCGCTAGATAAACTTGGAATCCCATTCATTATTATCAAACCACTACTGCTTTTTGTTACTGATCAATTTTTTATCTATTAATGAATACTTTTGTCTTTGGTTGTGGTCATTTTCTTAATTAATTTTATGTTTTTAGGTTGTACGAGCCTCATTGAGTGGAATGGACTGTCTCTTTGCTGTTCGTTTGTAGGTGTTTATATGAGAAAGATTAGTTTACGATGATTAATGTATATTGAAACCTTGTAGGTTTAAAAACTTTTATTTTGCTAGGTAAGTCCTTCGTCAGGTTTAATTATTAATAAAAAAAATTTATATTGACAATGTTTTGATTTATTTTATTCTTGATGTTTTCATTTTATTTTTCTTTATACATTTTATGACAATATACAGGGTGTTTCAGTTTTTTCGTTCATAACTTCTGTAAAAGATAGAACATATCAAAATAATAGGAGTATGGCAGGGGTTTCTTAATTATTTTGCCATATTATAACTGTAAATAAGTCATACTTTTTAAATGTTTATATTTGATTTAAAATATAATTTATTGTCGACAATAAGCAGAAATATAGGAGAAGAAATAATGTAATATATGGAAAAGGAAATGATGACGGGACATTCAAGGGAGTTGTAAGATATGTTGATTATCATGTGTTTAGATGTCCATTAGACTTATCTGCGAATGATATTGTTGTATATCTTGAATCGAAAAATATACCCGATATCAAGTGTGAAATTATGAAATCTAGATATCCCGAACTATATACATCTTTTAAAGTATCAGTACCTGCAAACCATATCGAGACATTCAAAAACCCAAACATCTGGCCAGAACATGTAGGAATAGACCGATTCCAAAATCGTTTTTTACGACAGAAGCCCTTACTCCAGGAGCATCCCGAGTAAACAGCAATAAAGTGAATATAACCAATACTAAAATAAAACAGGTATTTGAAAATAATATATTATATTTAAATTCAGAAAGTCTTACTGCTCATCTGGATGAAATTAGGCAGTTGGTCATAAAATTGCAACCCATTGTTCTCTGTTTAAGCGAAACTAGAATAACGAAAGACATTTTAGATTGTGAAATTTATATTAAAAATTACAATATCTATAGATGCAACTCCCTTAGTCGGCATACTGGTGGTGTAATCATTTATGTAGTTAACACAATAAATAGTAGCCTAATTGAAAACATTGTCGTTGAAACTAATTATTGGTTTTTACAAATAAAAATAAAATTATTTCGGGAAACATTATTTATTGGTTGCATATATCATTCTCCTAGTGCCAGCCATTCACAATTTTGTAATTTTTTTGAAAATTTAATAGAAAACTTAGATTTTAGTCAGTTACATATTTTCATAGGGGATTTTAATATTAGATGGGACATTAAAGATGACATATATAGCAAAAGATTACATAATATATCAAGACTTTTTGGTATAAAACAATTTATTTCTGAACCTACAAGGATAACTGACAGAAGCTCCTCAATAATTGACCTTGTGTTCTCAAATTGTTATGAAATTCAGGTAAATATGCAAACTACACCTAAAATCACTGACCATGAAATTATAGGCATTAATTTAAATTTTCAAAATACCCCCATAGACCAAGAAATAAAATACAGGATGCTAGACTATAACAAAATTTCATTAAATTTAATTAATGCCAATTGGCAATATGGCTGCACTGTCACTAATAGTGTATTCGAGTCATTCATAAATAACATAAAATTTGTTATGGACAAAGAGTGTCCAAGTATCAGACAGCAGTCAAAGAAGTCTAATGAATGGTTTAATAGTACCATAAAAAAGGCACTACAAAATAGAGACCTAGCATATACTCAGTATAAAATAAACAAAAATGGTAATAACTGGGGAGTCTATACCAATAATCGCAATGAGGCTGTAAAAGTCCTAAGAAATGAAAAGCAAAAGTATTATGAAAATAAAATAGACAATGTAAAGCAGAATCCGAGATTAATGTGGCAAACATTAAAAAATATAATAAAACCAAAAGCCAATCATACTATATCATCTCTTATAATAGATGGAGTGGAAAAAACCGTATACTTAGAAGAAGAACTTAATATATATTTTATTTCTAGTATTAATCTAATTGTAGATGGATTAAAAAATAATACTTTTTGTATTAATAGAGATGCCTTATTTGAAAACAGGGCCTTGCAGCCAGATACATCTTTTAATAAATTTAATATCATAAATATTGCTCTATTACGGAAAATCATCTTCGAACAACAAAACAAATTTTCAGAGGATGAAATTGACTTTAAATTAATAAAAAACACATTTGAAGTAATTGGTTATCCATTATTACATATAATTAATACATCATTGATCAATGGTGAATTTCCTGAAATACTGAAAACTTCAGTAATTATTCCTGTAGCAAAAGTTACAGGAACTAAATTAGCTGAAGAGCATAGACCCATAAACACATTACCTTCTTTAGAAAAAATTTTAGAAATTGTAGTTCATAACCAACTTACCGAATTTATAAAGAGTAACAAATTACTAAACGAAAACCAGTCTGGATTTAGAGAAAATTATTCCTGTGAGACGGCTTTACAAAAAGTAATTAATGATTTTAAGTATTCCATAGACAAAGGTGAAGTAGTGGTAACGGTATTTCTTGATTTAAAAAGAGCATTTGAGTTGTTAACAGAGAGTTTTTATTAAAAAAACTGTGTCATTATTTCGGAATTGTTGATAAAGCATATCAATGGATTAATTCCTATCTATGTGCACGGAGTCAACAAACCAAAATAAATAATACCAAGTCTGAAAAACTTTTTAATAATAACGGAGTTCCACAAGGAAGTGTGTTAGGACCTATGCTTTTCACGCTCTTTATTAATGATATTTTCCTAGTTAAATCTGAAGAGTGTAAAATGCACCTTTTTGCAGACGATACTATAATATATTTATCTGGAGTTAATATTAGACAAGTTGTCCAAAAAATTAACACCACGCTGGAAGTAATAAATGAATGGTTTACAACAAATGGATTAACGGTAAATGCAAAAAAGTCTAAATACATGATAATAGGGTCCAATAAATATTTAAATCAAAACGTTAATGATGCGTATGTAAAATTTAACGGGGAACACCTTGATAAAGTAACGACTATGAAATATTTAGGTATTATTATAGATAACAAATTAACATTCAATGATCATATAGATTATATATGTAAAAAAATATCAAAGAAACTTGGATTTGCCTATCGTGTTAGTAATCATTTAACTTTATATACTAAAAGAACGATTTACAATACTATAATTAAACCACATTTTGATTACTGCTCAAGCATATTATATATGTGTAATGACACCAATATATCTAAATTGCAGTTACTTCAAAATAGATGTATGCGATTTATTTTAAAATGCAATAGATATACTAGTATAAATACAATGCAAGATACATTAAACTGGTTTTCGGTAAAAGATAACTTAAAATACAGGACATTGATATTTTTATACAAACTCCACAATAATTTGCTACCTACATATTTGTCTGCAGATGTTCAACATCGGGGGGATATACACAATTATAATACAAGGCAAAGAAATCACATAAATATCAAATCTTCAAATTTAATGAAAACAAAATCCTCCATATACGACAAGGGAACGGTTGAATATAATAAATTACCAGAGTTTATAAAGCAATCAAAAAATGCCTTTCTATTTAAAAAACATCTATATAAATTCATGAATAATTAAAATTAATTTATGTAATAGACCTATTGCTATGTATTTATTTTATTATATTATATTTAGCGCAATATTTAGTGACCAAAAATGTAAATGTAAGTTGTATAAAGATAGATATAAATATATTATTTATAGTGGTAGTAATAGATATATTATTGTGTGTATATATTACTATGTTTCCTATGTTATACTCGATGTTATATATATTTTATGTAACTGTAATGTGTATGTATGAAATAGCTACTTGTGCTAAATAAAGATATATTATTATTATTATTACAATTATAAGATTTGAAAGATACAAATATAAGTTCTTCTTTTTTCGTGTATATATTCTGATGTCTGATATTAATTATCCTTCGTTGCCTTGATACTCCAATTTTGTTTCTTCTCCAGGCCTTCTTGTTAATTGACTTCCTTCGCTCAACCTATCAGATTCAAGAATCTACGGATCATGTTATGGAATTTGTTAAATCAGAAAATAGAATCTCAGGTTATGTGGTTTGTCAACAATTGTCTAATTTTAAGGTTATAGTTCTGTCAACCACCTCAACTATTTTGGTTATTATGGAAACGTTAAAAATACTAAATAACAAAGATTAACATTAACATGTAGGTAAAAGATACTATAGCAAGTTCCGCTACAAGGAGTCTTCCCTATAACATTTTTCTCTAAAACGTTTCGTTTTCAAGATACAGGGCGTTAAACTTTTAAAAAATTATTACTATTTATTTATTATCTCCTAAACAGATAACAAAATTTTATTCCAATTTTGTACACTTTAGTCATAATAAAAGACCAATTTTTTGACGTTCCAAAAGTTTTTCTTACAAAAGCAGTGGCGTAGTTATGTCCGTATTTAAACCCCCGAACTTCTACGTCAATGATCAGGAATTATATTTTTATACAAATTGTAAAACTTTGATGTATTTTCCATAAAAAAGTACTTCTGATAAAAGTCGCTAGGAGGCTTTCTGCTCGAGATATTTAGATTCTTACTAATCAGGGGTATATTAAAGAATTACATCTTGGTTGAAAATGACAGGATTAAGTAGGCGTTAAATCATTGATAGTTATTACAACATAAACATAAAGAAAATGGATATAATTTTGAGCATTTATTGTAAATTATTAATTATTTATCATTTTAAATAAATATGTATTAAAATAATTCTTTAATTTGTTTAGCAAATAGCCTGTCAATAGAAAGTGCATAGGATACCACTGATTAGAAAGAATCTAAATATCTTGAATAGAAAGCCTCCCAATGAATTTCACCAAGAGTACTTTTTTATAGGAAATACATCAAAGTTTTAAAATTTGTATAATAATAAAATTTCTGATCATTGGCGTAGAAGTTTAGGGGGTTCAAATACGGACTGAACCCCATAACTGCGCCACTGCTTTTCTCTGAAAAACTTTTTGCAAGTCAAAAAATTGGACTTTTATTATTCTAAAGTCTACAAAATTTGAATAAAAATTTTTTATTTGTTTAGGAGATAATGAATAAAGAGTAATAATTTTTTAAAAGTTTAACGCCCTGTACTTTGAAAATGAAACGTTTTAGAGAAAAATGTTATTGGAAAGACTCCTATTATTTTGATATGTTCTATCATTTACAGAAGTTATGAACGAAAAAACTGAAACACTCTGTATATTGTATAGCCAGGGGATAAACAAACAATTTATCTATCTATTTATATTCTTAGTTGTTACCAAACATTAAAGTTGCAAAGATATATTTTATGATAACACTATGAAGCTTTAAGAAAGAAGAAGTTTAGAGGTTTAAGAAATATATTACCTGTCTGATGCAACTGCTGCTGTAGAAACAGCCCACGAGGAACCACACCATCCTTGATCTTGAATTCCTAAGATTAATCCAGGCCATTTCTGTTCTGAGTCAAATTCTCGTGGAAGTACAGAAGGGTTGTAAATTCTTCTTATTGGATTCATTTTCATTACAAATCTATGTGGTTGTAGAGTACCTAATCTAAAAAGTTAACTTAAATAACTAAAACAGTTTCTAGGTGTGCAGGTATGAATGTAGGCCTATATGTAAGTATTAATTTTTAGTGTAAATTTTCAAAATACAATAGAAAATTAACAGAAACTTAGCAAAGTCTAATAACAGAAAAACCTTTAAACTATTAAGTGATCATCAAATCTCTAAAAATGTATGTAACGTATTTTTTTATATAATACGGTAATATATATATTGTGTACCTAGTAGGAAAAACCTAACATTCCCGGACGACCGTAAAGATTGCTTGTCGAGGCGTAAGCCGAAACAAGCAACACGGAGTCCGGGAATGTGCTTTTACTACGAGGTAGACATACTATTTTTTCTGAAATCGCAATCAATATTATTATAAATGAGTGAATTTAAATTATAAACGAGACCGGGAAAGTAACTTTCCCGGCCTAGGCCGGAAAAGTAAATTTCCCGGACTCGTTTTCTGATGGTTGTCTAGCAACAACATGGTTGTTTAGCAACGGACTAAAATACTAGAATAGGGTATTTTGGGATCTGAAATTGCGCCGAGAAAGTAGACATTTTAGAACGACTTCAGAAAAAATATTTTACTTTTGTCACAGAAATGTATTATTGTACAGGGTAGTTCCGTATAGTTTGACACCTACCTACAACCTTTATGTTGAGATAAATGTATACTGGAGTAAAATTCGCCCGAGATTATGCGCGTAGGTGACGCTTGGCGTAGAACCAGATCAAACATATATCATTTTGTACAGCATGTTTTGGGGGATGGGTAACTTTTTTTTAAATGGCCTTAGAGTGCGTTATCTGCATAATTCAAAAACATGTGATTTTTGGTACATACATCGCAATTAAAAAATATCGGCTAGATTTACCGTCCTAAAATTTTAATCACTTATGCACAAAATCTGAGCGTTTCGAATGATTAAAAGCTTTTTTTGACAGTACACCTATACATTACAAAAAAACGTAAAGCTAACACTTCTAAAATTATACTGTAACGATAATTTTAGTACATTACAGTTACAGCGGGTTAATACCCATGTACAGGGTGTTCACGCGAGAATTAAACGGGATCTTCCCCTTTGACACAATTTGAAAAATAAAAATTCGTGCCTATACGATTTTTTCCGCAGTTTTCAAATATGTAAATCATAATTTCCTATATCTCATCATATACAGAGTATTGCATATTTCTTTCAACTTGTGTGACACCCGGTATCTAATTATCGTAGTTGGTGCAGTTTTTCATTCTGAACACAAGTACAAGAAAAAATCTAACGGACTCAAGTCCGAACTTTGAGCTGGCCATGCTATAGGACCGCGGTTACCCGTCCATTGACCATAGGTATTATTTAAATAATTAACCACCGGTAAAGATATTGTGGGGAGTGCTCCGTTCTGTTGCCAGATCATGTTGCCATATCTTCTTGAAAAGCGAATATCTTGCAGTAACTGGTCTATTTAATTTCTTAGAAAGTTAAAATAACGATGGCCTGTTAAAGCGCCATCGTAATATATTGGGCCAATTATTTGATCATTGATAATTCCGCAACATACGCTGAAAGACTGCTCAAGCTTTAACCAGTGACGCAGATATGGAGCACATTTTTCTGGCACAATTTTTTTAACGTTATATACAATATTACGCATGTATTGTACATACAATATTTTCAGTTCAATATCTCAAAAGATATTTATAGTTGGGTAAGGAAATTTGGAACCTCGAAAAAATTCCGAACTTTCTGAAATTTTAAGGAAATATTCTTTATTAGTAGTATATTGTTAAATTAAAAGCCCCATGTGGTTACGAAAATATGACCAATAAAAAAAATTCTATTCTGACGCTTTTAATGCCAGCTCTCTTAGTGTGGTAAGAAATTAGGTGAATAGGCAACTTTTCAGCTGGTCGTAATGTCAATTATTATTGAACCTATTTAGGTTTCCACAGCTACTCTCAATAATTTTAAATGCATGCTTTTAAATAACGTTTACATTACATTTTTTAATTGATCATATCTTCGTAACCAATAATGGACCGATATAGATCAATCAGATTTTAATAAAGAACGGAGCTAGAAACACATAAATTTTTAAAGGTGTCTGCCATTTTGATATTTTTATATCTACTATTTTAAACTATAGGTTCTGTAGCCCCTACTAAATTGCCTATCTAATAACGCAACGTTTTTTCGAATCGGTTAAGTAAAAAAAATGGCTACCAAAAAACAAAAATTTTTTAGATTTTTTTGCCCACTCGGTATTAATAGCAAAAATAAAAAAGTGTACCATGCAAATGTAAATGTTAAGAAAAGATGAAGCTACAATTGGGTCCGAACTCCTTGTGCACCTTGTGCATTGGCCGCCATATTGAAATAATGGTGACCAAACATTGCAATAGAAAATATTTATTATGTTACTTGTTTTTCGACCAATTTTAAAAATTCAAAAAAGAGAATATCTTTGCATATGACGACATTTTATTAAATTTTTAAAAGACCCGTTAACATGCCTTATATTGAACTATATTTAGACATTAGCTCTTTCTAAGAAACACATAAATTTTTAAAGGTGTCTGCCATTTTGATATTTTTATATCTACTATTTTAAACTATAGGTTCTGTAGCCCCTACTAAATTGCCTATCTAATAACGCAACGTTTTTTCGAATCGGTTAAGTAAAAAAAATGGCTACCAAAAAACAAAAATTTTTTAGATTTTTTTGCCCACTCGGTATTAATAGCAAAAATAAAAAAGTGTACCATGCAAATGTAAATGTTAAGAAAAGATGAAGCTACAATTGGGTCCGAACTCCTTGTGCACCTTGTGCATTGGCCGCCATATTGAAATAATGGTGACCAAACATTGCAATAGAAAATATTTATTATGTTACTTGTTTTTCGACCAATTTTAAAAATTCAAAAAAGAGAATATCTTTGCATATGACGACATTTTATTAAATTTTTAAAAGACCCGTTAACATGCCTTATATTGAACTATATTTAGACATTAGCTCTTTCTAAGAGAATTTTCTCAATTTACTAGAACATTAAGATTAACCAAGAAATAGATCTTATTAATATTAGATATAAAAGGAATAAAAGGAATCTCTAGGAAACAAAAAAAAAATATTAGAAAGAAAACTAAAACACTAGATCAAATTTCAACCAAGAAGTTTTCCCTAAAAAGGAAAATTTTGTTAATTATTATTTTACTAACACTATATTATAATATTTATTTATTTATTTACTTATTTATTGATTTTCAACAAAGGTAGCCCAACAGAATTGCAGAAATCCCAATTACAGGGTTACACATACTAATTTTGTGAGCACACACTACTCACTAGTGAATTAACAACACAAACTCTAGGAATACAGAATACAAAAAAAAAAAAATAAAAATAAACAATTCTAGTAATAATGAAAATAGTTAACTACTAATAATAATAAAAAGAGTTAACTAAAAACTGAAATGGCCTGACGCTTAACTTGGTAAAATGAATTACAAAATAAATCAATATGATTGAAATATTCATTGTAATGCTTTTGATGCAAATAGAAGAGTTATTGGCATAATTAGTAGAGTACATCATTAAATAAAACAAATTACTGGTACGAGTGATATGATACTTAACATTAAAGGTAAGACTATTTGTGATAAAATTGCAGTTGATCATGTTATTAAAAACCTTAAAAAGAAACAATACATATGCTATGGTTCTACGGGAAGATAGCTTTAATAATCTATAATGTCTAATGCTCTCTTCATAAGACGCATAGTGGAGATTTCTATTGAACTTGTAGTTTAACAAATTAACAAATTTAATTTGAATTTTTTCAATTAGCTCAATATATTTAACATAAAATGGGTTCCAAACCACAGATGCAAATTCAAGATGACTACGAACTAGACAATTATATAACAAGATGAGACAGTTTGGATCAGTAAATCTTTTGGTGACTCTAATTATAAAATCGAGATTTCTATAAGCTTTCCTGGTAACCATTTCAACATGTAATTCAAAACTTAGCTTAGAATCTAATATTACACCTAAATCTTTAATTGAGTCAACTCTATTAAGTATTGAACTATTAATAGAATATGAGAACACAATATTACTAGGCAATCTTGAAAATGTAATGCAGTGACACTTTTCTATGTTTAGAGACAGTTTATTAACTATACTATATTTAAATGTGTTAAATCCTCTTGAAAATGTAAACAATCAACTAAATTGTTTACCGCTTTATACATTTTCAAATCGTCGGCATAAAGACAATAATCAGAATAGAGAAAACAGCTACTAATATCATATAAAAACAATGAGAACAAAAGTGGGCCCAGGTGTGATCCCTGAGGAACCCCAGATGAAATATCAACAGAAGTAGATGAACAAGCATTAATTTTGACACATTGTGATCTATTGCTGATATATGATGTAATCCATAGATTGCCGTGAATACCGATATTTTCCAATTTAAGTAACAGTGTATTATGATGAACTTTGTCAAAAGCTTTGGAAAAATCGGTATACACAGCATCTACTTGATCTTTATTTGATATATTCTCAAATATTGATTGAAGATAAGGAACTAGATTAGGCACTACAGAGCGGCCTCGGAAAAAGCCATGTTGATGTTCACTAATAAAAATTTTTGTATTAAAGAATAATTCATTTGATACTGTAGCTTCGAGCATCTTACCAGGAACTGAAAGTATAGATATAGGACGGTAATTACACACCATGTTTCTATTGCCACCCTTAAAAATAGGAACAATTTGTGCCTTTTTCCAAATGGAAGGGAAAACCCCCTCAGACATTGACTTATTATATATAATGAATAAAGGATGTGTAATAGACTCTTTACATGACTTGATAAATACAGGTGGTAACCCATCTGGTCCTGATGTCCAATTTGTCTATCTGATCTTTTACTTGTTCTAAAGTTATATGACTTAATGTGATAGAGGTAAGTGGCTCGCTGAGTAAAATTGTCGATGGAGTATCAGAAGGTTCAAAGACAGATGCAAAATACTTAGAAAAAAATTCACAGATCTCGATGTCGGTAGCAGCTATTTCATCATTGAATTGAACATACTTGGGAATAGATTTAGAGCGACTTTTATTAGACACGAAAGACCAAAACATTTTTATGTTGTCTCCCATACCGCATTTTATATACAGGGTGGTCCGGTATCCATGGCGGAAACTTCAGTGGACAATAGAGTACCAAAAAACAATATGACTTTGCTTATAAACATAACCTTCTAAACGTACCGTTTTTGAGATACAGGGTGTTAAAGTTTTGATTTTTTAAAATATATTTTTAAATATCTCTCTAACGAACAACAATATTAAAAAACTATTTGGTGATGTGAAATATCTCGCAGAGCACTAGTATTTCACCATTAGAAAAGTTTGCGAACATCACCAGTGGCGTCGATCTGGGGCATTGTGACCCTTTTTCCTATCAGAACTTCTACGCCACTGGTCCTAGACACCAATTCTATCTTGTTTTATATTTTCTGATGTTTTTTGCACAAAAAGTCACTCTTGTGATTTTTTCGTAAGATGCACCATTTTCGAGTTAATAGCATGTAAAGATATTAATGTTTAAAAAAAAATTATTATTATTAAAAATTTATTAACATTATTACATTTTATTAACAATTTTTGAGCTCTAGTTAGGAAGAAAAACATCACAAAAATAACAACAGATTTAATAGCATCTTACGAAAAACTCACAAGAGTGACTTTTTATGAAAAAAAAATCTTAATTTTTTTTGCACAAAAAGTCACTCTTGTGAGTTTTTCGTAAGATGCTATTAAATCTGTTGTTATTTTTGTGATGTTTTTCTTCCTAACTAGAGCTCAAAAATTGTTAATAAAATGTAATAATGTTAATAAATTTTTAATAATAATAATTTTTTTTTAAACATTAATATCTTTACATGCTATTAACTCGAAAATGGTGCATCTTACGAAAAAATCACAAGAGTGACTTTTTGTGCAAAAAACATCAGAAAATATAAAACTAGATAGAATTGGTGTCTAGGACCAGTGGCGTAGAAGTTCTGATAGGAAAAAGGGTCACAATGCCCCAGATCGACGCCACTGGTGATGTTCGCAAACTTTTCTAATGGTGAAATACTAGTGCTCTGCGAGATATTTCACATCACCAAATAGTTTTTTAATATTGTTGTTCGTTAGAGAGATATTTAAAAATATATTTAAAAAAATCAAAACTTTAACACCCTGTATCTCAAAAACGGTACGTTTAGAAGGTTATGTTTATAAGCAAAGTCATATTGTTTTTTGGTACTCTATTGTCCCCTGAAGTTTCCGCCATGGATACCGGACCACCCTGTATATTACTAGGTTAGGCGGCGCCAGACCCGTAGGGTCTGGCGCCGCCTAACCTATCTCTGCGAGGCTGACCCACTATATCAGTAGTTTTATCTCGGGGTTTTTAGTTGAAAGACGGTTTTTAAATTTCGGGAAAAAGTAGAGTCCGACATGGGGTCGCGGGGTCGGGGAGTTGGAAAAAATTCAGGATTTTAGGATTAAAATTTGAGAAAAAAAATAAAAAGTTCAGAGCCCCTGCGGGGCTCTAATTAAGAAATATTGATGTAATGGCCCCTGCGGGGCCGTAGAAATAGTGAAGACTAAAATTTTTAAACATTTCGATGACAGCTGTCAAATAAAGGTCAGTGACGTTTTTTTGGCAAAAAAAAATTTTTTGGATTTTTTTTTTGGTGGGGGAAGGTGTCTAAAATGGGGGAAAATTTTTTCGAAACTTTTTTAATTTCGACCCCCTTCGGAAAAATTTTTTGGGCGCCCAATTTCAATTTTTTTTTCGAGCCCAATTGGAAAAAAATATGATGCCGTTCTTTAAAAAATATTAAAAAAATGGCTCCTGTGGGATCGTAGAAATAGTAGGTTCTAGACGGTCCAATATAGCAAAAATAATAATGACCGTACGCATCAAGTAGTTTTGGTAAAAAATTTGCAAAAAAAATGAGTCCGACATAGAAGTCTTGAATAAAAAAAAAGGTGAGAAGGTTATCGGAAATGAAGCGTATGGCGTATTTTCGTAGGCCTTCTCGATTAGTTAAAGGATTCGGGAGTTTTAGTTGGATTCGGCCGAAAAGCTTCGGGAAAGATGCAGAGCCCGACAGAGAATTCATAGATAAGGTGGAAATGAGGCGTTTCGTGTATTTTCGTGGGCGTCTTCGATTAGTTAAGGGATCCGAGTAATTTATTTGGATTCGGTGGAAGAGTCTCGGGAAAGATGTAAAGTTCGACAGAGATGCTACTTGAAAAGTAGAGGGTCTACGGAAATGAGGCGTTTCGCGTATTTTCGTAGGCGTGTTCGATTAGTTAAGGGATTCGGGCAATTTAGTTGGATTCGGCCGAAGAGCCTAGGAAAAGATGTAGAGTCCGACAGAGATGCTACTTGAAAAGTAAGACGGTCATCGGAAATGAGGCGTTTTGCGTATTTTCGTAGGCGTCTTCGATTAGTTATGGGATTCGGAAAATTAGGTGGATTTGGTGGAAGAGTATCGGGAAAGACGTAGAGTCCGACAGAGATGCTACTTAAAAAATGAGAGGGCTTCAGGAAAGGGGCGTTTCGTGTATTTTCGTAGGAGTCTCCGATTAGTTAAGGGATCCGGATAATTTAGTTGGATTCGGTGGAAGAGCCTCGGGAAAGATCTAGAGTCCGACAGAGATGCTACTTGAAAAGTGAGAGGGTCATCGGAAATGAGGTGTCTCGCGTATTTTCGTATAGTTAAGGGATCCGGATAATTTAGTTGGATTCAGTCTAAGAGTCTCGGGAAAGCTGCAGAGTCCGACAGAGATGCTACTTGAAAAGTGAGAGGGTCTTCAGAAATGAGGGGTGTCGCGTATTTTCGTAGGTGTTTCCGATTAGTTAAGGGATTCGGGCAATTTAGTTGGAATCGGTTTAAGAGTCTCGGGAAAGCTGCAGAGTCTGACAGAGATGCTACTTGAAAAGTGAGAGGGTCTTCAGAAATGAGGTGCGTCGCATATTTTCGTAGGCGTATTCGATTAGTTAAGGGATTCGGGCAATTTAGTTGGATTCGGTGGAAGAGTCTCGGGAAAGATGTAGAGACCGACAGAGTTGCCACTTAAAAAGTGAGAGGGCATCAGGAAAGAGACGTCTCGCGTATTTTCGTAGGCATTTTCGATTAGTTATGGGATTCGGGAAATTTAGTTGGATTCGGTCTGAGTCTCGGGATAGATGTAGAGTCCGACAGAGATGCTACTTAAAAAGTGAGAGGGCATCAGGAAAGAGGCGATTCGCGTATTTTCGTAGGCGTCTTCGATTAGTTATGGGATTCGGGCAATTTAGTTGGATTCGGTGGAAGAATCTCGGGAATGATGTAGAGTCCGACAGAGATGCTACTTAAAAAGTGAGAGGGCATCAGGAAAGAGGCGTTTCGTTTATTTTCGTAGGAGTCTCCGATTAGTTAAGGGATCCGTGTAATTTAGTTGGAATCGGTTTAAGAGTCTCGGGAAAGCTGCAGAGTCTGACAGAGATGCTACTTGAAAAGTGAGAGGGTCTTCAGAAATGAGGTGCGTCGCATATTTTCGTAGGCGTATTCGATTAGTTAAGGGATTCGGGCAATTTAGTTGGATTCGGTGGAAGAGTCTCGGGAAAGATGTAGAGTTTAACAGAGATGTTACTTGAAAAGTGGGAAGGTAATAGAAATGAGGCGTTTCGCGTATTTTCGTAGGCGTCTTCGATTGGTTAAGTGATTTGCGTAAATTAGTTGGATCCGGTCTAAGAGTCCCGGGAAAGATGTGGAGTTCAACAGAGATGCTACTTGAAAAGTTTGAAGGGCATCGGGAAAGAGGCGTTTTGCGTATTTTCGTATGCGTCTTCGATTAGTTAAGCGATTCGTATAAATTAGTTGAATTCAGTCTAAGAGTCTTGGGAAAGAAGTAGAGTCCTACAGAGATGCTACTTGAAAAGTGGGAAGGGCATTAGGAATGAGGCGTTTCGCGTATGTTCGTAGTCATCTTGGATTAGTTAAGGGATTCGGGTAATTTAGTTGGATTCGGTGGAAGAGCCTCGGGAAAGATGTTGAGTTTAACAGAGATGTTACTTGAAAAGTGGGAAGATAATAGAAATGAGGCGTTTCGCGTATTTTCGTAGGCGTCTTCGATTAGTTAAGTGATTCGGGTAAATTAGTTGGATCCGGTCTAAGAGTCTCGGGAAAGAAGTAGAGTCTTACAGAGATGCTACTTGAAAAGTGGGAAAGGCATTAGGAAAGAGGCGTTTCGCGTATTTTCGTAGGAGTCATCGATTAGTTAAGGGATTTGGGTAATTTAGTTGGATTCGGTGGAAGAGTTTCGGGAAAGATGTAGAGTCCAACAGAGATGCCACTTGAAAAGTGATAAGGTCATGAGAAAAGAGATGTTTCGTGTATTTTCGTAGGCATCTTGGATTAGTTAAGGGATTCGGGTAATTTAGTTGGATTCGATGGAAGAGTCTCGGTAAACATGTAGAGTATGATAGAGATGTTACTTGAAAAGTGGTAAGGTAATGAGAAATGATGCATTTCGCGTATTTTCGTATTTGTCTTCGATTAGTTAAGGGTAATTTATTTGAATTCGGTGGAAGAGTCTAGGGAAAGATGTAGAGTTCAGCAGAGATGCTACTTGAACAATGGGAAGGTCATCAGGAAAGAGGCGTTTCGTGTATTTTCGTATTAGTCTTCGATTAGTTAAGAGACTCGGGTAATTTAGCTGGATTCGGTGTAAGAGTCTCGGGAAGGGAAAGATGTAGAGTCTGACAGAGATGCTACCTGAAAAGTGGGAAGGTAATTAGAAATGAGGCGTTTCGCGTATTTTCGTATTAGTCTTCGATTAGTTAAGACATTCGGGTAATTTAGTTGGATTCGGTGGAAGTCTCGGGAAAGATGTAGAGCCCGACAGAGATCATCAGAAATGAGGCGTTTTGCGTATTTTTGTAGGCGTTTTCGATAAGTTAAGTTATTTGGGTAAATTAGTTGGATCCGGTCTAAGAGTCTCGGGGAAGAAGTAGAGGTCTATAGAGAAGCCACTTGAAAAGTGATAAGGTAATGAGAAATGAGGCGTTTCGCGTATTTTCGTAGGCATATTCGATTAGTTAAGGGATTAGGGTAATTTAGTGGGATTCGGTCGAAGAATCTCGGGAAAGATGTAGAGTCCGACAGAGATGCTACTTGAAAAGTGGGAAGATCATCAAGAAAGAGGCGTTTCGTGTATTTTCGTAGGCGTCTTCGATTAGTTCAGTGATTTGGGTAAATTAGTTGGATCCGGTCTAAGAGTCTCGGGAAACATGAGGAGTTCAACAGAGATGCTACTTGAAAAGTGGGAAGGGCATCGGGAAAGAGGCGTTTTGCGTATTTTCGTGGGCGTCTTCGATTGGTTAAGTGATTCGGATAAATTAGTTGGATTCAGTCTAAGAATCTCGGGAAAGAAGTAGAGTCTTACAGAGATGTTACTTGAAAAGTGGGAAGGGCATTAGGAAAGAGGCATTTCGCGTATTTTCGTAGGAGTCATCGATTAGTTAAGGGATTCCTGTAATTTAGTTGGATTCGGTGGAAGTGTTTCGGGAAAGATGTAGGGTCCAACAGAGATGCCACTTGAAAAGTGATAAGGTCATGAAAAAAGAGACGTTTCGTGTATTTTCGTAGGCATCTTCGATTAGTTAAGGGATTCGGGTAATTTAGTTGGATTCGGTAGAGTCCGACAGAGATGCTTCTTGAAAAGTGGGAAGATCATCAAGAAAGAGGCGTTTCGTGTATTTTCGTAGGCGTCTTCGATTAGTTAAGTGATTTGGGTAAATTAGTTGGATCCGGTCTAAGAGTCTCGGGAAAGGTGTGAAGTTCAACAGAGATGCTACTTGAAAATTGGGAAGATCATCAAGAAAGAGGCGTTTCGTGTATTTTCGTAGGCGTCTTTGATTAGTTAAGTGATTTGGGTAAATTAGTTGGATCCGGTCTAAGAGTCTCGGGAAACATGAGGAGTTCAACAGAGATGCTACTTGAAAAGTGGGAAGGGCATCGGGAAA
Source organism: Rhagium mordax (assembly GCA_963680705.1). NCBI lineage: Eukaryota > Metazoa > Arthropoda > Insecta > Coleoptera > Cerambycidae > Rhagium > Rhagium mordax. Next base: position 44,804,702 of record OY796657.1, read on the forward strand.
GAGGCCTTTCGCGTATTTTCGTAGGAGTCATCGATTAGTTAAGGGATTCGGGTAATTTAGTTGGATTCGGTGGAGGAGTTTCGGGAAAGATGTAGGGTCCAACAGAGATGCCACTTGAAATGTGATAAGGTCATGAAAAAAGAGACGTTTCGTGTATTTTCGTAGGCATCTTGGATTAGTTAAGGGATTCGGGTAATTTAGTTGGATTCGGTGGAAGAGTCTCGGAAAATATGTAGAGTATGATAGAGATGTTACTTGAAAAGTGGGAAGGTAATGAGAAATGAGGCATTTCGCGTATTTTCGTATAAGTTTTCGATTAGTTAAGGGATTAGGGTAATTTAGTTGAATTCGGTGGAAGAGTCTGGGGAATGATGAAGAGTTCAACAGAGATGCTACTTGAATAGTGGGAAGGTCATCAGGAAAGAGGCGTTTCGTGTATTTTCGTATTAGTCTTCGATTAGTTAAGACATTCGGGTAATTTTGTTGGATTCGGTGGAAGTCTCGGGAAAGATGTGGAGCCCGACAGAGATGCTACCTGAAAAGTGAGATCATCAGAAATGAGGCGTTTTGCGTATTTTTGTAGGCGTTTTCGATTAGTTAAGGGATTATGGTCATTTAGTGGGATTCGGTCGAAGAATCTCGGGAAAGATGTAGAGTCCGACAGAGATGCTACTTGAAGAGTGGGAAGGGCATTAGGAAAGAGGCGTTTCGCGTATGTTCGTAGGCATCTTGGATTAGTAAAGGGATTCGGGTAATTTAGTTGGATTCGGTGGAAGAGTCTCGGGAAAGATGTAGAGTTTAACAGAGATGTTACTTGAAAAGTGGGAAGGTAATAGAAATGAGTCGCTTCGCGTATTTTCGTAGGCGTCTTCGATTAGTTAAGTGATTCGGGTAAATTAGTTGGATCCGGTCTAAGAGTCTCGGGAATGAAGTAGAGTCTTACAGAGATGCTGCTTGAAAAGTGGGAAGGGCATCAGGAAAGAGGCGTTTAGTGTATTTTCGTAGGCGTCTTCGATTAGTTAAGTGATTTGCGTAAATTAGTTGGATCCGGTCTAAGATTCCCGGGAAAGATGTGGAGTTCAACAGAGATGCTACTTGAAAAGTTTGAAGGGCATCGGGAAAGAGGCGTTTTGCGTATTTTCGTGTGCGTCTTCGATTAGTTAAGCGATTCGTATAAATTAGTTGAATTCAGTCTAAGAGTCTTGGGAAAGAAGTAGAGTCCTACAGAGATGCTACTTGAAAAGTGGGAAGGGCATTAGGAATGAGGCGTTTCGCGTATGTTCGTAGTCATCTTGGATTAGTTAAGGGATTCGGGTAATTTAGTTGGATTCGGTGGAAGAGTCTCGGGAAAGATGTAGAGTTTAACAGAGATGTTACTTGAAAAGTGGGAAGGTAATAGAAATGAGGCGTTTCGCGTATTTTCGTAGGCGTCTTCGATTAGTTAAGGGATTCGGGTAATTTAGTTGGATTCGGTAGAGTCCGACAGAGATGCTTCTTGAAAAGTGGGAAGATCATCAAGAAAGAGGCGTTTCGTGTATTTTCGTAGGCGTCTTCGAGTAGTTAAGTGATTTGGGTAAATTAGTTGGATCCGGTCTAAGAGTCTCGGGAAAGGTGTGGAGTTCAACAGAGATGCTACTTGAAAAGTGGAAAGATCATCAAGAAAGAGGCGTTTCGTGTATTTTCGTAGGCGTCTTCGATTAGTTAAGTGATATGGGTAAATTAGTTGGATCCGGTCTAAGAGTCTCGGGAAACATGAGGAGTTCAACAGAGATGCTACTTGAAAAGTGGGAAGGGCATCGGGAAAGAGGCGTTTCGCGTATTTTCGTAGGAGTCATCGATTAGTTAAGGGATTCGGGTAATTTAGTTGGATTCGGTGGAGGAGTTTCGGGAAAGATGTGGGGTCCAACAGAGATGCCACTTGAAAAGTGATAAGGTCATGAAAAAAGAGACGTTTCGTGTATTTTCCCTGGCGTGTCTGTTAAGTTAAGCGATGATTCGGGTTATTTAGTTGGATCCAGTTTAAAGATTTCGGGAAACATGCGTACAGTCCGACAGAATTGTTACATGAAAGGAAATAAGGTTCAGGGAAAAGGGGTCTCTCGTATTTTCATTGCCTTCGCCGTTTCGTTAAACAATTCGTGTTATTTAGTTGTATCCGGTTTAAAGTTGTTTTTATCTTTTGCAGATGCCACATTTTGCTTTTGTATTATACCCACAAACATTGCTCCTGTTTCATAGTAAAAGTGCAGCATGTACCTGTTTTCTTTTCTTGTATTTTTGTTTGCATTAGATTTTTGTTAAAAATATTCTTGTGATTTCATTATTATTAACCAAAAGCATTTTGTGTAAACCCAAATGGTTAATTTCCAATACGTATCATAAGCATCAAATACTATAAAGTGAATCGCTGTTTTCTCAATACTCAATACTACTAATTAGATGCACCACTCTTGCTTAAGTCCTCCGGTTAAAGAAGTTAGAGCCTGGGGAAAAGTAGCGTTTTTCTGCAAAATCGACCTTTTTTAAATATTCGGGTAATATCTCAGATGGACGAAAAAGAAAAAAAAGAGTTGTTCATTTGTCCTTCTTCTTAACCGTCGTGCATGTCGCGATCCTCTATATCCAAAGGGAAAGACTGTGACGCGTTTCTAATGGGTAGGTGTCGGAAGAATCGTCGAAATCCGACAAAATCGCAGCTTTTCAAAAAATCATAACTTTCTTGGAAGGCAAAATCGAGGAAAACGATTTTCGACGGCGATTTTCTAAATTTCATCTCGTTTTCAAAAAAAAATACGCCGCCGGTCCGTCTCAAAGGAGTCGCGAGTTAATAAGCTCGGAAGGGGGACATGTTTTGGAAATTCGAAAAAATTGCGGAAACACGAACACTTCAAACGTTATTTCCAAACGAACGAAATATCGCCGCCGGACCGCCGTTTTTGCGCGAAAACCGAGTTAGAGGATGCAACTTAAAACTTCATCGCGAATCGTGCGACCAATCGCCGGTTTTAGACTCAGTAGGAGTGAACGAAAAAGCGCTATTTTGACGTCTATCGTTCAGAAAACGTCGGCCATTTTTTTTCAAATTTCTCGCGTGTCGTATCTCTTTCTAATTTTCCCGGTTTTTACAAACGGACCGACGTGGTGCTATCGAATCGCCAATAACTTTTAGAATACTTCGCGGATCGCCACGAAAGTCAGCAATTCGATAGCCCCGACACGAAAACGTCCATCACGCACGGCGCTGCGCGGCCAAACTGGTTAAAAAAAAGCCTTTAGCGCCGCAGAATGTGTGAAAAATCGGCGATAAATTAGAGTGAGGAAGGGCTGTAAGATTTTAATATATTCGGCGATAAATAAATTAGAGTGAGGAAGGGCTTTCAGATTTTAATATATATGGATGGATGGATGGATGGTTGGATATATATAACTAGGTTAGGCGGCGCCAGACCCTACGGGTCTGGCTTGCCTAACCTATCTCTGCGAGGCTGACCCTCTATATCAGTAGTTTTATCTCGGGGTTTTTAGTTGAAAGACGGTTTTTTAATTTCGGGAAAAAGTAGAGTCCGACATGGGGTCGCGGGGTCGGGAGTTGGAAAAAATTCAGGATTTTAGGATTAAAATTTGAGAAAAAAAATATAAAGTTCAGAGCCCCTGCGGGGCTCTATTTAACAAATAGTAATAGAATGGCCCCTGCGGGGCCGTAGAAATAGTGAGTTCTAGACTAAAATTTTTAAACATTTCGATAATTTTTAAACATTTCGATGACAGCTGTCAAATAAAGGTCAGTGACTTTTTTTTGATAAAAATAAATTTTTTGGATTTTTTTTGGTGGGGGAGGGTGTCTAAAATGGGGGAAAAATTTTATCGAAACTTTTTAATTTCGGCCTCCTTCGGAAAAATTTTTTGGGCGCCCACTTTCAATTTTTTTTTTTCGACCCCAATGGGAAACATTTTGACGCCGTTCTTTAAAAAATATTAACAAATTGGCTCCTGTGGGATCGTAGAAATAGTAGGTTCTAGACGGTCCAATATAGCAAAAATTATAATGGCCGTACGCATCAAGTAGTTTTGGTAAAAAATTTGCAAAAAAAATTAGTCCGACATAGAAGTCTTGGATAAAAAAAAGGTGAGAAGGTTATCGGAAATGAAGCGTATCGCATATTTTCGTAGGCGTTCTCGATTAGTTAAAGGATTCGGGCGTTTTAGTTGGATTCGGCCGAAAAGCTTCGGGAAAGATGCAGAGCCCGACAGAGAATTCATAGATAAGGTGGAGAAGGTTATCGGAAATGAGGCGTTTCGCGTATTTCCGTAGGCGTCTTCGATTAGTTAAGGGATTCGGGCAATTTAGTTGGATTCGGTCGAAGAGTCTCGGGAAATATGTAGAGTCCGACAGAGATGTTACTTAAAAAGTGATAGGGCATCAGGACAGAGGCGTCTCGTGTATTTTCGTAGGCGTCTTCGATTAGTAAAGGGATTCGGGCAATTTAGTTGGATTCGGTCGAAGAGCCTCGGGAAATATGTAGAGTCCGACAGAGATGTTACTTCAAAAATGTGAGAGGGCATCAGGAAAGAGGCGTCTCGTGTATTTTCTTAGTTGGATTCGGTCGAAGAGTCTAGGAAAAGATGTAGAGTCCGATAGAGATGCTACTTGAAAAGTGAGACGGTCATCGGAAATGAGGCGTTTTGCGTATTTTCGTAGGAGTCTCCTATTAGTTAAGGGATTAGGGTAATTTAGTTGGATTCGGTGGAAGAGCCTCGGGAAAGATGTAGAGTCCGACGGAGATGCTACTTGAAAAGTGGGAAGGGTAAAAAGTGGGAAGGGTATCAGGAAAGGGGCGTTTCGCGTATTTTCGTAGGCGTCTACGATTAGTTAAGGGATTCGAGCAATTTAGTTGGATTCGGTCGAAAAGTCTCGGGAAAGAAGTAGAGTCCGACAGAGATGTTCCTTGAAAAGTGGGAAGATCATCAAGAAAGAGGCGTTTCGTGTATTTTCGTAGGCGTCTTCGATTAGTTAAGTGATTTGGGTAAATTAGTTGGATCCGGTCTAAGAGTCTCGGGAAAGATGTGGGGTTCAAAAGAGATGATACTTGAAAAGTGGGAAGGGCATTAGGAAAGAGGCGTTTCGCGTATTTTCGTAGGAGTCATCGATTAGTTAAGGGATTCGGGTAATTTAGTTGGATTCAGTCTAAGAGTCTCGGGAAAGAAGTAGAGTCTTACAGAGATGCTACTTGAAAAGTGGGAAGGGCATCAGGAAATGAGGCGTTTCGCGTATTTTCATAGGCATCTTCGATTAGTTAAGGGATTCGGGCAATTTAGTTGGGTTGGATTCGGTCTAAGAGTATGGGGATAGATGTGGAGTCCGACAGAGATGACACTTAAAAAGTGAGAGGGCATCAGAAAAGGGGCGTTTCGTGTATTTTCGTGGGAGTCTCCGATTAGTTAAGGGATCCGGGTAATTTAGTTGGATTCGGTCTAAGAGTCCCGGGGAAGGTGTAGAGTCCGACAGAGATTCTATTTGAAGAGTGAGAGGGTCATCCGGAAATGAGGCGTTTCGCATATTTTCGTAGGCATCTTCGATTAGTTAAGGGATTCGGGTAATTTAGTTGGATTCGGTGGAAGAGTCTCGGGAAAGATGCAGAGTGTGATAGAGATGTTACTTCAAAAGTGGGAAGGTAATGAGAAATGAGGCATTTCGCGTATTTTCATATTAGTCTTCGATTGGTTAAGGGATTAGGGTAATTTAGTTGATTTCGGTGGAAGAGTCTGGGGAAAGATGTAGAGTCCGACAGAGATGCTACTTGAAAAGTGAGAGGGTAATCGGAAATGAGGTGTCTCGCGAATGTTCGTAGACGTCTTCGATTAGTTAAGGGATCCGGATAATTTAGTTGGATTCAGTCTAAGAGTCTCGGGAAAGCTGCAGAATCCGACAGAAATACTACTTGAAAAGTGAGAGGGTCTACAGAAATGAGGGGTGTCGCGTATTTTCGTAGGCGTCTCCGATTAGTTAAGGGATTCGGGAAATTAGTTGGATTCGGTCTAAGAGTCTCGGAATAGATGTAGAGTCCGACGGAGATGCTACTTAAAAAGTGAGAGGGCATCAGGAGAGAGGCGTCTCGCGTATTTTCGTAGGCATCTTCGATTAGTTAAGGGATTCGGGCAATTTAGTTGGATTCGGTCTAAGAGTCTCGGGATAGATGTGAAGTCCGGGATAGATGCTGTTTGAAAAGTGAGAGGGTCATCCGGAAATGAGGCGTTTCGCGTATTTTCGTAGGCATCTTCGATTAGTTAAGGGATTCGGGTAATTTAGTTGGATAGAGATGTTACTTCAAAAGTGGGAAGGTAATGAGAAATGAGGCATTTCGCGTATTTTCATATTAGTCTTCGATTGGTTAAGGGATTAGGGTAATTTAGTTGAATTCGGTGGAAGAGTCTGGGGAAAGATGTAGAGTCCGACAGAGATGCTAATTAAAAGGTGAGGGCATCAGGAAAGAGGCGTTTCGTGTATTTTCGTAGGAGTCTCCGATTAGTTAAGGGATCCGTGTAATTTAGTTGGATTCGGTCTAAGAGTCTCGGGAAAGCTGCAGAGTCCGACAGAGTTGCTACTTGAAAAGTGAGAGGGTCTTCAGAAATGAGGTGTGTAGCGTATATTCGTAGGCGCATTCGATTAGTTAAGGGATTCGGGCAATTTAGTTGTGTTCAGTGGAAGAGTCTCGGGAAAGATGTAGAGTCCGACAGAGAAGACACTTAAAAAGTGAGAGGGCATCAGGAAAGGGGCGTTTCGGGTATTTTCATAGGCATCTTCGATTAGTTATGGGATTCGGGCAATTTAGTTGGGTTCGGTGGAAGAGTCTCGGGAAAGATGTAGAGTCCGACAAAGATGCTATTTGAAAAGTGAGAGGGTCATCCGCAAATGAGGCGTTTCGCGTATTTTCGTAGGCATCTTCGATTAGTTAAGGGATTCGGGTAATTTAGTTGGATTCGGTGGAAGAGTCTCGGGAAAGATGTAGAGTATAATAAAGAAGTTACTTCAAAAGTGGGAAGGTAATGAGAAATGAGGTATTTCGCGTATTTTCGTATTAGTCTTCGATTAGTTAAGGGATTAGGGTAATTTAGTTGAATTCGGTGGAAGAGTCTGGGGAATGATGAAGAGTTCAACAGAGATGCTACTTGAATAGTGGGAAGGTCATCAGGAAAGAGGCGTTTCGTGTATTTTCGTATTAGTCTTCGATTAGTTAAGACATTCGGGTAATTTTGTTGGATTCGGTGGAAGTCTCGGGAAAGATGTGGAGCCCGACAGAGATGCTACCTGAAAAGTGAGATCATCAGAAATGAGGCGTTTTGCGTAATTTTGTAGGCGTTTTCGATTAGTTAAGTGATTTAGGTTAATTAGTTGGATCTGGTCTAAGAGTCTCGAGAAAGAAGTTTAGGTCTATAGAGAAGCCACTTGAAAAGTGGGAAGGTAATGAGAAATGAGGCATTTCGTATTAGTCTTCGATTAGTTAAGGGTAATTTAGTTGAATTCGGTGGAAGAGTCTGGGGAAAGATGTAGAGTCCGACAGAGATGCTACCTGAAAAGTGAGATCATGCATATTTTCGTAGGCGTTTTCGATTAGTTATGGGATTCGGGAAATTTTGTTGGATTCGGTCTAAGAGTCTGGGGATAGATGTGGAGTCCGACAGAGATGCTACTTAAAAAGTGAGAGGGCATCAGGAAAGAGACGACTCGCGTATTTTCGTAGGCAACTTCGATTAGTTATGGGATTCGGGCAATTTAGTTGGATTCGGTCGAAGAGTTTCGGGAAAGATGTAGAGTCCGACAGAGATGCTGCTTAAAAAGTTAGAGGGCATCAGGAAATGAAGCGTTTCGCGTATTTTCATAGGCTACTTCGATTAGTTATGGGATTCGGGCAATTTAGTTGGATTCGGTCTAATAGTCTGGGGATAGATGTGGAGTCCGACAGAGATGACACTTAAAAAGTGAGAGGGCATCAGGAAAGGGGCGTTTCGTGTATTTTCGTGGGAGTCTCCGATTAGTTAAGGGATCCGGGTAATTTAGTTAGATTCGGTCTAAGAGTCCCGGGAAAGGTGTAGAGTCCGACAGAGATGCTATTTGAAGAGTGAGAGGGTCATCCGGAAATGAGGCGTTTCGCGTATTTTCGTAGGCATCTTCGATTAGTTAAGGGATTCGGGAAATTAGTTGGATTCGGTCTAAGAGTCTCGGGATAGATGTAGAGTCCGACGGAGATGCTACTTAAAAAGTGAGAGGGTATCAGAAAGATGTGTCTCGCATATTTTCGTAGGCAGCTTCGATTAGTTAGGGGATTCGTGCAATTTAGTTGGAATCGGTCTAAGAGTCTCGGGATAGATGTGGAGTCTGAAGGAGATGCTACTTAGAAAGTGAGAGGGCATCAGGAAAGAGGCGTCTCGCGTATTTTCGTAGGCATCTTCGATTAGTTAAGGGATTCGGGCAATTTAGTTGGATTCGGTCTAAGAGTCTCGGGATAGATGTGGAGTCCGACATAGATGCTATTTGAAAAGTGAGAGGGTCATCCGAAAATGAGGCGTTTCGCTTATTTTCGTAAGCATCTTCGATTAGTTAAGGGATTCGGGTAATTTAGTTGGATTCGGTGGAAGAGTCTCGGGAAAGATGTAGAGTATGATAGAGATGTTACTTCAAAAGTGGGAAGGTAATGAGAAATGAGGTATTTCGCGTATTTTCGTATTAGTCTTCGATTAGTTAAGGGATTAGGGTAATTTAGTTGAATTCGGTGGAAGAGTCTGGGGAAAGATGTGGAGTCCGACAGAGATGCTACTTAAATAGTGAGATCATCAGAAATGAGGCGTTTTGCGTATTTTTGTAGGCGTTTTCGATTAGTTAAGTGATTTGGGTAAATGGGGTCGCGGGGTCGGGAGTTGGAAAAAATTCAGGATTTTAGGATTAAAATTTGAGAAAAAAAATATAAAGCTCAGAGCCCCTGCGGGGCTCTATTTAACAAATAGTAATAGAATGGCCCCTGCGGGGCCGTAGAAATAGTGAGTTCTAGACTAAAATTTTTAAATATTTCGATAATTTTTAAACATTTCGATGACAGCTGTCAAATAAAGGTCAGTGACTTTTTTTTGATAAAAATAAATTTTTTGGATTTTTTTTGGTGGGGGAGGGTGTCTAAAATGGGGGAAAAATTTTATCGAAACTTTTTAATTTCGGCCTCCTTCGGAAAAATTTTTTGGGCGCCCACTTTCAATTTTTTTTTTTCGACCCCAATGGGAAACATTTTGACGCCGTTCTTTAAAAAATATTAACAAATTGGCTCCTGTGGGATCGTAGAAATAGTAGGTTCTAGACGGTCCAATATAGCAAAAATTATAATGGCCGTACGCATCAAGTAGTTTTGGTAAAAAATTTGCAAAAAAAATTAGTCCGACATAGAAGTCTTGGATAAAAAAAAGGTGAGAAGGTTATCGGAAATGAAGCGTATCGCATATTTTCGTAGGCGTTCTCGATTAGTTAAAGGATTCGGGCGTTTTAGTTGGATTCGGCCGAAAAGCTTCGGGAAAGATGCAGAGCCCGACAGAGAATTCATAGATAAGGTGGAGAAGGTTATCGGAAATGAGGCGTTTCGCGTATTTCCGTAGGCGTCTTCGATTAGTTAAGGGATTCGGGCAATTTAGTTGGATTCGGTCGAAGAGTCTCGGGAAATATGTAGAGTCCGACAGAGATGTTACTTAAAAAGTGATAGGGCATCAGGACAGAGGCGTCTCGTGTATTTTCGTAGGCGTCTTCGATTAGTAAAGGGATTCGGGCAATTTAGTTGGATTCGGTCGAAGAGCCTCGGGAAATATGTAGAGTCCGACAGAGATGTTACTTCAAAAATGTGAGAGGTCATCAGGAAAGAGGCGTCTCGTGTATTTTCTTAGTTGGATTCGGTCGAAGAGTCTAGGAAAAGATGTAGAGTCCGATAGAGATGCTACTTGAAAAGTGAGACGGTCATCGGAAATGAGGCGTTTTGCGTATTTTCGTAGGAGTCTCCTATTAGTTAAGGGATTAGGGTAATTTAGTTGGATTCGGTGGAAGAGCCTCGGGAAAGATGTAGAGTCCGACGGAGATGCTACTTGAAAAGTGGGAAGGGTAAAAAGTGGGAAGGGTATCAGGAAAGGGGCGTTTCGCGTATTTTCGTAGGCGTCTACGATTAGTTAAGGGATTCGAGCAATTTAGTTGGATTCGGTCGAAAAGTCTCGGGAAAGAAGTAGAGTCCGACAGAGATGTTCCTTGAAAAGTGGGAAGATCATCAAGAAAGAGGCGTTTCGTGTATTTTCGTAGGCGTCTTCGATTAGTTAAGTGATTTGGGTAAATTAGTTGGATCCGGTCTAAGAGTCTCGGGAAAGATGTGGGGTTCAAAAGAGATGATACTTGAAAAGTGGGAAGGGCATTAGGAAAGAGGCGTTTCGCGTATTTTCGTAGGAGTCATCGATTAGTTAAGGGATTCGGGTAATTTAGTTGGATTCAGTCTAAGAGTCTCGGGAAAGAAGTAGAGTCTTACAGAGATGCTACTTGAAAAGTGGGAAGGGCATCAGGAAATGAGGCGTTTCGCGTATTTTCATAGGCATCTTCGATTAGTTAAGGGATTCGGGCAATTTAGTTGGGTTGGATTCGGTCTAAGAGTATGGGGATAGATGTGGAGTCCGACAGAGATGACACTTAAAAAGTGAGAGGGCATCAGAAAAGGGGCGTTTCGTGTATTTTCGTGGGAGTCTCCGATTAGTTAAGGGATCCGGGTAATTTAGTTGGATTCGGTCTAAGAGTCCCGGGGAAGGTGTAGAGTCCGACAGAGATTCTATTTGAAGAGTGAGAGGGTCATCCGGAAATGAGGCGTTTCGCATATTTTCGTAGGCATCTTCGATTAGTTAAGGGATTCGGGTAATTTAGTTGGATTCGGTGGAAGAGTCTCGGGAAAGATGCAGAGTGTGATAGAGATGTTACTTCAAAAGTGGGAAGGTAATGAGAAATGAGGCATTTCGCGTATTTTCATATTAGTCTTCGATTGGTTAAGGGATTAGGGTAATTTAGTTGATTTCGGTGGAAGCGTCTGGGGAAAGATGTAGAGTCCGACAGAGATGCTACTTGAAAAGTGAGAGGGTAATCGGAAATGAGGTGTCTCGCGAATGTTCGTAGACGTCTTCGATTAGTTAAGGGATCCGGATAATTTAGTTGGATTCAGTCTAAGAGTCTCGGGAAAGCTGCAGAATCCGACAGAAATACTACTTGAAAAGTGAGAGGGTCTACAGAAATGAGGGGTGTCGCGTATTTTCGTAGGCGTCTCCGATTAGTTAAGGGATTCGGGAAATTAGTTGGATTCGGTCTAAGAGTCTCGGAATAGATGTAGAGTCCGACGGAGATGCTACTTAAAAAGTGAGAGGGCATCAGGAGAGAGGCGTCTCGCGTATTTTCGTAGGCATCTTCGATTAGTTAAGGGATTCGGGCAATTTAGTTGGATTCGGTCTAAGAGTCTCGGGATAGATGTGAAGTCCGGGATAGATGCTGTTTGAAAAGTGAGAGGGTCATCCGGAAATGAGGCGTTTCGCGTATTTTCGTAGGCATCTTCGATTAGTTAAGGGATTCGGGTAATTTAGTTGGATAGAGATGTTACTTCAAAAGTGGGAAGGTAATGAGAAATGAGGCATTTCGCGTATTTTCATATTAGTCTTCGATTGGTTAAGGGATTAGGGTAATTTAGTTGAATTCGGTGGAAGAGTCTGGGGAAAGATGTAGAGTCCGACAGAGATGCTAATTAAAAGGTGAGGGCATCAGGAAAGAGGCGTTTCGTGTATTTTCGTAGGAGTCTCCGATTAGTTAAGGGATCCGTGTAATTTAGTTGGATTCGGTCTAAGAGTCTCGGGAAAGCTGCAGAGTCCGACAGAGTTGCTACTTGAAAAGTGAGAGGGTCTTCAGAAATGAGGTGTGTAGCGTATTTTCGTAGGCGCATTCGATTAGTTAAGGGATTCGGGCAATTTAGTTGTGTTCAGTGGAAGAGTCTCGGGAAAGATGTAGAGTCCGACAGAGAAGACACTTAAAAAGTGAGAGGGCATCAGGAAAGGGGCGTTTCGGGTATTTTCATAGGCATCTTCGATTAGTTATGGGATTCGGGCAATTTAGTTGGGTTCGGTGGAAGAGTCTCGGGAAAGATGTAGAGTCCGACAAAGATGCTATTTTAAAAGTGAGAGGGTCATCCGCAAATGAGGCGTTTCGCGTATTTTCGTAGGCATCTTCGATTAGTTAAGGGATTCGGGTAATTTAGTTGGATTCGGTGGAAGAGTCTCGGGAAAGATGTAGAGTATAATAAAGAAGTTACTTCAAAAGTGGGAAGGTAATGAGAAATGAGGTATTTCGCGTATTTTCGTATTAGTCTTCGATTAGTTAAGGGATTAGGGTAATTTAGTTGAATTCGGTGGAAGAGTCTGGGGAATGATGAAGAGTTCAACAGAGATGCTACTTGAATAGTGGGAAGGTCATCAGGAAAGAGGCGTTTCGTGTATTTTCGTATTAGTCTTCGATTAGTTAAGACATTCGGGTAATTTTGTTGGATTCGGTGGAAGTCTCGGGAAAGATGTGGAGCCCGACAGAGATGCTACCTGAAAAGTGAGATCATCAGAAATGAGGCGTTTTGCGTAATTTTGTAGGCGTTTTCGATTAGTTAAGTGATTTAGGTTAATTAGTTGGATCTGGTCTAAGAGTCTCGAGAAAGAAGTTTAGGTCTATAGAGAAGCCACTTGAAAAGTGGGAAGGTAATGAGAAATGAGGCATTTCGTATTAGTCTTCGATTAGTTAAGGGTAATTTAGTTGAATTCGGTGGAAGAGTCTGGGGAAAGATGTAGAGTCCGACAGAGATGCTACCTGAAAAGTGAGATCATGCATATTTTCGTAGGCGTTTTCGATTAGTTATGGGATTCGGGAAATTTTGTTGGATTCGGTCTAAGAGTCTGGGGATAGATGTGGAGTCCGACAGAGATGCTACTTAAAAAGTGAGAGGGCATCAGGAAAGAGACGACTCGCGTATTTTCGTAGGCAACTTCGATTAGTTATGGGATTCGGGCAATTTAGTTGGATTCGGTCGAAGAGTTTCGGGAAAGATGTAGAGTCCGACAGAGATGCTGCTTAAAAAGTTAGAGGGCATCAGGAAATGAAGCGTTTCGCGTATTTTCATAGGCTACTTCGATTAGTTATGGGATTCGGGCAATTTAGTTGGATTCGGTCTAATAGTCTGGGGATAGATGTGGAGTCCGACAGAGATGACACTTAAAAAGTGAGAGGGCATCAGGAAAGGGGCGTTTCGTGTATTTTCGTGGGAGTCTCCGATTAGTTAAGGGATCCGGGTAATTTAGTTAGATTCGGTCTAAGAGTCCCGGGAAAGGTGTAGAGTCCGACAGAGATGCTATTTGAAGAGTGAGAGGGTCATCCGGAAATGAGGCGTTTCGCGTATTTTCGTAGGCATCTTCGATTAGTTAAGGGATTCGGGAAATTAGTTGGATTCGGTCTAAGAGTCTCGGGATAGATGTAGAGTCCGACGGAGATGCTACTTAAAAAGTGAGAGGGCATCAGAAAGATGTGTCTCGCATATTTTCGTAGGCAGCTTCGATTAGTTAGGGGATTCGTGCAATTTAGTTGGAATCGGTCTAAGAGTCTCGGGATAGATGTGGAGTCTGAAGGAGATGCTACTTAGAAAGTGAGAGGGCATCAGGAAAGAGGCGTCTCGCGTATTTTCGTAGGCATCTTCGATTAGTTAAGGGATTCGGGCAATTTAGTTGGATTCGGTCTAAGAGTCTCGGGATAGATGTGGAGTCCGACATAGATGCTATTTGAAAAGTGAGAGGGTCATCCGAAAATGAGGCGTTTCGCTTATTTTCGTAAGCATCTTCGATTAGTTAAGGGATTCGGGTAATTTAGTTGGATTCGGTGGAAGAGTCTCGGGAAAGATGTAGAGTATGATAGAGATGTTACTTCAAAAGTGGGAAGGTAATGAGAAATGAGGTATTTCGCGTATTTTCGTATTAGTCTTCGATTAGTTAAGGGATTAGGGTAATTTAGTTGAATTCGGTGGAAGAGTCTGGGGAAAGATGTAGAGTTCAAGAGAATAGTGGGAAGGTCATCAGGAAAGAGGCGTTTCATGTATTTTCGTATTAGTCTCCGATTAGTTAAGACATTCGGATAATTTTGTTGGATTCGGTGAAAGTCTCGAGAAAGATGTAGAGCCCGACAGAGATGCTACCTGAAAAGTGAGATCATCAGAAATGAGGCGTTTTGCGTATTTTTGTAGGCGTTTTCGATTAGTTAAGTGATTTGGGTATATTATTTGGATCCGGTCTAAGAGTCTCGGGAAAGAAGTAGAGGTCTATAGAGAAGCCACTTGAAAAGTGATATGGTAATGTGAAATGAGGCGTTTCGCGTATTTTCGTGGGCATATTCGGTTAGTTAAGGGATTAGGGTAATTTAGTGGGATTCGGTCGTAGAATCTCGGGAAAGATGTAGAGTCCGACAGAGATGCTACTTGAAAAGTGGGAAGATCATCAAGAAAGAGGCGTTTCGTGTATTTTCGTAGGCGTCTTCGATTAGTTAAGTGATTTGGGTAAATTAGTTGGATCCGGTCTAAAAGTCTCGGGAAAGAAGTAGAGTCTTACAGAGATGCTACTTGAAAAGTGGGAAGGGCATTAGGAAAGAGGCGTTTCGCGTATTTTCGTAGGAGTCATCGATTAGTTAAGGGATTACGGTCACCCATCCAAACCCCGGCTTCGACAAACGCCGCTTTACTCCGTTGATCGAAGACCGGCAATTGTACGCATGACCCCATCTCACTACCGGTACAAGATTTATTTAAGTTATTCTTAGAAAGAGGAGTTTCCGAATTAATTGGCATAAACCGATCTAGACGTCCTTGAGTGTGAAGTAAACGTGTCTTAAAGCTCTTGTATTCATTTTCACGATTGTTGCCGTCAAAGTCTTGGATTCTATACCCGATAATTCATCTAATTTAATCGAACAAATATTTAACTCGTTACTGTCTGAAATAGGACTAAGATCGACTTGACCAGAAGATGATTGACCTGTGCGCTCGCGCTGTAATACCTCCCGTAATAAAACTCGTTTATCTTTTACATTAGAACCAGAAGTGACGCCCCTATCTGATAGTTCGTACGATAATTAATCGCTAAGTAGCCTATTAACCTCCATCGTAAAATAAGCAAAGTCTATATCTAACAAAACTAACCTAATCCGAATATACTAAACTAACCCTAAGTTACTTACGTATCTACTCATAAAACAATTGTTTACACCAACTCACCCCCTCCGAAAAAGAGGCGGGACAACCCGTATTCATAATAACTTATACTATAGGAACCCGATAATCTAAAGCGATCCTAAAAAAAAATTAAAAATATAGGTCGCAAGAAAAGCGTGTGGGACGTTCTGTATAACGCAACTCACTACAATAGAGCAGAACTCCCAAAAAACACTAATTATATAAGCGAAGTTTATAGTAACCCACAGTAAACACAAGCAGAAAAAATAAACAGTGAAGGACACCCGATATATAGTACAAGGACGAATTAAAAAAATTGTGTAGTAATGTTCAATAACTAGCCGTACACAATAAAAGATCAAGGGACATCAGGTATATCACAAAGAACAAGTATAACTGGTATTTATTTATACCGTCATCTACTATAAATATTCGTATATATAATAAAAAAATATTGTAAAGAACAACTGGTATATCTCAAGCAAACAATAATTGTCTAAACAACATAGTAATCCACAAGACTTATTGCATAATAAGAAGATTCGCGAGACCCTGGTACATATATGAAAAAAATTATGCATATACCTAAATACAACCAACTCGACAACCAAGTACTATGTGAATTATTTGTTTCGCAAAAAATTACAGCCCTGCTTATAACACCGCAATAGTAACACCTATGTCTCGTTAAAATACTATGTCTGTAAACAATTAAATTAATTAAATTATTAACACCCAAAAAGCTTACCACGCAAATTGAATGGGACACCCTATATATCATGAATAAGATTTTGTTAAGTGGAGTTCAGTAAATAAAAGATCGGAACACTGATAACTAAATTTATTCATACGATCTGTATACAACGACAGCTCAACAAATACTGAACTAAAGAACTAAATATCTAGTAAGACCTCAACCGACAACTTATATAATACTGACAAAACACTTAATTACAAAAACAAGGATAGGAATTTAACAGACTTGGTTACTTTATGATTCCGTAACACTCGGCCATCCTGTATCCTTCGTGTCCTCGCGATGCGGACGATGCGATCCCATCCTGTTCCACTCATAGTGATACTGGAGAGATCGGGTCCTGAAAATGACATTAACAGCAGTATTAATTCAAGTGCAGGTAACGCAAGGTAGTTACTTCTACACAACCAGGGGCCCCCAACATTCATTCTCATAACCAACAATCAGAATTTCCATTTACTTGCTACTCACTGATCTCCCAAGTTCTACGGTTTTTTTTTTAAACATCACTAGAGTCGCAGGCAAGTCAGATCCTTACAAGAACTAAATCTCGCGGCAAATCTGGCCCCTACAATTACAACAATTAACGCAGGCAAGTCAGATCCCTACAAGAATTGAATCTCGCGGGCAAATCTGGCTCCTACAATTACAACAATTAACGCAGGCAAGTCAGATCCCTACAAGAATTGATCTCGCGGGCAAATCCGGCCCCTACAATTACAACAATTAACGCAGGCAAGTCAGATCCCTACAAGAATTGAATCTCGCGGGCAAATCTGGCCCCTTCCTCATCTGACTCCTGGTTGCTATCGATACCACCAGGATATGGTCTTAGCGAGTCGGCGGTGACCAGTGTATTGAAGTTTTTATATCCTTTTACCCCTTTGACACTTCTAATCTTATATCTATCGTTATCAAATACCTTCTCTATTACGTAAGGCCCTGTAAATTTCCGATTCAACTTTTTATTTATACCAGTAAGGGAGCATGCAGATCCATCTCTCCATAAAACTAACTCCCCTTTTTTATATTTTCTGGCAGGTTTACGCCTTTTGTCGTATCTATTCTTCATGCTTTTACTGACCTCCTGGAGGTTCTTATGTGCCCGTTTTCTTCCATTTTGTATATCTTCCTTACTTGTATTACCTTCAAGATCGTTTAACAACCTACCCTTGTGACTAAACATTAATTCATATGGTATATACTTGGTGATCGAATTCACAAGGTTATTCATTCCCCAAACGCATTGCGGGATAGTAGAGTCCCATGTTAGGTCACAGTCATGCGACGTTCGGATGGCGTCCGCTAATGTTCTGTGGAACCTTTCTAGTTGGCCATTTGCTCTGGGTGTGAAAACGGCTGTACATATGTGCTTTATTTGATTTTCCGTGGTGAAGTCCTTGAAGTATCGGCTGGTGAAAGCCAAGCCATTGTCCGAAATGATTCTATTTGGAAAGCCCATAAGTGAAAATGTATCCCGCAAATGTTTTAGGCATTCTGCGGAACCCAAAGTTTTCGTAGGCTTGGCAATTATAAATTTTGTGAACGCATCGATCATTGTCAATATATATGAATGCCCTGACCTACTCCTAGGATACGGACTCAACGTAGTCTATATATACTATGGGCATTGGCTCATTAGGTTTACTGATGGGATGTAATTCACCTTCCGATTTACCATAGTTTCCCTTGTTATACGCGCAACTGATACAAGAACTAACGTATTTCTTTATAAAACGTGTCATCCTTGGAAACCAATAATTGCTTTTATGAGATTTTCACAACGGCTAAATCCCGGATGTCCTATCTCATCGTGATATTTTTGTACTAGCTGCCACCTTGTCATTTTTGGAACAATCAGCCGATCTCCGTATATGGTTTTCCTGTAAAGCCGCCCGTTTTTGAAATTGTAATTACTGTTTAACTCCTTATCACCGCCGTCTTTCATTTGCTCAATTATTTGTTGAATTGAATCATTCTGCATCTGTAGCATTAAGAACCAGTCATTTTCTCCCACCGTTGTCATTTGAATATTTATAGGGTTTCTACTCAAAGCATCAACATGGGTCATCGATTTGCCAGGTTTGTGCTCAATTTCAAAATCATAATGTTGTATTTGCAACCACCATCTTGCTATCCTCGGAATAAGATCTCGCTTCCCAAAAGTGTATCTTACTGCTGAACAATCAGTTATGACTTTGAAATGTAAACATAGCAAATAAATACGAAATCTCTTTAATGATTCGACGACCGCAAGAGTTTCTAATTCATAACTATGATACACTCTTTCGGTAGCAGTGGTAGCACCTCTACTGAAATATGCAACCGGTTTTAGGTTACCATCCTTTTGTTGTTGCAGAAGGATCCCCCCTAGACCTAAAGAACTTGCATCAGTATGCACTTGCGTTTCTAATTTAACATTATATGTGGCAAGGATCGGTTTATTAACTAAACATTCCTTGAGCTTTAAAAACGCAGACGCTTGCTCCTCTTGTCATACCCATTTTGCATTCTTTTTGGTAAGTTGTGTCAATGAGGATGCTATTGTCGCAAAATTCCGTACAAATTTTCTAAAATACCCTGCTAATCCTAGAAATTGGCGTAATTCGTGAACGTTGCTAGGCGTTTTAAACTGTTTTATTGCCTCCATTTTTTGCGTCCCTGGTGATATTCCTGCAGAACTTATTTCATGCCCTAAATATTGAATTGTATTTTGAAAAAATGAACATTTTTTAAGGTTTAATTTCATTCCTGCCTGATACAATAAATCTAATACGGTTTCTAACAGTTTCAAATTTTCGTCTACTGTTACTGAAGGGATTAATAAATCGTCCATGTATATTAAAATTTGTTCATGTCGAAGGTTACCAAGTGCCCTATCCATTACACGCTGGAAAACAGCTGGTGCATTTACCAAACCGAACGGCATTTTTAAATATTCATAATGTCCATCCGGGGTGATAAATGCAGTTTTATGTACAGAACTCTCATCGACCGGTATTTGATGGTAACCTTGACTGCAGTCTAATGAAGTGAAATAGAACTTGCCTGATACCTTGTTTAATTGATCCTATATGTTAGGCATGGGATAAATATCTCTTGTGTTTATTTTATTAAGACCCCTACAGTCAACACAAAGACGATAATCATTACTTTTTTTTTATAAAGACTATCGGACTAGCAAACTCCGAATTAGATTCACGTATAATATTACCCTCAAGTAAGTCATTAATTTTCTCGCGTACTATGTCTCTTTCCTTAAAAGATGATCTATATGGACGATAACAGATAGTTTGTTGTGACTGTAAGTTAATAGAGAGTTTTCCTAACTTTACAGACCCCAAATCACCTGTAGATTTCGCAAAACAATTTGACCACCTGTTAAGTACTTTTAATAATTTTATTTTAGATGAAGAGTCGACATTCTTATTAACATTCACATCGCCTATTGTTATACAAACGTTATCATTGTCAGATTTACTTACCCCCATGTTGCTGTATTCCTGATATTCCTGCAGTATGTTACCTCTACCCAAAAGTCTTCCTTTCTCAAAAATTACATCTTCATCTCCTAGGTTAGAGACATTATTTGTGACGTAGGTGCGCGGAAAACTCCACCTGGGATACAGATTATGGCACGTCCCAGCTGGTAGCATTTTGAGTCCATTGTCAAATCGTTTCCCTCATCGAGACCGAGAATTTTGACTGAGGCACCCACCACTTTCCCTGCCGTCACCTGTACATCTTCATTCAAAATAATGGTTGGTATAATGGCATCTTTCCCGGATATGGTCATGGCACTTAACATGTTCACCACGTTTTCCTTAAGTCGCGATGTCCCTTGGCTCACTAGCAATGAAATGCCATCTCGATTAATCACGGGTTGTACAATAATTAAGTCCACATCATCCATGTTTGCATCTGTTATAATAGCACTGATTACTAGCGATATCTCATCGATTCTTATTGTAATGCAAAACAATTTATTACAAAACCACCGAAACCCCGTAGAATGCTATTTTTTTTAATGGTGACCAATTTTAATTTTTCCACAATCCTTTTAGAAATAATGTTCGCTTGGCTTCCTGTATCAATGTATGCTACAATCAGATATCCGTTGACCGTACATTGTTTCCGATAAATGTCATTGATTTGGGAGTTATCAATGACTTTTACATGTTTTTCTGGAGATGCGCGTTGTTGATTTGGTCGCCGGAAGCAATTATGTTGTTTATGACCATATCGATTGCAAGTATAACATTTTATGGCTTTTTTAAAAGGAGCATGTCTATTTTCGGAGTATTTTGTCGGGGGATCTGAATATTTTGCTCTTTTCTCAGGTGTTTTGTAATTGTCCATGGGTGCTATGAAACCGGCATACAACTCGTTTGGCTCTGTACACTGGAAAGCACGAGCATTTGGTTGTAGCTCCAATGGAAGCCCTTTTATTATGCATGAAAGGGTTGCGTCATTGTCCAATCTGCATTGCTGTGTGAGAGCTAGCTTGGCGTGGTAGTATTGAGTCATCGTCTCGCCTGTAGTCTTTTTTCTTAACACTAGCTCTTCTAGTACTGTTGCGTAGTCTGAACATCTAGGGAAGGCACGACCTAATGCAGTTTTCCATTCGGCCCAAGATTTGTCGTAGTTTTCCAACCTATTAATCCAGTGATGTGCGGACCCTTTGAGTTTGGCTTGCATAAAACATATTTTTTCGTAATCCGTCCATCCATGAATACCTGCGAGTTGTTCAATTTTCTGTAACCATGCCATAACTGTGAAATCGTTGGCGTCCGGATCAAAATAAGGGACGATATCACCATTCATTCTGGGCGGATTTAAGTGAAATGGATTTACATGAATGAAATGACTAGCTGTTGATGGGGTTCTGTTTTCGGTACTTCTGCTGCTTTCTCCCATACTGGTTTCTCCAAATTTCCGTTTTAAATACTGGTTAACCTTTCTGCTAATTTGTTTTTCGAGTAAGCTAGCATATAGTTCTCCATCGCTTCCAGAGTCACTCATTTTTATTTTTGGTGTTCTACTGTTAAGCTTCGCTAATTTACCACTTTGTTTTACTATTAGCACTAATACTATCACCTCCGTAACTGCACGTAAGTTCGTCACATTTCTGAATTTGTTAAGTGGAGTTCAGTAAATAAAAGATCGGAACACTGATAACTAAATTTATTCATACGATCTTTATACAACGACAGCTCAACAAATACTGAACTAAAGAACTAAATATCTAGTAAGACCTCAACCGACAACTTATATAATACCGGCAAAACACTTAATTACAAAAACAAGGATAGGAACTTAACAGACTTGGTTATTTTATGATTCCGTAACAATTTTGTATGTATCTTACCGACCAATACTTTTTAGTTAATAATTTTGTTCGGGGCTATATGAAAAACGCTTTGTAGACACCTATTTTTAAAGATAATAAAAAACGCAACATTAAAAAACAAGTTTTTCCAATACATTGCGCAATGCCTGCTAACATATAATTTCCTAAGAAAATAGTAAAGTGTCCTAATCGGATGCGTAATGTCCATCCAAGTGGAATCACATGTACCTGCCTTCAAAATTATTTTTAAGTATAAAAATTATCTTACCTCTAAAAAGTTATTAAAAACATATTGATTTAATCGCTATAATAGCCAGAAAAAGATTACTAGTCACCACAAAAAATTATCCACCAGTACAGTAAAAAATTATCGCTAAGAAACCCTCAATTTTTTTCTCTACCCTAAAAAAAAGGACAATATTCACCCTTAGACCACACTAATTGAAACGTTTGGGCGCCATTTTTATTACCGGTGGCTAAACCCTAACGATAAAATAATAAAAGCATAATATAAAATATGAACTATATCTTGCTGAAAATAAGTAAAGTGTTGAGAATAAAATTTCTCCCAATATAATATATTAAATTTCTATCCCGTAACGGGCTGCCAGTAATAAAAAATTTAGTTTTTAGTGAGCGGCGATGGTAGCCACGCACTCCGGCCAACTAGTCGGCGGGGGAGTGAATAAGGGTGGTTATTTTTCTGACTGTTGTAACGATTTAAGTTGTAATTCGTTACAGCAGATTATAATTTCTATTTTGCGTATTAAAATACGATTCCTCAATACTGGATAACCCTGTATGCGTACATGATCGGTATGTGGTAGGAAAAAATGCAACAAAAACGCCACAGCGGCCGAACGTTGTGAACGAAACACATTTCAGGCTAGATAGAATATCTTTTGCTTTTCGAATCTCATCGAGGTATGCATTTTTGTACCGAGTCGCTTAAATATCGTTGTTCTTAAATTTGCTTATTAGTTATTGCTTTAGTTTATTGTGCAATAATAAAAATAATAATTTGTCAGAATAATTACTGTATTTCGTATTAGTTACGTATTTTGGATTAATCTCATAATTACCTAGTAGCACTGTTTTTTTAACACGTGGATGGGTATTTCCATTTCCGTTTTACCGTATCTTGTCTAAAAGTAGACTTTTCGTGTTAATTGACACGTTATACAATATTTGAATTGTATAAATTATCGCTGTAAGTGAAACTTGCAGATTATCGTATTTTGTGCATAGAACAATTTCTGTGTGGATTTTTATTGTTATTAGGTTCTACTACTGTGAGCATATGAGCTGGAAAAAAGGAAAACTCAACTGTTTTGGTATAGTAAGGAAGTCCATCTGAGACTTGGGTTTTTGCCGAATTTATTTACTGTCCAGAGCTACAGATTTCTGTCCAAACGAGGTAAGTGATCTATAGTATTTTTTATTCTCTTTGAATTAATCAATTTGTAGTACATTTGATCACTTGCTTCGGATGTGACAGAAGTCCGATTTTCTGGTTTCCTTTTTTTCATCATATATTCACGCCATATCTAATTCATTATTGACAAATTATTATTATTAGTTCAATTCTTAATTATCGTGTAAGTTACAAGAGTGTATAATTAATTACCTTGGTTTTAAGTATTTTCTGCCATTTTGAATTAGGCATAAGTCATTAATTTTTTTTTCGTCGAAAAGCGAAAGACATTTGTTCTCTTAATTGTCGTTATTTCATAGATTAAATTTTTGCTATTTTTACCGTTAACCTATTAATAAAAGATTTACTTGAAATCTTTATTTGTGTTAAAATTCCGAATTTAGTTCAAAATTATTATTGTTACTAATTATTTTGTTACTAATATTAAATATCTAAATCTTTCCAATTATTACTTCTTTAACGTTCATAAGTTTTTATTGTTCGGTAATCTGACATTAAATTATAGTCCTTAAAAAAAAATTACAGTCTCCTCATGGTTTTCAACCTATAGGACCAATTCAATCAAGTCAGGTTATTGTTAACAACCGGATAGTGAAGTTTTGCACCCTTACTAAATTTTTGCGTTCAAATTCTAGTATTATTTTGTTAATAATTCAATTTTTTAGTAATTGGTGTCAGATACCGTATGTTTATGTAAATTTGGTCATTTTACAAATTCTAATATTTGCTGTGTCATTTTGACAATTCTTATTGTGATATTAGAAAATATTAATTTTGTGAATATTATCTAGTAATTTACCTATATTGCCGAAACTTTGTTATTTTTTTTTCATCTACCACTAGTTGAACTAATTTTCAACCTATTTTTATTTCTCTGTTTCTTGTCTCAACTGTTCTGTCTTTCTTTCATGAATATGGCTTCCTGGAAATTTGACTCACTGGAACTCTATACCGAGTTACCAACATCAGAAGTAAAGCGATATCGGGTGTTCCCGAAAAGTAACTAATTTGGTTGGAACCTGGACACTCTGGATTGAGCAGGAGTGTGAAGACAGGATCTTACAACCTCTACATCACCTCGAGTACTCGCAGGACTCATCGATACCTGGAGAACCCCTTCCGTCTCACTTCATTCCGTTGAGTAAGCCTTTTCCAAAAAGAAAACAGACAGACAGAGAAATTAGTTAATAGTAAATTTTATTCCATTTTTTTTTCATTGTTCATAGTTTCAATATTTCAATTATACATATTCAATTTTTTTATTTGTACAGAATTTGTAAAATTAAACTTGTTAAAATCTAAGCTTTCCTTTCTTTATGTGTAGTAAATACCTAATTGTGTTTAATTAAACTTTTGTGTATTTAGTTAAAAATACTCTGGCGCCCATATATTGCTTTTAATAGAATCTCAGTACTCAAAATAAGGCTTCACCGAATTCACTACCTCGCTGTAGCTAGCTGGAGCTAATTGTTAAGTAACACTTTGCATTTGGCCAATACAATTGGAAGTGTCGCTGCACTGTGCTGGAGAGATATTGGGTGGTGAAATAAATGAATATATTTTACGTATGAATCGGTACTTATATATTTATCGTAACACTTCGGTAATAAAATGACTAGGCAACAGTAAAAATTCTCACAGCCTGATGATAGGGTAGTCCTTATATCTCTAATTTATAGTATAAATACATACAAAAAAAAACAATGTTATAAACTATTTTAAGGATCTAGATCTGTAGACCGAAGGTGATCACTTTCGTTGCCAGGCAGACTTTTATAACAACAATTAGGAACAACAATTTAAAGTGCCTATATATATTGTATAGAATAAAAAAACGGATCTATCACTAGACTATAGGAATAAATATATATACATACTTTGGTGGTATATCAACAAATAACGTTAGCTGGTACTAGTAAAAATTTATCTGGTACATAAACAACCAGCACGAAGAAAACCAATAATAATATAACTATCTAATATTACACTAAATGAGGCACTTAGCTGTGTTTCCACGGTGGATGGATGGTTTTTCCACGATGGTCGGCAATCCTGGCTTTAACCTACAGGCCCAAGGGTGCGGCGATAGGGGACGATGGGTGGACAGTGTATACTTATGAGTCTGGCGTTCCAAAGACGGACCTCTCTGGAAAGTCCTAATGAGAGACGGTTAGAATCCTCGCATCCGCAGCCAGGCGACTATTTTTGCGTAACACAGCGTACCAGAAACACGACGAATACAGCTGAGACAGCGATAAAAACAATAAAGCTGAGGACTAAACAGCAGGAACAGGGAAAAAACCCCTGAAAGAAATAATGAAAGAGAACAAGTATTACATAACATCGGGCACCAGAACATCGTTTACTTACTTCTACTCCCTGTAGAAGGCTTTTCCAATCACATGGACGTGTCTGAGGGTTGATTTTGGTATACTATTCATGAGCTGATAACTACTCCGTATAACGATTATTGTAGAAAAACAACAGAGAACCTCCCAAGATTTCTTGACATAAAATATTCCTCACAATTTCTAGCTACGAATAGTAAGGCGAATCCCAATTTAATGGACACCACACAATCCTTACTAACGTAGAACAGCTCTCCACTTACACGACCTTTTTCAGCAACACCTCCGACGAAACAGTACTCGAGGAAGCGAGTTGAGCGTCCAGCATACATACAAAAACAGGAATTCACTAAAAAAACTGGAATAATGTTCCGGGGACCCTAACAATGAAATAATCAAACAAATCTAACTACAGTATGACCGTAATAACTACCCAATACCCTATGAGTAGAAACTAATTAATATTTAAATTCGGAACTATTTTTCGATGGAGGATGGCGATTGGTGGTTTTTTCGTTGGTATTTTATATCTCTTTTCGGTGATATTTGTTGCCACAGTTTATACCAGCGACTTATAAAGAGGAGACTGGCGATAAGCTGAATTCGTTTGGCCTGAACAATATTACCCAGTTGATGCCACAATTGCCACAGAGCGGTTGCACAGTTACTTTCGTTTTGTTATTCTACACGGCTTTGCGCGATATTTTGAAGTCTTGTTTGATTTATGTGTCAGCGCGCTTTTCTATCTATTTTCGTGTTAATTCTATTTATCTGGTTAATTATCTGCTTTGTGTTGTTAATTATCTGCTTTGTGTTTAAAAACATTAGAAATATGGTTAAACAGGTGTTTGTATTGTAAAAAAACTTTTGTGTCAACGTCAAATCGTAGTTTTCACATGTAAGTACATAAAAAGCATATAAATAATTTTAAGTTGTGTTAATTATATTTATATATATAATTATATATAATCTGATTTGGTTAACTGACAGTTTTTAGAAATACTGTAGCAAAAACCAAATTTCGAAATAATTTATAATTTCAGAGTGATTTGCAATTCCTTACTGCCTCCGTAGCCATCTCTATTATCAATCATAATATTTGAAATAAAGTTTTTAAAATATCTTTTTGTTTTATTAACATAAACATTAAAAAAATAGGGCAATTTAATGCTCTAATTACGCCAGTGTAAATCTATTTCTAATTATGTAGTAGCACACAAAATAAAACAAAT
Source organism: Rhagium mordax (assembly GCA_963680705.1). NCBI lineage: Eukaryota > Metazoa > Arthropoda > Insecta > Coleoptera > Cerambycidae > Rhagium > Rhagium mordax. Next base: position 44,831,117 of record OY796657.1, read on the forward strand.
AACAATTTTATTTGTGAACTTTGCTGTACTTAGTTTTTCTTTTTCATGCTCTACCACCGGAGAATCTGCTGTTATAGTAGATTTTGATGGCGATTCAACAGATACTGTAGAAGAACGTGAATGAGATAATGGTTCTGACCTGAAAATATATTCTTTCTCTTCCTTTTCTTTTTTGGGATTTATTACCACATTTCTTGAGATTCCTATCCAAAAAAGTTGAATTATCTAAAAAATATTCAAATTAACCAGTTTAAAACTGGGAAATAACCTCTACGCCTTTGACGTAATGTCCTCTGACATTACGTCAAACAATCGAACAAGACTTTAAAATAGCGTCGCAAAACCGTGTAGAATAAACAAAACGAAAGTAACTGCGCAACCGCTGTGTGGCAATTGGGCATCAACTGGGTAATATTATTCAGGCCAAACAAATGCAGTGGATACATAGGCGATCTCCAGTCTTGTATTATTAAGTCGCTGGTTTATACGACCCACAATACCAGGATTTTAATTTCAGTTTATCCGCAATTACTTATTAATATTCATTAGGTAGCGGTCCGATTTTTGAACCGTAACAACTTCACGCCCATGTTCGTATTTGTTTGCCATTTCATCGCACTCTTCATCGGTATAAAATCTTCCCATACCATAAACAGCCTCATGTTCTGAATCCCATTGGATATTAGAAAATTTTTGTATCAAATTTCCAACACCACTTTCTAAATCTGTGATTTGGACTTCTTCAACGTATCACATCCACATCTTAAGAGTTAGTTATTGCGTTTATCGAATTAAATTAATGTGTTGACTGAAGAATTGAATTTATGCTCGAATTTTATAATGGTATCCAGACCTAGCTGTACCTCCCACATAAATTATTATTACACATGTCCGACCGATCTACCTTTAAAGTCAGCAGTTTATTGTACTTACAGGGTCAGCAATTTGTGACGCTTACACAGTCAGCAGTTCATGCCGACTAATCTAGATATTATCGAGAATATTATACATAAATTTAATACATATATTTCATTATGAACTATTTTCCAATATTTCGTCGTGTGATTATAACAGAAGAAGTAAAACAAAAAAAAAATTAAAAAATAAATATTTTATTAGATTAATTTCAAACTTTAAATATAGTTATATTTCCCGGAGGATTGCATGTAAAACAAATAAACTTTTCAGGATCACACATTGGAATTTATGAATGTGATAGACTATATTCTAGATAGAGGTAAACAATAAAGTAGTAAATAAACAAGGTATTTCAATAATGGCATGTGAATGTGGAAATAAATTAGTAAGGTGAACTGGGGTAATTGCAATATATAATTAGCATAGTGTAGTTTCAACCATCCCTTACACTTTAATGTGTGTCTCAAAAAATCTATAAAAATTCATATAAGACGCTTAGACTATGTACTTTGCGTCAATGGTAAAAAAAATTAGTCAAATAGTTTTAGCAAATATATATTAATTTTTTTTTTAAAAGACTCCAGTATATTACATTTGCCCCGCAAAAAGGGGCAAATGTAATAATCGGCTGTCAGTGTCGTTGTGTTAAACGTTAATATCTGCGATGGGGTAAATGTAAAAAGAATGTTATTCTCTACAATTTGGTTTTTAAATTTTTAATTTTTATTGGAAAATACAAGAGTTACAAACTTTTATGCAAAAAGAAAAGAATATAACTACAAAAATAGCATTAGATATTGCAAAAATATTTAAAAGAAATAGTGTATTTTGCGTTAAGTAACTAAAACAGCATTAAATATTGCAAAAATATTTCAAATAATAGTGTCTTTAGAGTTATAGAAACATCTAACAAAGGTTAAGACCATCAAATTTGAGTTGAAAAGTCAAGCCTGAACCGCGGCGGTCTGCAGTCGGCGGGGGTAAGACTTTTAGAATATTTGAACTGTCCACTAGGTCTTCGTCATCAACAGCAGGCCAGAAAAATAGTTTTTTCTTAAATCTGAGGAATTTGATAATCCAGGTGTCGGCTCCTTCACTTCTTAATATTTTTCCAACAAAGTGCTTAGTACTTCTCTTCATGCTATATTGAACCAGAACCCATTTATCAACATCAATCCTCTAGTCCCCTTCAAATTGGTATAAATTGTAGGATATGGGATATGATAAAATTTTGACGCTTTATAAATGGTCATTCGACCACTCATAACTTCCTCAAGAGCTCTCTTCAAGTCATCTTTCGTATAATGGGGGTTTTCATTCTGTTTTCTGCGATAGCATCTAACCATCTGAAAATAATGGGGCAAATGTATTATATGTATGATACATTTACCCCCTACTATAATTTTTAGAGGGCAAATGTAACATAGGTGGAATATTATAATTCAATAATTTGCATAAATTTGTAATTAGACAGCATGAAAAGCAAATATTTTTCACCATAGTAGTCAATATTTCCATATATTTACCTTATAAGCAAAATTTCCGTGAGCCCATAAATAAACACCTTCGACACTCGATAACAAAGTGGAACTGACGCCGTTCGGTAAAGAGCGCGTGCGTTACTTCTCAAACGGTTATATTCAATTTCAGTTACGTCAATCGCGTGAAGGAGGCTAGTTTAGTCACATAACATAGTAGCGGAAAGCAGTTTTGATCAAATTAGGATGATACACTTTGCTATTACATTTGCCCCTTTTTTACAATTACCCCAGTTCACCTTACTAATTCATAGCAAATTAATGTTAATACCTTGTTTTTCCATCTCAATTATATTATTAGCTAATGTTAAAAGATATGATAAGTCACCTTCATTGGCATTATGATCAGCGTTATTTTGTTCATTTCTCATAGAGTAGTGGTCCCATGCTAAAGTATGTGTGCTTCCCGGTATAACATATCGCTTGTCATCATGGGCTGACAATGCAACTTTATTTTTTATTTCTGTATACAATGTATGCAGATGCGAAGAGAACACATACATTTTCCGATATATGTATTCACCATCTTCTACAATTTGCTTGTAATCAACCAAGTGTAATTGATTTTTTATAACATTTTTAGAGATACCTTTAGCTTTCTTTATAACATAATCATTTAATTCCTATTAGTTGTCAAAAAACACCCTCTAACTGATCCTCTGACATTACGTCAAAGGCGTAGAGGTTATTTCCCAGTTTTAAACTGGTTAATTTGAATATTTTTTAGATAAATCGAATTTTTTGGATAGGAATCTCGAGGAATGTGGTAATAAATCCCAAAAAAGAAAAGGAAAAAATAATTTATGAAATGCCACAAATAACATTTAAACAATATCATCATTTACTTTGACACAGTATGCTTTTGCACCAGTGCCGATAAAGCTTTCTATTGGTGTGCATGCATATTCATCTTTCATTTTCCGAACAATCGACTGCGTTTTTGGAATATTATGTTTGTTAGTAATTGGATAATTCGATGTGTCAAATAGTTCAATACTTTCCTTAATATCATCGAAAACATTATTTGTGTAAATTTTTAAAATTAAAGAGTCGGTGTCAGTGTAACACAGAGGTTAGGGGTAGACGCGCGCGCCTTCCCCAACCTAACCTAACATTAACCTGTCCTAGACAATGCTAGCATTCGATCTAACCTATCCTAAACTGTTGCAGCAAACCTCAAGAAATGATTTAGATTTATTTAGAAGTGAAAATATACCTCCACAAATAGAATCCGAACATAGTAAGCCATTCGCAAGTTGTTCCGAGGTTGATGAAATATTAGCGGGGTTCAGATATTGATCCCAATGATTTAGTCAAAATGATACGAATTAACAAAAGTCTAGGCCTTAACTATCAGGTGTACATAAATATACTGCAACATATGCGTATAATTGCCCCTATCAACGGATGATATGAATTCAATTTCACCCTCATAACTGGATATGAAAACATATTACTATTATATGATGACAATAAACAATGAAACTTGTAAAACTTAAATAAAAATAGTAAATACTTAAACAGTTTTTCATTTTTTAATTTTTAATCAGAGATATTTCTTATTATAAAAGAAACCATTATTATTATTTGAACTGAGTGTTTTATCTTTATGAAAATTTTATAATTTCATAATAAAAAATGAAACATATTTAATGTATTTTTATTTATTAACAAGTCTAGACATTTAAATGAAACCAGATGCTAGTCGATGTGAGTCATGAACCGTTGACATGTATGTCCTAACTTGTCGAGACAAGTTGGATCGTGTATACTTGGGCAACCATCTATTCCTTAAAACAATATATGATATAAGAGTGTGTAAGTGTATGTTTAAAAAGAGTGTCATAGTAGACATAGTAATACAGCGAGAAGGTCATAATTTTAATTAGAAGCATGAACTCTTACTATATTGTAGTCAAGTTTTATGATGAAAACGATAAACTTGTTGATCAAAAACGTATGAAGAGTTATAAGCTTCAATGTGTTAAGGAAACATTTAATCTAAAAGATAACTTCTACAGATTTGAAAATTGTCGGAACCAGGACATAGGGCAAATCAAACTATTACCTTGCCTACGTTTCGTTTAATTATACTTAAACTTCTTCAGGGCTCAATAATAACAATTGAATGGTGTTGATCACTAACATTCTCAAAACAGAACAGCTTAACCATGCACTGTCTGAAAAAAACAATTTGATAACCACTACATATATATATATATATATATACCAAAATTTGCACAATGATATAGATACTAAACAACAATAATTATGAATACACGTACAATTTAAAAAATTACATTGTCGAATTAGGTCTGTCTGACCATAATGGCCAATTACTACAAACAAAGAAATTGGGCAATAACTTAAACGAAAGTATTAACTTTGTCGAACGGAGAATATTCAGCCAAAAAAATAGAACAAAATTTGCAAACTTAATTAAGAATACTGATTGGACACAATTGTATCTAATAAATACTGTAGATTCTGCTTTGGACATGTTTTACTCTTTATTTAATAGTAGTTTTTTAAATTCATTTAATATAAAAAGAGTTTCTATTGTACGAAAAGATAATAAATGGATTACAAAAGGAATCCGTACATCCTGTAAGAAAAAGAGAGAGTTAATCGTTAGGAAAAAACAATCAAATGACATTAACTTTATAAGTTACGTTAAAAAATATTGCTGTTTATTAAAAAAACGTATTAAGATTTTGAAAGAAAATTATTATCATACGAAAATCGTCACTTCTAATAATCAAATTAAAACTACATGGGATGTCATAAAAAAATGTAATAATGAAACTACATTCAAAGATGATACAATCACACTCTTAGATAATAATATTCTCATTACTAAACCGAGTGAAGTAGCGGAGAATTTTAATGATTTTTTTATTAACATAGCACCAAATTTAACTTCCAGTTTAAAATCTAATAAATCGGCTAATTACTATATAAAAAATATGAAATTTAATATAAAAAACTCTTTCTTTTTTACACCAGTTACAGAACATGATATTGAAAGAATTGTCCTAAATTTAAAACCGAAAAAATCCTCAGGTATAGATGAAATTCCGATAACCATTATTAAAGAAAACATAATGTATCTTAAAAAACCATTAGAATACATTTTTAATTTATCTCTTACACAAGGATTTTTTCCAACCTACTTTAAAGAGACAGTGGTAAAACCTCTGTACAAAAAAGGGGATAAGCATCTAAAAGAAAATTACAGACCCATTTCTTTACTACCCACTGTTTCTAAGATTTTGGGAGTAATAGTAAAGGAACAACTTGTCCATTATTTAAACAAAAATTCAATTTTGACACCATCACAATTTGGGTTCAGGGAAAATTGTAGCACATCGCACATCAGATGCTACATTTTCACTAATAAATTATCTAAATGAGATTATGGAAAGTAATGATTATTGTATTGGTATATTCTGTGACCTTTCCAAGGCTTTTGACTGTGTCGACCATACCATCTTAACTGAAAAATTGGAATATTATGGAATAAGGGGGGAACCATTAAAATGGTTTATCTCTTATTTGGAAAATCGATCGGCACAGGTGGAGCTATTGGAGGGAAAACAGGGTACCTTCAAAAAGGTTTCATCTGAGAAGAGGAGAATTAAATGAGGTGTACCACAGGGCTCAATTTTTGGCCTGTCCTCATTTTAATTTATATAAATGATTTAGTAATAAATTTTCCACCATTAAAATTTTCCCTCTTCGCGAATGACACTAGTATTATCAACCATAATACAAATTTTCTTGATCTCATTCAATGTACCGAGACATCTTTTAATAATATATTGGACTGGTTTAATGCCAACAAATTGCTACTAAATTGTGAAAAGACAAACAATATTAGTTTTCAACGACCGCGCATAAAAGTGGAAGATGCTAGCATAATGACCACATCTGGAGACATCAAATCAGTCCAATCAACGAAATTTCTAGGAGTTAAAATCGATAAAAACCTAAATTGGCTGGAACATATACATGATCTAAACAAGAAACTAGGCAAAGCTATTTACGCAATAAGAAATATTAAAGTTCTGGTCGGTTTTGAAGCTGCGAAATCGGTATATTTTGCATATTTTCACAGTGTTATGCAATATGGTATAGAATTTTGGGGAAATAGTTCAAATGCCGAATCTACGTTCATCATTCAGAAACGAGCAATACGAGCCTTATGTGGTCTTAATATCTATGAATCATGCCGAGAGTACTTTAGGCAGTTAAAAATATTTACCGTGTCGAATACTGTAATATATAAATTGGCCTTAACAATATTTAAGAAAAGACCTAATTTGGCAACATATTCTGATGTACATGACTATCCGACCCGTCATAATAATAAATTATTAATGCCCCATTACAATTTCGAAAGTAATCGAAAAGGACCCTTATATACAGGAATCAAAATTTTCAATCACTTGCCTGGATATATAACAGAAATCACCACGGAAAAATGTTTTAAAAAACAACTGAAATCACTGTTAAATAATTACACATTCTACAACTTGCAGGAATATTATGAATGTAATTTTATTTAGTTAACTTAATCTCCTTACCAAAGCACTTATCAAATTGTAATACTATAATATAATACAATATAATATTAGTTACTTAGTTTTCCCTACGCCTATATAGGTGCTACTCAAAATGGTGTATATGTATATGAATGTATGTATGTATACAATTATATTACAATTTTATGTAAACTATGTATATGTGGGAAATAAATCTAAATCTAAATCTAAATCTAAATCTTACAAAAATATAATAGTCAATACTAAAACCTGTGAAATAAAGCCCCTTAACGAAATATCTAACACAAAACGTCAAGTAATAGCAGCATCAAAAAATACTAGTATATTGAAAAAACATTATAAAAACAAAACGGTACAATGATAATAAAGATATACAATAAATATAAACAACACATTACCTGTAGGTATAACAATTGAGGAAATCCAATCATTTTCTTTTTTTATATTATTTAAATAAAACCAACAGAAATTATCACAACGAACAAGCAACAATAATTTTACACCTGTTAATAGTAAGTGACCAAAATCATATGAAATTTATAATCAAAAAACGAAGCGCTAAAAAATACGATGTCTGTCATTAGTGTCATCTATACCTAAAAATACAAACTATTATAAAATAAAATAACCTAATGATTAGGAAACTGCAATTTAACTTAAAACATGTATGTTTTACAGTCTACTACCCTTAAATTAAATTAAAATATTACTACTCATTATTTACTAACAGGAATGTATAACAGAATTAAACGATAACTACTTAATACCAAAACAAAGCAAAAAAACAGTGATCAACTATATATTATTGCAAACACAGTATGACTGATGGTCGAGATGGTAGAGTACCTGCCTCTCACCCAAAAGTCCCGGGTTCGAATCCCGGTTGTGGCAATGGAAAATACTGTGAGAGGGATTTTTCCATTATACACGGATATTGGATGTGTGTCCCTTGTCTATAAATGTGTAGCCCCCTCCCGCAAAAGGCTCAGCCTTCTGGGATAAAGGGGGTAGTAATTACATGTGGTGTATTTATTATTTATTATAACACATAATAAAAATTCCCTAATACCTAAGACTCAAATCTAGAATTCAACATCTCACGACAAATCATCCTCTGAGCCCCACAAATCAAAAACCAAGACCTGTGGAGCTCAGAAGACAACAGTGCAAGGTGGAGAATTCAACACGGATCATCTGCTAATTAGATTGTAATACATGATATTTAAATTTTGTATATCAGTTCTAAAATTAACAGCTTTATTTTTAAATTTATTAATAAATAACATTTCCAACAAGAGTCTTTTTTGATAATTTTGTTCAACAGTTAAAATAGTCGCATTATTAAAATCAAAATGATGCCCTGATTCAAGATGATGTTTGGTTAAAGCACTTTTATCTTTCTTATCAACAAACGAAGGGTTGCAATCATATTTATGCTGTTTTAACCGAGTTAAGAGTTTATTTTTTGTGGTACCAATATAACATTTGTCATAATTACCACAAGGGATATAATAAACAACATTAGATTTATCCAAAACAGAAGTTCTATCTTTAAGAGGTGTATATAAATTATTGGCACCTCCTCGGGAATCTGTCTTTCAACTTCAACATTACTATGGAGGATAGAATTCACTAATACAGAAGGATAGTTATTATTTTTTTTATTTTTTGCTATTGTTTTTATAAAGTTCAAAGTCTTTTCTACAAACTCTTCATCCCCTAAGTTTAAGGCACGATGTTTCATAGCTTTAATAATTGCAACTTTTTGTGAAATGGGGTGAGTTGATTTGAAATTAATGATACTACCAGAAGCTGTAGGTTTTTGATACCAATCGGTCCGCAGTTCGGATAACCAACGTATCCAAAAATGGAAGGGTACAATCAAAATCATTAAAAGCGTCAACAACCATATTTACACAATTAACAGGTATACTTGTTATGATGTCGTCCACAATTATCAAAAAAGACTCTTGTTGGAAATGTTATTTATTAATAAATTTAAAAATAAAGCTGTTAATTTTAGAACTGATATACAAAATTTTAATGTCATGTATTACAATCTGTGTTGAATTCTCCACCTTGCACTGTTGTCTTCTGAGCTCCACAGGTCTTGGTTTTTGATTTGTGGGGCTCAGAGGATGATTTGTCGTGAGATGTTGAATTCTAGATTTGAGTCTTAGGTATTAGGTAATTTTTATTATGTGTTTGCAATAATATATAGTGGATCACTGTTTTTTTGTTTTGTTTTGGTATTAAGTAGTTATCGTTTAATTCTTATACATTCCTGATAGTAAATAATGAGTAATAATATTTTAATTTAATTTAAGGGTAGTAGACTGTAAAACATACATGTTTTAAGTTAAATTGCAGTTTCTTACTCATTAGGTTATTTTATTTTATAATAGTTTGTATTTTTAGGTATAGATGACACTAATGACATACATCGTATTTCTTAGCTCTTCGTTTTTTGATTATAAATTTCATATGATTTTGGTCACTGACTATTAACACGTGTAAAATTATTGTTGCTTGTTCGTTGTGATAATTTCTGTTGGTTTTATTTAAATAATATAAAAAAGAAAATGATTGGATTTCCTCAATTGTTACACCTACAGGTAATGTGTGGTTTATATTTATTGTATACCTTTATTATTATTGTACGTTTTGTTTTTATAATGTTTTTTCAATATACTAGTATTTTTTTATGCTGCTATTACTTGACGTTTTGTGTTAGATATTTATTATGGGGCTTTATTTCACAGGTATTGACTATTATAGTTTTGTAATTTTTAAAATTTTTTAAATTGTACGTGTATTCATAATTGTTGTTTAGTATCTATATCATTGTGCAAATTTTGTTATATACCGGGTGCCACAGGATACTGGCTCACCCCTATATTTCCTTTATTTTTTAACTTATCCATTTGAAATTTTGGGGGCATAAACTACCGTTTAAAATGTATTTCTGCACATTACAAACACTATGGTACCACTTCCGGTTTATCTGGAAATTACTTCAACTTTCGATTTTCAAATGGAACACCCTGTATATTTTTACATATTTGGATGCAAGGCAACATTCTGCATACACTATGTAAGTTTCGTGAATTTTTGAGCCGATGTTCAATTTTTTCAAGCATCTTAAGAAATCCGTCTAGAGTGCTTTGGAATTCCAAAATGCGTTATACGGTAGGTAAACTTCAAAGGAAAAATAATAATTTTTTTTTTTCGTTTCACTAACAACTGTTTGCGAAGCCTCCAAAGTTGAACATATCACTTTTTTATCGAAAACTTTTTTTTTTCAAATGGGAAGGTGGTGGCTCATAGTGTTTGAAAAATTATAATTTTCTTTCTGATTTCATTGTTATCTTTTTCATATCCATGCTATTTATTTTCAATTTTATTTCATTCGTTTAAAAGTTAAAATCCACTTTCACGGATTTCTGAAAATGCTTGAAAAAATTGAACATCGGCTCAAAAATTCGCGAAACTAACATGGTGTATACAGAATGTTGCCCTGCATCCAAATATGTAAAAATTTACAGGGTGTTCCATTTGAAAATCGAAAGTTGAGGTAATTTCCGGATAAACCGGAAGTGGTACCATAGTGTTTGTAATGTGCAGAAATAAATTTTAAACGGTAGTTTATGCCCCCCAAATTTCAAATGGATAAGTTAAAAAATAAAGGAAATATAGGGGTGAGCCAGTATCCTGTGGCACCCGGTATATGTAGTGGTTATCAAATTGTTTCTTTTACAGACAATGCATGGTTAAGCTGTTCTGTTTTGAGAATGTTAGTGATCAACACCATTCAATTGTTATTATTGAGCCCTGAAGAAGTTTAAGTATAATTAAACGAAACGTAGGCAAGGTAATAGTTTGATTTGCCCTATGTCCTGGTTCCGACAATTTTCAAATCTATAGAAGTTTTTTCAAGGACACAAAGTAATTACTTCCTAAAAGATAACTATTCTTACATTAAAATATTAGGATGTTTCGAGGATTGCGATTGTGGCGAAGGGGAAGAAATTTGATTCCGAAATAGATGTATAGTTAATGGGGTAATAAAAATGTCAGGTATGGGATTCGAACCCACGCTCCCGTTAGGGAATCAGTAACTTAGACGCCTTAACCACTCGGTCAACCTGACTTATTTAATTCAGTAAAATATTTTAATAAATGTATGCCCCTTCCCCCTCCATCTTCAATAATAGAATATAAATTCATAACAATTAAAAAAAACATTAGTGTGTTTATATATATTGCGATGATAGCTTCACAATTCATAGCTTTACAATTCATAGCTTTACATGCACGTTTTCTTTTTATACAACACCCTTACACCGCGAAAGAAGTGTTTATATGCTTCGATAGTAATGGAACCCGCAATGAGAGCTGGCCTTCTAAATGGGGCAGAATGGAACCGTATGCAATACTAATGCAGTAACCCTCAGATATCCAATACCCACCAACAGTAATATGTATAAACTAGAACTAAGAAAAGGTAATGATTCCACTCAAGATTCGGAATGGCTGGAACTCTATAGCAAACCCCCCACCACTGGTAATAATAGTACAAATACTGAAATAAATCACGAGATAAATCATTTTGTAATTTGGTACATAGCAGTTTGTTGTTCATCGCTCGTGCTTAAATTAATGCATACAAGTGTTTTAAAATGTCTCAAGATCTAACTTGTTCGAATTGTCCAACGAGGGAGTCGATAGATAAGCAAAGGAATGGTAAAAATTTGTATCATTTTACTGAGGAAGAACTTCGGTATTTTCCACTGCAGTATCTAATTGAAAAAGTTGGTCCAGTTGAGCTTCTGTATACGTATACATGGCACAAACTACCACGGGAATACACACAAAACTTCAAACTCGAAATTCGACTACCTTGTTTTCTACATCACAATCGTCCCGAATGGCATAGTCACAGATGGTCCTCCATGCCGACAATCTAAATGTCACATATGTGAGCGGGGATTGGAAAGATGCGGTTAATTTTAATGTTATACCTATTTATTATATTACCCTTGTATGTAAAACAAATAAAACAATTTATAATGTAGGTATATGTTTTTTATTCATAAATTACAAATCTAATAAATCCAAATCAACACTATCCCATCCTTCTTCAGGCTCTTCCATTTCCATCAAACGGTCAGCGTAATTTAGTAAAATCTCTAATTTACTATCACTACTTCCAGTAATTAGATGATGATGCCCCCAAGCCAAGGTCCTAACATCTCCAGGTAAGACATACATTTTATCATCTGCTGATGATAGAGCTACTTTATTTTTTAATTCGATGTGAATGGTGTGCAAATTGGAGGTAAATATAGACATCTTTCGGAATATCATACCACCGTTTTCAACAATTTGGGCATAATCAGAAAAATCTATTTAATGTTTAACAACACTTTTGGAAATCCCTTTGGCCTTTTCATGACATCGCCAGCTTTAACACAGTACGCTTTAGCACCGGTACCATAAAAGCACTCTATAGGTCTTCCAGCATACTCGTCCTTCATTTTGCCGACTACAGACTTCGTTTTAGGCATGTTATGGATGTTGTCAATACTAAAATTCGACGTTTCAAAATACTGAATATGTTCTTTGATGTCATTATAAACATTATATGTAAGGTCCTTAGTCGGCAATTGGATAGTATTAGAAAAAGAAAACCTCAAATTTTCATTAGGTCGACGTTTCGACAATTATTTATTGTCTTCTTCAGGACTACAACATAATACAATCAGCCAAACAGTGTATAATTAAATGTAAAAAATGTAAAAAGACAAACAACTGTAAATATTAACATTCAAACAGACTAAAATAAAAAATAAATAAAAACGTTATAAAATTTGAAAAAGGTAATTTACGCTTACCTAATGAGGCATGTGGTTTTCTGTCAACATAATCATATCGTCAAAACTATAAAAACGTAACTTATAACATACGGTTCTTGAATTTTAAAAAATATTTGGTATGTACTTATATTATTCATGAAAATAAATATCTTGCGATTCGATATGCAGGCAAAACAGAAATAACCATAAATATGAACGCAAATAAATAAAATAGTCTTTATCAAAACCATGAAAAACTTATTAAAAATACTGTAACAACAAAACAGCGCATAAAAACTCAATTCTTATTTCTATTTGAGAAGTTAATAAAAAAAATATATACAGTAAAGGCCGAGGTGGTTCGAACATGGGTATTAGGTTGCGCGATTTACTTGTGCCCGTTGTAGGCAAGAGGACACAGTGGTGGGAATCGTGGATCTCTGCGCTGTAGCCGATGGCTCTCATCACGTCTACTATTCCTTGTTTGAATTCTTTTATAATAATTTTTATTAAACCTGAAACAGTCGAGGTGCAGCGGCAATTAATTAATGCTAATAATTAATTTTAATTTTATGTTGTAGAATCACATTTTTGTTGCGAAAAAACAAACAATGGAAATATTTAAATGTGTTTTGAGATTTTTTTAAAATTACAATAATTAATCCTATCTAGGATGAATTATTGAAGTTAGAAAAATTTCGAAACGAAAAGCAAATTTCTTTCAAACATGAGTTCTACATCCCAACAAAGGCTTAAACACAATGAAAAAAATAAGAGATAAGAAATAAGAAATTAAAAATATGGAATAGAATTAACAAATAATGATATCCGAAAAGCAATTAACAATTTGAATAGTTGAATTTTAAATCGAATAAGAACTAATATTATCGCCCAGAGTATTGTGTATTTAAAACTTGGAATAATTATTTATCTTATTTCTTATCCCATTTTCTTATCTCTTATTTTTTCATTGTGTAATGAGATACTAACAACAGTGCTGACTGCTGAGCGAGCAGTGAGTGGCCACGGCCACAGTGCACTGCTCTTCTCCTAATGTACAAATAATTTCGAACTGAGGCGAGTTGTCGGCCGCTCGTATATTCGTCCCAATCCCTGTCGTGTTCGAAGCATCCTGGACTTATCTGTATACAGGGTGTCAAATTTTAGCACTTGTTACAAGAGCACCTTTTTTATTTAGAATAAAATTTGCCATAACAGCAAGTGACAAAAGGGGCAAAAAGATTAATCTCAAAAAAGTTAGGACCTAAAATGTATATATATATATATACGTACCCAACTACCTATACCAAGCCCGGTACATATCACAGGCTCTCAGAAGCCCAGGCTTCCTATTGTAGTTAGAAGTGTGTATTTTACGCGACTGCGCATAGGACAATTTATATACATTTAGCAACAGGAGAGGGATAACCTTATTTAATATTTACTTAAATATATTGTTACGTATACGGCCTCCACCAGGTCGTACACGCACGTTGGGGGTGTAGCAGATGGTATCAAAACACTTGAGTTAAAAAATAAAATACATATTTATTGATTTAATTTAAAAGGCACAATTGAAAAGGTTAACATTAATTACTACATACTTACACTAGGGCTGCTTTTAGCATCTTTCGGGAGATATGTCTTAAGCACTGGCACTACAACTGTTCACCACAAACCCCAGAACCAGAATGCCCTCAGTTTTTGCCTAGCCGCCGATTTTCCGAAAATTCTGCAGTCAATGCAAATACTGCAGTAATGCAATTTTAATTGACTCGATCAACTCGGTGCTTATTGCAATAACATTCCATAATTATAATTAATAAAATAATGCAGAGTAAGAGTGTTTTTATTTCCTAATATATTTAAAAGTTATTGAACTGAATATCCTGTCATCAAGTTATTGAACCAATAAGTATTACTTAGCAATAAATTTAGAATTTGAAATAATATATTTTAAAATTATAGAAATAATAAATTTAGGTTTATATTAGATTTATATTAATATTTAATTCATCAATAATTTGGAAAAGAATAATAAATAATTAATTAAACCACCCTGACTCTTGACATATCTCCCCGGCCTCGTGAAAGCTGGCCTCCAGCTTTACTAACTGGATATGCTAATAACACCCTGTAAAGGAAATAAGTATAAAAACCAAAAAAAAAATATAAAAAATCTACATAAAACCAAGTCCTTAACTTAAGTGATACGTATCTAACCAAAATTCTAACTATTATTATACATTTCCTGACCCGTAAAATTGCAATTCTACAAAAAAACAAATTCCCAAGATTCCCATAAAAAATTGAGTTCCTAACTAATTCACAAGCTATAACTAAACAAAGCAAAAGAAATCTATTTTTATTTCCTATTCCCTATCGTTTATGTGGGCCATATAGACCAAAGAATGTTCCTAACTGTTATCTCTAATATACAATACAATTTTATGTCTCAACACCGCTTGAGCACACACGAAATTCAGTCTGAGTCCGGCACTGTCCCGTTTTAAGTGTTTCTGGGCGAGGTCGGTCTTAAGTCTGTAGATGGCCTTCACTGGATTACCGTACTACCGTAGCACAAACGACTACGAGCGTAGCGATGGCTACGCTACGAGATTTGAATTTGATGGCTGTCAAATGTCGAGATGAGATAAGAAAATGTTGACATTGCGAATAATAATAACTGCTGATAAAGTGTCTTTAGGTAGAGATTATTATGTGATAAGTGATTCCTGTGATTCCTGATCATTAAACCAGTAGGTATCTAGTTCCACAAGGGCTGGTGATCCATTATTTACCAAGGTAAGTTGAAATTTCACCTTTCACATTCAACAGGTTCCAGTGTAATGCTGTTTAACCTCATCTTTCGACATGGAATAATTCCCAAACAATGAATTATGTCCATTATATCTGCAGATTTGTTGCAATGAAGTCCTTAACATCTCGTTTGGGGATTTGGCTATCCACAGTTTGCTTGTGCTTGTTGTTAAGTTCTGGCTTTTTCTTGTAGGAGTACCTTATTATGTGAGGCCAAGTTTACCAGGAGTGCTCACCACTATACTGCCGAGGAAGTGCCTTTCGCCATCTAGTCCATGGGTGTGTGTGTTATCGAACCCAGGAGATGCTGTAAAAGTAGTTGTAAGCAAAAGATCCCAATTAGACATAAGCACACAAGCTAAGGCTTGAATGGTGTATGTGGAACATCTGTTCCATGTACACCATTTTTTTATCAAAAATATGTCGAATTTCAATTCAGTTCCTAAACGCAAAATTCCTTCTTTTTGCCTGATATGCACGATTCCGTGCATATCAGGATTTTTTAGTACAGTTTCCAAAATTCCATTTATCTTTTTCGGCCATTATCCCATGTTTGAACGAACGCATCCAGGCACGATGCAGCATGTAGAGACGACCAAGGACATGCATTGTCCTCAGCCAGTACCGATTCCTCGAAGGACGGACTGCGCCACTACAATGATCATAGCGCAGATGATCATTGTCATAAGCCGGTCTAACAGATCGCAGGAATACTCCACAAAGGCGCGAGAGTGAATCTACCGTAGATCGGTAGCTCTTGATCTGATCTACCATAGACTGATCCACCTTCGTGGTCGCACTGATCTACGGACCCATAGGTTCACTCTACCCTCGCGTTCTGGAATTCCTAGTGAGTCCGTGACCTACGGCTTCCAAGGATGGTTGAGCTGGCCTCGCCTACCCATTGGTCATCGTCTCTACCGGGATCGTGTCTGATAGCACCATTTTGAAATTTTAGGAACTGAATAAAAATTGGAAATAGCGGAATTTTGCGACGCCACGTGGCGGTGTGAAGTGGTCTCGGGTCTTTTCCATATCTATAGTGGGAGACCTCCCAATGATCTCGCAAAATGGAAGTCCGGTATTTTTGATCAAATCAAGCCAGGATAAGCCTCAGTGCGGTACGCACGGGTACCGGGGCACTTCCCCATTATTACCAGGTGACCGCCTTGTGAGATAGCATTCGAAGAGATTTCCCCTTTCTGAAATATCCACAGACGTCTAACGGCATATACCCCTTTTGGAGAATATTACCTTAAATTTTTAGTCTATAATTCTAACAGTAAATCTATAAAACCCACTCACTAAATTGCCAGTTACGTCCATGTAATAATTCTCTTTCGGCAATCGATCACTCGTCTTTAAGCGCGGCCGTCGCGGTCGCTGACCCCTTGTGGGGGTATCGTGGTTATGGTGGCAGACCTTGCTAGGTGAGGCTCTATATGTATTATGATGATTGTTTAATATATACCCTTATTTATTATCCATGTCTTTTTATTGCGTTCTAGTATTAGTCTAGTATCTGTGTTGACCCCATAGCTAACGACCCTCGCAATTGCGTCGGTTTGACCATTCGGCTGAGCCAAAGAAGAGTGAACGAGCAAGACCTGTCTGGGCAGGTGTCAGAAGTGAATTGTGTATTGTGCAAAGTGTTTAGCTGGTGTTGTATCTTTAGTTCAGGACGTTGCGAAGCCTGTATACGAGGAAGCATTCATTGTCGACAGTTGTCGTTAATCTATCGATTTCGAGACTTCGATATATTAAGGGTTTGCCACGACCTGCGTTGAATTCAACGGCCAAGAGTTAAATCAGATGTGGTGACAGCGGTTGGTTGACTTAATACGAATATCGGTCGTTCCCTCCCACTATCACTGGTTATAACGAATGGTTAACTAACGTTGACAAATTAGTTTAGTTATTAAACGTTGATATGGCGCCCAACGTGGGGCTGTGCTTCGGTTGACCTCATCTCTTGCATGAATCGTAGTCATGAACGACAATCCTTTGATATCTTTGACCCCTAGTGGCTTCTACGAGCAAGAGACCGGGTTGATGGAAGATTCCTCCGTAGTGCCGGAGCGGCAGCCGGAACTGATCAGTAATGTTTCTCCCTCGTTGAGGTCCCCTGAAAATCCTCCATCAATGGAAGATCTATTCGCCAAGATGGCGCAAACTTTTGTAAACGCTATGCAAGACGCAGCACAGTGCACAACTTCTACCTATGACCGACCACGTAGTCCTAACGTGGAATATCATGGCTTAGACCATGAGAGTCCCGAAACTTTCATCAGAAATTTCGAAGACTATTGCCACAGAGCAAGAATTAATAACAGTACAGACCGATTCCATTTAATAACTGAACAACTCAAAGGAGAAGCCCGAAAATGGTTCGATCAATATAGAACTCTCATTACTTCGTACGAAGTATTCATTGAACGTTTCCGCAATAGATTTGATTCAGGCGATATCTACACCCAGGCAATCACAAAACTTTATGGAGAGATGCAGCATGCAGGTGATTCATCAGCGGTATTCATTACCAAGAAAATATGTCTTTTTAATAGGGTCGACCCCTTCAAACCGGAAGCTCTGAAGGCCAGTATCATACTGGACCAACTCAGACCGGAGATACGTTCTCGCTTACGCGGAACACATATTTTTAACACTGAGTCACTTGTATCGATAGCATCTAGGGTAGAGCGAGATATAGCTGATAAAGGATCTGCGGCACGTTCAATCGAAACCAAATCTAAAGCAAAATCTAATCAAAATTATAATCAACCATCTTCTGGCAACTCCTATAATGGCCGTGTTTGGCATTCTCCCCAAAGTGAGAATAACAATAGAGACACTCAAGACGTCAGGAACCGACAAGTCCATTTCCAAGAGCAGGCAACCTCTAGCAATCAAAACCGTCCAAATTCCAACAATCAGAAAATTCCACCTACTCCATGTCGATTCTGTCCTGATGTCCAATGGCATTACCATTCCGATTGTCCAAACAATCCTTATAAGAGACGACAACAGGGAAACTTCTCAGGGGTTCGGGAACAGGGCAATTCCCGCTATCCACCTCCAGTCGGCCCTACGAGTACGCCTCGTCGTCAATAGACCAATCCCAAACTATAAACCCATTTGACCACTTACCTGACCTGACGTCAGAATACCCAGAATATGCCAAAGACCCTGCCAACTTTCAACCTATAATCCTATCAGAAGCCATTAACCATTTATCAAATTTGTATCCTTTGCCTCGAATCAAAATTATCGTTAATAATAAATTTGTGTTCGCACTTCTTGATACCGGTGCTACAAGGAATATCATTCATCCGCAATTTCTCTCATCGATGAATAATCTATCAGATCCTCAAACCTTCGCTCTTGCTTGTGGCGATCAAGTTATTGATTCGCAAGGCACTACTTCTCTAGACATCTTTATATCGGATGTTCGTTTCCATGTACCATTTCAAGTTATAGAAGAACTGAACGAAGGAATCATATTAGGAGCTCCATTCCTTTATTCTCAACATGTCGTATTTGACTATCATAGGAAATGTGTGTATGTGGGAATAGACAGACGTATAACCGTGTTCTGGAATCAGGCAACCGATAGAGCATCTAATGAAGAATTGCCGGAAACCCTAAAAATTTCTAACTCCATTTTCAATTCACTTTTCAAAGAATTTTCTGATCTATTTACGGTGGAATTGACTCAAGCAACCACCGTAAGTGTTAAACACAAAATTATCGTTAAGGACCATCGTCCATTCAATGTAAAACCATATTCAAAATTTCTATACGCCCATTTATCATCAACAAGCAAATCTAATAGAAAGACAGGTGCAAGAAGCCAAGAAAATTTTAAAATCTCTTATGTTCAATCAGGCAACAGACACATGGGATATGTACATTGTACAAATGCTTTACAATTTAAGAACACGTAGGAACGCTTCCACAGGATATACCCCAAGCTTTGCAGTTCTAGGCTACGAACTAGCAGCAGCAGGCGACTGGCAGATAGGAAGCTATTTTCAAGAAAGGCAACCCACATTAACCAGACCAGCTATCGTTCAAAATATAAGTCAAAATTCACAGCAGTATAGACAAAAATACGCCCCTAAGGAAGCAGTCACTCCTATCGTTTTAAAAGTTGGAGACAGAGTTATGGCTAAAAATATGCGGAAAGACAAACAGGCATTTATACCTTCGTGGACTGGGCCACATAGGGTGACAGAGAAAGTGTCAAATGAGGTTTATATTATCCAGAAAGACCAACATCTATCCCGATTACATGTGAACGATCTGAGACTTGTGAAACCAACGGAGGAAGTAGGATTCGCATCCAGTGAAGACGATTCCGATGACTCTTCAGTGGGCGATCCGCACGATGGACCAGAGCATTCCAATGATCCAATTCCCGTCCAAGTCCAAATTTTATACCCCTAATACAGCCAGCGTAGCTGTCTCGAATGTAAGAAGGCATCCTGCGTCGAAGCAGACAAAGGGTAGCGTTTCCGAAGGGCCGGAAACCAGTTCGCAAGCAGCTTCGCATGCTGATATTTCCATTCATGATCCAGATCCTTCCACACTAGTACATGACCAAAATTCTATTCGAACCAATGATTCCAAGCAAAACACTGACTAGACTATTCCGCTTACAGAGGGTTCCTCTGAAGCAAATATCCTTTCTGAAAATATTCCACAAAATTCCTGTAATCCTTTCAATCTCGAGAGAGAGCGAAGACTCATGATTCCTTTGACAAATGTTAAACTACCAAATTTAAGTTGTATTTCTAAAGACGTTCCGTAGAGAAGTCTCTCCTCCCGCTGTCCACACGCGAGGAGAAAATAAGAATGATGAGATTATGTCCAGAAATTTTAAAGTCCAAATTTACAGTCGGATACTGCGGTATCCTTTGTTTCAATTTTAACTAATACGTACTGATTTATGTTCACAGACTGAACATAAATAGATGCATGCTGATCCTATCCTGAGATCCTAACCATAAATTCCCAATGCAATGATCCACCAGTCCCAATGGTATGTTGGCAGATTCCAGACGAACGAGCCAAGCAGTGGAGTGCAGCATTCTCCAAGAGGATGGACTCCCAAGACATAAGACGAAGACGAAGACAGAAGACGAAGATCGAAGAGCAAGACAGAAGATTCAGAAAACAGTGCATAAAGACACTATCATGTTTTCCATATATGTTCATTCGATAATTATGTTAAGTCCACTTTTGACCAATAATCCTATAAATTACCAATGATATGATCCATTTACTTTTAAAACCTATGAGGCCAATAATTTTATAAATTCCTATGTTAATGTCCAACTACCTTTCGGCCAAGAATTGTATAAATTATCCTAAGTGTTATATCTATGTAAACCATACCACCACCACCATATTCCCACAAGAGTTGTTAATAAATCCTATGATCCATATATCCATTTCTTTTATTTATTTCCTGATGGAAGTAATTAATTTTAAAATATTATTAAGTAATCTTAAGCAGTGACACAGTGTAATAGTGATCGATTCCGAAAGACGAATTTTCCAAAGGAGGGGAGTGTTATCGAACCCAGGAGATGCTGTAAAAGTAGTTGTAAGCAAAAGATCCCAATTAGACATAAGCACACAAGCTAAGGCTTGAATGGTGTATGTGGAACATCTGTTACATGTACACCATTTTTTTATCAAAAATATGTCGAATTTCAATTCAGTTCCTAAACGCAAAATTCCTTCTTTTTGCCTGATATGCACGATTCCGTGCATATCAGGATTTTTTATAAAATTTATAAGACGATTTTCAGTACAGTTTCCAAAATTCCATTTATCTTTTTCGGCCATTATCCCATGTTTGAACGAACGCATCCAGGCACGATGCAGCATGTAGAGACGACCAAGGATATGCATTGTCCTCAGCCAGTACCGATTCCTCGAAGGACGGACTGCGCCACTACAATGATCATAGCGCAGATGATCATTGTCATAAGCCGGTCTAACAGATCACAGGAATACTCCACAAAGGCGCGAGAGTGAATCTACCGTAGATCGGTAGCTCTTGATCTGATCTACCATAGACTGATCCACCTTCGTGGTCGCACTGATCCACGGACCCATAGGTTCACTCTACCCTCGCGTTCTGGAATTCCTAGTGAGTCCGTGACCTACGGCTTCCAAGGATGGTTGAGCTGGCCTCGCCTACCCATTGGTCATCGTCTCTACCGGGATCGTGTCTGATAGCACCATTTTGAAATTTTAGGAACTGAATAAAAATTGGAAATAGCGGAATTTTGCGACGCCACGTGGCGGTGTGAAGTGGTCTCGGGTCTTTTCCATATCTATAGTGGGAGACCTCCCAATGATCTCGCAAAATGGAAGTCCGGTATTTTTGATCAAATCAAGCCAGGATAAGCCTCAGTGCGGTACGCACGGGTACCGGGGCACTTCCCCATTATTACCAGGTGACCGCCTTGTGAGATAGCATTCGAAGAGATTTCCCCTTTCTGAAATATCCACAGACGTCTAACGGCATATACCCCTTTTGGAGAATATTACCTTAAATTTTTAGTCTATAATTCTAACAGTAAATCTATAAAACCCACTCACTAAATTGCCAGTTACGTCCATGTAATAATTCTCTTTCGGCAATCGATCACTCGTCTTTAAGCGCGGCCGTCGCGGTCGCTGACCCCTTGTGGGGGTATCGTGGTTATGGTGGCAGACCTTGCTAGGTGAGGCTCTATATGTATTATGATGATTGTTTAATATATACCCTTATTTATTATCCATGTCTTCTTATTGCGTTCTAGTATTAGTCTAGTATCTGTGTTGACCCCATAGCTATCGACCCTCGCAATTGCGTCGGTTTGACCATTCGGCTGAGCCAAAGAAGAGTGAACGAGCAAGACCTGTCTGGGCAGGTGTCAGAAGTGAATTGTGTATTGTGCAAAGTGTTTAGCTGGTGTTGTATCTTTAGTTCAGGACGTTGCGAAGCCTGTATACGAGGAAGCATTCATTGTCGACAGTTGCCGTTAATCTATCGATTTCGAGACTTCGATATATTAAGGGTTTGCCACGACCTGCGTTGAATTCAACGGCCAAGAGTTAAATCAGATGTGGTGACAGCGGTTGGTTGACTTAATACGAATATCGGTCGTTCCCTCCCACTATCACTGGTTATAACGAATGGTTAACTAACGTTGACACAGCCTTAGCAAATTAGTTTAGTTATTAAACGTTGATATGTGCTCAGGGTACATGAAAAAATGAGAAAACATGCATGTAAGTCTTAACTGAAAATAACCCTTATATCTACCTATCGCTTTGTTGTTGGTAATCCTATCCTACGTTATACGTATATTTTTAAATTAATTTATTTATTAAGACCTGTTTGCTAGTAGGCTTTACTAATAACATAGCGTTTTGTTTCAAATAACAAAGTAATACCTATAAAATTAAACGACTAATTGGCCAATGATAAGTAATACCTATAAAATTAAACGACTAATTGGCCAATGATAAGTAATACCTATAAAATTAAACGACTAGTTAGCCAATGATTTATATATTACACTACTCTGTGGCCACGAAACTATTAACAATGTTATTAAGTGGGCTGCCCATAACTCATAATTAAACAAAATATGACCTAATCGTATTATATAATCCGAATCGACACATCTTTTGTGCGATTATACACCCTCGAACTCTTTTGAGAAGAGTTTCGGATAACAAATAAACAAATTAAAATTTGTTTTAGTTCCATTATTAAGAACTTAATACAAGGTCGTCACCCTTGTTCCCTTGAAGTATTCCACCCCATTTAAAAAATAATGTGTTTTTAAGCACCCTTTTAAAAATTAATACAATTATGACATCCATATTTTAAAAAGAAAATTATCTAACTGTTTAGATTCCTCATATGCTAAGTGATTCCCTTGGTTAAAAAAAAAAAATACCAAACTTTTATCCCCTGTAGTTAGTTTACCAAAATTGTGACTTTTATAATCATAATTATCTAAGCCATCTCTGTTAAATAGGAGCTTTAATATATTGGTTGTAAGTAAAAACCGAGGTATAAAATAAATATTTCTCACTGCGAAAAGTGAAAAAAAAATATAACATAGAAAAGAAATACGGAAAATAAAAAAAAAAAATAAATAAAAAAAATTTGAGCGTGCCGAGGGTGAACTTTTTATTTTATTTTATTTTATACTGTCGCGATCAGTATTCTGAAAATCCTATGAAATTAATTTTGATTGGTTAGGGACTGCGTTAAGTGATTTGCTCCTTTGCTTTGCCATTTATCTAATAGCATCTAGTGGCCACTAGCTTAAATTGCCCAGCAACATTACGTTAACACCCAACAACCATGCCTAACCAATTTAACTGTGGCCAAAAAAATAAAAATAAAACAAAAAATTTTTTTCTCTTTTTTCCTTTTTACACCGCCGATTCGACACTTTCCTCCTTGATTCCTTGGATAACGCAATCAAGGCTCTTCCCCGGGGAAAGAGAATTAAGATCCACGTTGTCCATTTGAAGGATGAATTGCCTCCTTGAGGGGAGGGGGCCGTTTAAGGGGGGTATTTCCCTGTTTGTGGGTTTAGGTTCTGTAACCGGTTTGGACTTATCCCTTGACTTCTTTATTAGCAGAAGTATTTTAATTAACAAGTACACAACAAATATAACCAGCCCCAATATCAAAAATGCAAAAAACAAATCATGTTCAATTTTGCTCCATGTCTCTCGCCTCGTGCTGGAGTCACAAAAGCAGGTAAGAAGCCGAGATTATGTCTATTGCCAAAAATTAAATAGCAAACCGCTATAGATAGGATAGAATTCCAAACAAAGAATATTGCGTCCCCGTGTTGGCCATATGTGTCAGCATAGGAATTTTTTGTTACCGACTCTACATTGTCTAGAATTTCTCTTATGTTATCTTTTGATGACGTTAAATTTAGATGTGGGACGTTCAATGTCCAATTTTGATTCAAACAATTCTCTGGTTTTAGGAATCGTGGGAGGTTATCCTGGTTATGTGGTTTAAGAACGAACGATTTCAAAGTGGACCATGCCGCCGGAATAATATGGGTAATCGTTGACTCCAAGGGAAGAGTTCCAACACATGGAAATTTTTTGGAATTACAACTTCCCCTCCCATACTTAGTTCGCAGTGACATGGTACGTATAATTTTACTGAACCCGGCAAGGAATATGATGATTCGTGTAGGGGTTCAGTCGAATTTTCACAACTCAGCAGGGTAGGTTTTTTTGGATGGGCAATTATGTAGGTCTCTTCTGAAATTTCAGATATCGTGGTGGTAGTGGACTTATGGCAGCTCATTGGACAGTGGTGGCTGAGTTCCTCCACGGAAGCTCCATTGTACAGTTTCTTGGCACAGGCGGGGCCCTGCATGCTATCTGCAGAGAACCGCGGCAAAAAGCATAGTCTATCTCTAAATGGTTGACAGTGCCGGAGTCCTGATCCCGATATTTGTCTTAATTGTGATTTGGAATTCAGAGGTGACCTTGAAATGGCTAGAAACAGTGGTTGATGTAGTATTAGACATGTTTGGTTGTACCATGCGAATGGGGTGGTTACTAATTCAAGTAACTCCCATGCCCGTTGTCTTTGAGTTATTGGAATTCTAATGTTAATGACAAGTCTATCCCTGCTAAAACCACAATCACATATAGCGATTTGGTACAGCTTTGATAAATCTTGTACTGGCACCGCCAAATTTTGGCCTAACTTTCCTAACTCTCCCTCTAATACTTCCAAATCATGTTTCAAGACAGCTGGATCCACAACAGAAATGGGAATTTGGTGCTGCCTACACGAATTTACAACCCCTTGCCGCTTTAATGCCCGTGTGATATCAATGATATGTTTCAAATTTTCGAATTGGTTAGTTAAAATGCTAATTTGGAAATTTTTCTCCTCTTGTAAATAGTCCTCCGCCTTCCTAAAAACCTGCCCTGTAAATGATTCTAATTTGCGAATTCTTTCCTCTGTGGCTTTAAAAGTATCCGAAATTAAATTTTCGTGCTCCTCGAATTTTTTCGAATCTTCCGCGATCTTTGTAAATATTTTTGACAATCCACCGCTTAATTTTGACATTTGTGACCTAAGGCTCTGTTCGTCCATTGTTAATGAATCTTACTTATGCTGTGTAGCCACTCCACAGCACCAAGATAACCCCTCTCCCAGGAAGTCTAATGCGCGCCGCTGCCTATTGGGTACTGAACAATTACCCAAATAGGCCGTGCTCCAGCTACGAGCGAGAATGTCGAGTTCCATGCGGAAGTTTTCCTTTAATATTTTACCATCTGTCTGCTACAACCTTTAATTTAAGCATAAAAAAATTTATCTAACGAAAATTACTTATTACGCAGACTCATCATATCAAAAACCGGCACCTCCACCATATGTTACGTATACGGCCTCCACCAGGTCGTACACGCACGTTGGGGGTGTAGCAGATGGTATCAAAACACTTGAGTTAAAAAATAAAATACATATTTATTGATTTAATTTAAAAAGCACAATTGAAAAGGTTAACATTAATTACTACATACTTACACTAGGGCTGCTTTTAGCATCTTTCGGGAGATATGTCTTAAGCACTGCACTACAACTGTTCACCACAAACCCCAGAACCAGAATGCCCTCAGTTTTTGCCTAGCCGCCGATTTTCCGAAAATTCTGCAGTCTATGCAAATACTGCAGTAATGCAATTTTAATTGACTCGATCAACTCGGTGCTTATTGCAATAACATTCCATAATTATAATTAATAAAATAATGCAGAGTAAGAGTGTTTTTTATTTCCTAATATATTTAAAAGTTATTGAACTGAATATCCTGTCATCAAGTTATTGAACCAATAAGTATTACTTAGCAATAAATTTAGAATTTGAAATAATATATTTTAAAATTATAGAAATAATAAATTTAGGTTTATATTAGATTTATATTAATATTTAATTCATCAATAATTTGGAAAAGAATAATAAATAATTAATTAAACCACCCTGACTCTTGACAATATATTTCCCAGTTCTTCTCAAGCCACCTCAAGCCACTTCACATCACCACCTTACTAAGCCCGACTGTATATAGTTAATACAGTTTACGCATTTTGAGAAGCCCAGCAACGTTGCCTTTATTTTCATGTTCTCAAGTATTTTATTAGAATAAATAACGTTTTGAAAGATTTGTAGCTGTTCAACAAAATTATTATAATAATTTGGCCTCAACATGGAGAAAACTAATGGGCCCCGCACAAAATATAGGTAAAAATGGCTCTCGGTGAATTTTTGCTAAAATGTTAGTATGTTGTAGATTTTAATTTCCTGATCAGAACTGTCTAGGTCCTAACTCAATCCTGTGACTAGTTTTTGAGGTACATGTTGTTAAAGATATAAAGTGGTTATTTTTATAAAAAAATATTTATAGCAATTTAAGGATTCGATTGCAATTTTTAGCATAAATGTTATTTCCTTAACTTCAAATAATATATTGTGACAAATATGTGTTTGTACGAAGGCGTATAGGGGCCAACAACTTTATTTTTTTACAAACATATGGAATTGCCAATTCAAAGTGACAATTGTCACTTCAAAGTGACAATTGTCACATCGAAGTGACAATTGTCACTTCAAAGTGACAATTGTCACATCAAAGTGACAATTGTCACATCGAAGTGACAATTGTCACATCGAAGTGACAATTGTCACTTCAAAGTGACAATTCAAACTGACCATAGGGTATGCGCATAATATGCTAGATTTTTAAGCAACATTGGTTATAAAAGATAGTTAATGCTGTAAAAAAATGAATAACAATAAAATGTTATCAATAATATACCCTAAATTTATGTATTTGTTAATTAAAATTTATATTATTTTTAAGTTTACGACCACTGACCGAGAACAAACGATGAAATTCGCATCTCACCGTGCTGGGCGTGACGTCAATCACTGTTTTTTTTTTTGACAGAACTTTAGAATCTTTTATGTTCGCCGTTGTGCATATATCATACTATTTAGGTGTAGATTCAATGTGCGATTTCGGTGTTAAATATTAACATTTTTCACGGAAAAGTGAGTGGAACAGATTTTGTAAAGGCCCAGATAGAAAATGTGGCCAATGTTGCTCTCCTTGTTGCTGTACTACGTTTAGGTGGAAGGCGCCTTTTTCTACCAGCTTGACAATCAAAATACATGAACTTTTAAATGTATGTAACTACCGATTAATTTAAACATCATATAGTTTTCTAAATCTTCCTCTAATTGAAAAAAAGTAAAATACATAACCTAAAATTGTATGATTTTAAAAAGATACATAATCGCACTTACGTTGAAATGATCCCCACGTACAACCCCTTTAGTGTTTTCTGATATATCAATTTCACTTCTTCTCATGGTACGTAACTATAATTTTCTTTTTTTCTTTAAGCGCTTGATCGTACTTATATTGGTAATGAGACAAATCTTTTTTCTGGTGTTTTTCTTGTGGACGACTGGCACTGAGGTATTTACACAAAATCAAACATCAGACATTAAATGAAAATGCTAGTGTCTGACGTCACAACACGACAGCAGCCATTTGCATAACGTCACCGTCACTTTGCGACTCATTAAAATAATCATTTTTTGTTAATTTTTTTTGGATAATGGGTTACATTTTAGCCGTTTTTTATTATTGCGATAGCCATTTACAATCTCTCTCACCAACAGATGCAAATAGACTCCTCCCCAAAAATGCCCGCTAAATTTGAATGGAATTTCTCTATTGGTCGTATTTATAGAACCCGAATTACAAAAGCAACCGCTAGATTTGACCGAGTACTCGCGTGCGCATTAAACTTTGACACATTTTGCATTTTTGCAACAGACCAATCAGAATGCACAAAGGCGAAACGTATGAAAAACGCGAATAAATGGGGAGCCGGTGTCAGACGGCGTGACTGTCAACTGTGTTATTAGTTTTTGTGACATTTCATCTGGGAGTTAAATAAGGTATTATCAATGACAGATGTAAACTATAAAGACATGGAACGACATTGTTGTAATTGAAGCAAGAAAATGTACAAAATGTGGTTGGACACTGCCAGAGGGCGATACTGTTCTTTCTCTGTTTCTTTACTGATACTACTGGTTTTTAGCTATTAACATATGTAGGAATGTTATGACTATCATAACTGCCGCAGATGTCGGTTTGAAATCCGAGCTTGTAGAGCGAGGATTTTAAGACATCTAAGGCTGTTATGATTTATAACATCCGTGATATGTTCAATAGTTTATCGGTTTCAGAAAATAAAGACATTATTAATAGATATTACCTTTTGATATTCTCTTATTAATAACGTTTTCATTTCATTAGTTGGTCAAGTCTGTATGGGTTGATTTGTCGCCATGGTTACAGTTATATTTTGTTTGTTTTTATTTGTTACCTTTTTTCATATTACATAAATGTTTACATTTTTAGTGTCACAACGGCTACATAAAAATGGACCTTGGATTGCCTGAAAATACATTTCAGTTGGATTTCAGTACTTAATTATTATTGTTTGGAGTTTTCAGTCTCTTTGTATTAATAAATAGCCCTATATTATAGTTTCATTATTTATTATTTCATCTGTTGACGGTTGTTGACAGATCTGTATTTGTAATATTATTACCGTACAAGTTTTAAATATAACTGTACAACTTTAGTTATGACTTGTTTACCAGCCTACTTTTGCATATGTAAACAAAGGATTAATAACCTAAAACCGATAAAAATATTTAATACGTTTTTTTGAAATAACTTTAAAGCAATATTGTAATATTTGTAATATATGTTTTATGGATACTATTAACAGAGTAAGAAGAAAAATTTAATGTCGCCCTCTGGCAGTGTCCAACCGCATTTTATACATTTTCTTGCTTCAATTACAACAGTGTCGTTCCATGTCTTTATAGTTTACATTTGTCATTGGTACTTACGTAAATGCAAACGATAATCCAGACATTTTTCGGTGGAAGATAAGGAAAAGGTGCTGAACATTTTTAAGGCCTACGATAGGGAGAATCCGGAGAAACCAAAGATGGAATGCATGGAGTTTACTGCAAAGGCAGCAGGTGTGAGTGTTCGAAGTGTTTCTAATATTCTTCATGCATACAAACAAGCACACCAACTTCAGCCACCAACAGTGTGTCACCGACAAAGGGCAGTTTTGGACAATATCGATGAAGGAACTAAATGTTCTCTTAAGCGTATAATCCATTCCTTTTTTGAAAGAAATGAACCACCAACTGTAAACAAAATTTTAGCAGCGGTGCATGAGGGTGATTATTTACATCATCTTAAACGGAGTATTTTGTGGAGATTAATAAGAAAAATTGGCTTTCGGTGAGTGAACGGACTCTATTTCTTCGTGTTGTAATGTAATTATTATATTTGGATTTATAGGTTCTCAAAAAGGTCACGTAATAGTGCCCTAAGGGAAAAAAATGAGTTTATTGTTTGGAGGCGAGGATTCCTGCGAGACATCAGGAAATGCCGGGAAGAACATAAGAAGTTGCACTTTTTAGATGAGATTTGTGTGAACGCTGGCCATGCTGTAAGTAAAGTATGGAAGGACGTTTAAAAGATCCATCGAGCAAGGGAAGTCATCTTGTAGTCCTCCACATAGGATCCGAGGACGGTTTCGTTGAGAATGGTTTGTTATGCTTCGAATCAAAGAAAACTACCCTTTGTCGATGGTACACTTTTGGTGACTGAAGTTGGTGTGCTTGTTTGTATTCACGAAGAATATTACAAGCACTTGGAACACTCACACCTGCTGCCTTTGCAGTGAACTCCATGCGGCATCTTTGGATTCTACGGATGCTCCCCATCGTAGGAAGATGTTCAGCGCCTTTTCCTTACCCATCACCGAAGAATGTCTGGCCAGTCGTGTTTTTCAATGGAGAAATAGGAACTGCTCGCCGGTTCTGACAGCTCAGTAGTGTTCAGTGTAAAAAATAAAAGTGATATTATTTTTCCAATTATATTATATACGTTTATCTTATTAGTTATCGTTGTTTTAATTTATTTACAAATTTATATATATGTAGGGCTTTTAAAGTCTATTTTTTTCTATTGACTTAAGTACCAAATGTATTGTAATGATGAATAAAGCATTCTATTATTATATTATATTGATATCTCTCTTAACTTTCTTATACCCACGAGCTGTAATATATAGAACCTTGTGAAAATTAAGAAGAAATAGGTAGGTATGTGTTGTTTTATTTATTTGGACATGTCAAAACTTATAAGTAGTTAAGTTCTCGCCTTCTAGCAAATGATAGGTTCTTTAAAGCTTTTTATCAATAAAAACAAAACAAGATGTAGATACCTAGATATAACATATAGTTGGTATAGTTTTTATTGCTTGAACATTCCACGACTATTCGTAAAAATATCCGAAAGTAATCTTACGATAGATATTAATAAATACATGTACTGTGGTGGAAACCAAAAGGTAAACGACTCAGCAGATTTGGCTATTTTTGAGTAGTGTGCATTGGGGTCATTGGGGTTTATCCAGTGGAGTAACCTATGTGAAATTGTTCCAGTAAATCATTACAATACATTTGGTACTTAAGTCGATAGAAAAAAATAAACTTTAAAAGCCCTACATATACAAAAATTTGTAAATATATTAAAACAACGATAACTAATAAGATATAATATAATTGGAAAAATAATATATGATATCACTTTTATTTTTTACACTGAACACTACTGAGCAGTCAGAACCGGCGAGCAGTTCCTATTTCTCCATTGAAAAACACGACTGGCCAGACATTCTTCGGTGAAGGGTAAGGAAAAGGCGCTGAACATCTTCTTACGATGGGGAGAATCCGTAGAATCCAAAGATGGAATGCATGGAGTTCACTGCAAAGACAGCATGTGTGAGTGCTCCAAGTGCTTGTAATATTTTTCGTGAATACAAACAAGCACACCAACTTCAGTCACCAAAAGTGTACCATCGACAAAGGGTAGTTTTCTTTGATGCGAAGCATAACAAACCATTCTCAACGAAACCGTCCTCGGATCCTATGTGGAGGACTATAAGATGACTTCCCTTGCCCGATGGATCTTTTAACCGTCCTTCCATACTTTACTTACAGCATGGCCAGCGTTCACACAAGTCTCATCTAAAAAGTGCAATTTCTTATGTTCTTCCCGGCATTTCCTGATGTCTTGCAGGAATCTTTGCCTCCAAACGTTAATCTCATTTTTTTCCCTTAGGGCTCTATTACGTGTCCTTTTTGAGAACCTATAATGCCAAATACAATAATTACATTACAACACAAAGAAATAAAGAGTCCGTTCACTCACCGAAAGCCAATTTTTCTTATTAATCGCCACAAAGTACTCCGTTTAAGATGAGGTAAATAATCACCTTCATGCATCGCTGCCAAAATTTTGTTTACAGTTGGTGGTTCATTTCTTTCAAAAAAGGAATGGATTATACGCTTGAGAGGACTTTTAGTTCCTTCATCGATATTGTCCAAAACTGCCCTTTGTCGGTGGTACACTGTTGGTGGCTGAAGTTGTATTGCTTGTTTGTATTCATGAAGAATATTAGAAACACTTCGAACACTCACACCTGCTGTCTTTGCAGTGAACTCCATGCATTCCATCTTTGATTTCTCCGGATTCTCCCTATCGTAGGCCTTACAAATGTTCAGCACCTTTTCCTTATCTTCCACCGAAAAATGTCTGGATAATCGTTTTCTGGGTGAAGAAATTATACCTTCTTCAGCCATCATAAACCTTAAGAAAAACCGTTTTAACATTTAATCCATATTAATCGTTTGCATTTACGTACCTTATTTAACTCCCAGATGAAATGTCACAAAAACTAATAACACAGTTGAGAGTCACGCCGTCTGACTCCGGCTTCCCATTTATTCGCGTATTTTCATACGTTTCGCCTTTATGCGTTCTGATTGGTCTGTTGCAAAATGTATAAAAGTTTAATGCTTTGCGCGAGTACTTGTAGAGTCGGTCTTAGTCGGTCAAATCTAGCGATTGCCTTGTAATTCGTGTTCTATAAATACGACTAATAGAGAAATTCCATTCAAATTTAGCGGGCATTTTTGGGGAGGAGTCTATTTGCATCTGTTGGTGAGACAGATTATAAATGGCTATCGCAATAATAAAAAACGGCTAAAATGTAACCCATTATCCAAAAAAATTAACAAAAAATGATTATTTTAAAGAGTCGCAAAAATGACGGTGACGTTATGCAAATGGTTGCTGTCGTGGTGTGACGTCAGACACTGGCATTTTCATTTAATGTTTGATGTCGTGTAAAACTCGTTAAAATAGCATTTAATGCAGTATTTTGCAGTGGAAAAGAAGGATATTATTGATATTAAGCATCCAAGGTACTGTTAAATAAATCAGTGCCAGTCGTCCACAAGAAAAACACCAGAAAAATGATTTGTCTCATTACCAATATACGATCAAGTGCTAAAAACAAAAATTATGGTTACGTACCATGAGAAGGAGTGAAATTGATATATCAGAAAACACTAAAGGGGTTGTACGTGGGGATCATTTCAACGTAAGTGCGATTCTGTACCTTTTTAAAATCGTACAATTTTAGGTTATGTATTTTACTTTTTTTTCAATTAGAAGAAGATTTAGAAAACTATATGATGTTTAAATGAATGGGTAGTTACATACATTTAAAAGTTCATGTATGTGACAATTGTCACTTTGATGTGACAATTGTCACTTCGATGTGACAATTGTCACTTTGAAGTGACAATTGTCACTTTGAATTGGCAATTCCATATGTTTGTAAAAAAATAAAGTTGTTGGCCCCTATACGCCTTCGTATGTTTGTATACAGGGCGAGACAAATAAAATAGAGTAATTTTTAAAAATCGATTTTTTTCTGCTCAAACCACAAAATATTACAAAAATCTATTAGGAATAAAATATAATTTTTTGATGTTACCGAAAGCCCTAATTTGTATTTCATACAGGACGAGTCAAAAGTATGGCAATATTGTTTAAATGATATTTGTGGCATTTCATAAATTATTTCTTTCCTTTTCTTTATTGGGATTTATTACCACATTCCTTGAGATTCTTATCCAAAAAATTCGATTAATCTAAAAAATATTCAAATTAACCAGTTTAAAACTGGGAAATAACCTCTACGCCTTTGACGTAATGTCAGAGGATCAGTCAGAGGGTGTTTTTTGACAACTAATAGGAATTAAATTAATACAGAAATACTGCGCTGACGTTTCGGAAACTATATCCGTTTCCTTTTTCAAAGTTTAGGGTTTAGATTTTTATGTAACGTGTAGAATAATACGGCATAATATAAAAATTGTTTATATCATTTCCCTATATAGATACTTACCATAGAAGTGTTGAAAAATATACTAAATAATATTAATTTTATTGAGTTCTTCTCCCAACATTGGTAACCAAGTTGAACAAAATTCTACCGAACAATTTGATACGCATTTATCTTCATTAAGTAAAATTATCGCAGATTCTTTGATTTCTCTTTTTTTGCTGTCTGCTTAATGAAGATCAATGCGTATCAAATTGTTCGGTAGAATTATGTTCAACTTGGTTACCAATGTTGAGAGAAGAACTCAATAAAATTAATATTATTTAGTATATTTTTCAACATTTCTATGGTAAGTATCTATGGAAATGATATAAACAATTTTTATTTTATTCCGTGTTATTCTACACGTTACATAAAAATCTAAACCCTAAACTTTGAAAAAGGAAACGGATATAGTTTCCGAAACGTCAGCGCAGTATTGTTGCATTAATTTAATTCCTATTAGTTGTCAAAAAACACCCTCTAACTGATCCTCTTACATTACGTCAAAGGCGTAGAGGTTATTTCCCAGTTTTAAACTGGTTAATTTGAATATTTTTTAGATTAATCGAATTTTTTGGATAGGAATCTCGAGGAATGTGGTAATAAATCCCAATAAAGAAAAGGAAAGAAAAAAAAAGTATGGCATCGCTAATGACCCATTCTAATGGGACTTCCTGTATATTATCATATTAAGTTGGGCAAACTAGGTGTGTCTACGGATGAGGTACCGCACTCTTTTAAACTCTCTTATTTTTGATTTGCCGAGAAAAAGTTATTCTTTATAAAAAGTTTTCCTTGTCATAGGAAGTCATAAGCAGTCGTCAAACTTAAGATAAATTATACAGGGTACCTATTCTAAAAATTTGAAAATTTATGGACTTTTAAGTGAATTGCTTTTTTACATCTTTATTGCGCATTTTATTTAGCAAAATGTTTCCAATTATTTATAAAACTTAATTTCAACAAAATTGCATTTCATTTAACTAAGTTGAGAACTATTCTACATGTAAACCTCCAAAAAGTACACATTTCTCTAATCTTTTTCTAAATTCTTCGTATGCATTGGAGGTCACATCTTCATTTGTGGTTGCAAGAGCTTCCACAATTTTTTGCTTTAATAAATCTACATCGTCTTCGAAATCGTTGCGGCCGAAATGCTCGAACTTGAACTCAAATTGTAAAATGTGCTGAACATCCGTCTTGTTGAAAAATTATTCTTCTACGTTTTAAATTTTCATTGTCCAATTTCCAAAACAAAATTATTTAAAAGTTCTAAATAAGTATCTTGGTTCAAAATTCTATCAATAAAATAAGGACCGTTTATTCTATGATGCAATATGTCGTTTTTAAACTTTCGACTGTTAGTGGTAAATCGGAAAATAGGATTTTCCTGAGCCCAGTACCTACAATTTTGAGAGGAAGCTATCCCATGGCCCATTAGTCTTAAAAGTAGATTCGTCCACGAATAAAATGTTTCGATAAAATGATCTATCTGCTAAAATTTTCTCACCCATAGTTAAACAAAAGTCCAAACAACGAGCATTATCTTCCAACTTGAAGTTTGTGAATTAATTTAGGTTTGAAGGCATGAAATTCGTTGCTGACTAAAATCCTCTGAATATGAGATTTGCTAATACCTGAATTTAACGACCATCTTGGGTGTTCTTCTACAATCTACTGAGTCTAAAACTACACCGGTAGCAGCGTCATCTTCATTTAATTGTTTTTGTTTTCCTTCACATTTTTTACTTCCCCGGTGGTATCAAATTTATAAATTAATTTACATACTGTGAATCACTGTAACATCTGGATACTTCTCATTGAAAACTTTTATTGCGTATTTATAAGAAACAATTTATCATTCCCCAAGCCTTTAAATTGCTCATTTGCTCTGTACAAAAATTTATTTTGTATT
This sequence comes from Rhagium mordax, assembly GCA_963680705.1. Lineage (NCBI taxonomy): Eukaryota > Metazoa > Arthropoda > Insecta > Coleoptera > Cerambycidae > Rhagium > Rhagium mordax. Next base: position 44,867,143 of record OY796657.1, read on the forward strand.
AGTTTTAAGTATATTTAAATGAGCTGGCAACGCCGCAATTACCAAGCATTGTGCAATAGCGCAATTCCGCCATTCCTATTCGGGCACTGCCAGCCGACGCCAATAAATTGTGTAGTTCACAGTAGTTCTTGAATATATAGCAATAAACCTAAGTAAATTGTGTTTGAATACCCTGATTATTCAGGTGGTCCTTCTTGATATCAAAAATAGTGGACAATTGCCACCTAAGGCAATTAAAGTGCCCTGCAATCGCAGTCGAAAGGCAGCCACGCCATTACATGGCCCTTCAGCCGGACGAGCAAGTGTTTACATCACATAACAGCGTATAACAGCCTGTGTCACAGTCACCAGCTACAAGCTTGGAACTTGGAACATAAACAAAAGGAAGCAGATCTAGCTAATTATTTATTGTAACAGCGGATAGGGACAACATTAGACGACGGAGAATTCCAAACATCAAGCGCCCTACCCCATCAATTACAGACGCACAGCCAAGGTCAGTCCTTTTTGCATTCCTTATTGTTTACCGTTTTTTTTCATGATTTACCTGGGTTTATAATCGTTAAACTATTACTAAAAGTAAAACATTTTAAGCTTGTTTATAAACATTTAATCTCGCGTTTAATTTAGCACCTTAAAACATAAAACTCGGCGTAGGTATTTTCATTTTCGTACCATAAACTAGACTTTTTATTCTTACAAATTAAACAGCTAATAACATGACTGAAAAAATGGACGAAAAAACTCTTATCCATAAGCGCGGAGTTATTAAAGGCCAATTAACACGTTTTATACATTTTTTGGATAACTTTCAAATAAACATAACAGACTTAAATCAGTTGAAAGGCCGTCTAAACGATAGTAAATTATTGTTAAGCAAATTTAGTGACGTTCAAGTCAGTTTGGAAATTTTGGATACCGAAATAAGTTCTGAAGAACATATTAAAGAAAGGGAGGCATTCGAAAATTCTTATTATTCGACATTGTCTCGAGCGCAGAGCATTTTAGATCAGGTGGAAAGAGAAGCGGCGCGGGTGGCCGCTGTTGCCGCACAGGCACGGTTATCAGAAAACCCTACAAGAGATATATCATTGCCGCCTATCAATCTGACGGCATTTGATGGTTCATTTCAAAATTGGTTATTTTTTAAGGATACCTTTACTTCGCTTATTCACAACAATAAACAAATCTCTGATATTCAGAGATTTCATTACTTAAGGTTGTCACTAAAAGGCGAGGCAGCGGAGGTAATAAACGCATTGGAAATATCAGCAGAAAACTACAAGGTTGCGTGGCAACTGCTCCTCGAGCGTTTTGAAAACAAAACATTGCTGATAAATAACCACGTCAAATCAATTTTTAATTTACCTAACATAACAAAGGAGTCTTTTACTAGTTTACGATCGTTATTAGATAATCTTACAAAACATTTAAGAGCGTTACAAGTTTTAAAATTGCCCGTAGATAAATGGGACGTATTACTTATTCACTTAGTAGCAACAAAGTTCGATTCAAAAACAAGGCGAGAATGGGAAGAAAGGTGCACAGGGTCGGACTTGCCCACTTTTAACGACATGGAAATTTTTCTTAAAAACAAATGTAGACTTCTTGAAAATTTGCAGTCAACTAACACAGAGAGTAAAGGGTCAAATGAACGTGTAAACAACCCCCGCCCTAATTACTCTCATTTAGCTACGGAAAATGTATCATGTGCCTTATGCAAACAAAATCACATTATCAATTCTTGTTCAAAATTGTCTGGCCTGTCAGTAAAAGAACGGTGGACAGAGATTAAACGTCTAAACTTATGTCATAATTGTTTGCGAGGAAATCACACTACAAAATTTTGTAAATCAACTTCGTGCAAAAAATGCAATCGGCGTCATCATACATTACTTCATGATACAGAATATTATGCAAATCTCACGCGCGGAAATTCAAATCAACCAAATTCAATTAAACCAGATCAACCAACTAACGGCAATAATTCCGCTAGTAATGATCAGAAGCAAAAGGTTCTTGTCGATGTCTCACAAGCTCAGACAGCACACACCTTTTCTAATCAGACCTTTTATTCTCGTATATCTCAAATACTGCTATCTACAGCTATTATACAAGTACTTGATAATAACGGAAAAATTCACGATGCTCGAGCTTTGCTTGATAGCGGCTCTCAGTCTAATTTTATAACGCAAGCTTTATGTGACAAATTGAAACTAATTTCTTCTGATATCGGTTATACTATTTCAGGGATAAACCTAACCCTAACCAATATAAAATCAAGCTGTCGACTAAAAGTTCAATCTCGTTTAGAGAATTATCAAACAACCTTACCTTGCCTAATTCTGCCTAAAATCACGGATAATTTGCCATCCTTTTCTATGGATAAAAACACCTTAAATATTCCTGGCAATATCCAGCTAGCTGATCCAACGTTTGATCAAGCTAGTGACATCGACGTTCTCATTGGAGCCGAAATATTTTGGGACTTGATAAGCATAGGGCAAATTAAGTTAGGAAGAGGTAAGCCAAATTTACAAAGAACTAGATTAGGTTGGGTAGTTTCAGGGTTAGTAAATTCGCAGTGCACAAATCAACAAATAAATAAGGGTATGTGTCATTTTATAAGCAGTAAGGACATTGATACCCAGTTAACTAAATTCTGGGAGTTGGAAACATTGACAACTCTAAAACTTTTACTATCGACGAACAAAATTGCGAAACAAATTTTACGGAAAATACGACGCGCAATAAAGAAGGAAGATTTGTAGTTGCAATGCCGTTTAAAGAATCACCCGAACTTCTTGGGGAATCGAGGCAACATGCCGAAAAACAATTTTATCACCTTGAGCGTCGGCTTCAAAAAAACCCTGAGCTTTCACAATTATATACGGAATTCCTAAACGAGTATGAGCGAATGGGTCACATGAGCAAAATTTCTAATCCTGATAAAGCTAAATTAAGCTATTATATGCCTCATCATGGCGTCTTTCGCGAGCAGTCGGAAACAACGCGTTTGCGTTGTGTTTTTAACGCCTCTGCTCCCACATCCACTGGAAAATCCTTAAACGATTTACAGTTGATAGGGCCTGTATTACAAAGAGACTTGTTTAGCATTTTGTTAAGCTTTCGAATCCATAAATATGTAGTAACTGCAGACATTGCCAAAATGTACCGGCAGGTATTGGTGCGTCCGGATCAAACGACTCTTCTCCGAATTTTGTGGCGCGCAAATCCTTCTAACGTTTTGGAAACGTATGAGCTGCAGACGGTTACTTATGGAACTGCTTCTGCTAGTTACCTTGCGGTACGATGCTTGTTTCAGTTGGCCGATGAATGTCAATACGATCAACCAAAAATAGCTGGAATTATAAAATCGGACTTTTATATGGATGACTTGTTAACCGGTGCCGATGATATCGAACAAGCCGCTGAAATCGCTAATCAAGTATCGGATGTTTTAAAAGGTGGTTGTTTTGAGCTACGAAAGTGGCGGTCTAATGACAAACGAGTTATCTCAAATTTAAACGCGCATGATCCTACGATTCTGAACTTTGGCACCAACAAAAATTCTAAAACGTTAGGGTTGATGTGGTCTTGCGAAACTGATAAATTCACATTTGATATTGAATTAAAATTGAAGTCCATCAAGATAACCAAGCGGTCAATATTGTCCGAAACAGCGCAGATTTTCGATCCATTGGGCATGTTAGGTCCGTGTACCATAACACCAAAAATAATCTTACAACAACTTTGGCAAGAGAAACTCTCTTGGGATTCAGCCGTACCTTTGCATTTGAACTATAAATGGTTGACGTTTAGAGATCAATTACATGAACTCAACAAAATTGAAATCTCCAGGTGCGTAGTGTGCGATGATTTTAAATCTGTGGAATTACATGGGTTTTCGGACAGTTCCAAGCAAGCCTACGGAGCATGCATTTATCTAAGAAGTACCGATTCGTCTGGTATTGTTTTCAGTAAACTATTATGTTCCAAAACCCGAGTAGCTCCATTAAAAGTAATAACAATTCCCAGACTCGAACTCTGCGCCGCCTTATTATTAGCAAGACTAGCAAATAAGGTTATCAATTCCTTAAACTCAAATTCGACAAATGTTACTATTGGTGTGACTCAAAAATCACTCTTTCATGGATACAATATTCGTGTAGTCGATGGCAAGTCTTCGTAGCCAATCGAATTTCGGAAATCCAATCCTTAACTTCCGCTAGCGATTGGCGTTACGTAAATACAGCGGAGAACCCCGCGGATCTCCTTTCCCGAGGGGTTGAACCCAAATTACTTTTTAAATATAATTTATGGTGGGCACGGCTTTCATTGCCGGAAGAGTTGTGGCCAATTAGTAAAACCGAAATATTGGACCTACAAAATTTTCCTAAGGAGGCTATAACAGAAATTCGACTTTTCTTATCTTTATAAGATGATTGTAGTCACAGTCTCAGAGCAATTCGGTTTTATCGAAAATTATTCGCAATTAAACAAATTAATCAGAATTACCGCTTACTGCTTGCGATTTAAAAACAATGCGTTGACAAAAAATATGAGAAATTATGGTCCTTTGTCTCCGGGGGAAATAGACAATGCTTTAAATCGTTTGATTATATCGGTTCAAAAATCGCACTATCAACAAGAAATAAATGATTTGCTTAAATCGAAATCTGTACGCTCAAAAAGTAAATTATTGTCGTTAACTCCATTTTTGGACAAAGACGGCATATTGAGAGTTGGGGGGCGCTTAAAACACTCAAATTTTGACAATTGGAAAAAACATCCCGCCTTACTACCTTCTAAACATCATCTTTCTAAATTGATAGCAGAATATGAGCATAAACGGCTTCTACACGCAGGTCCGCAGTTTTTACTGGCCTCTCTTAGAGATAGATATTGGTTCATAGGTGGACGAAACTTAGTAAAAAAGGTAGTACACAAGTGCATTCGCTGTTACCGTTTCAATGCTAAAAATGTCCAAGCTATTATGGGCGATCTACCAAAGAATCGCGTCACTCCAGCTCGACCTTTTCTAAACTGTGGCGTAGACTACGCAGGACCTTTTTCAATTCGAGACAGGAAAACTAGAAATTATAAGACAACCAAGGCGTACGTATGTTTATTTATTTGTTTCGTGACCAAGGCCGTATACCTAGAGCTGGTTAGCGATCTGACCTCCGACTCTTTTTTGGCAACCTTAAGGCGATTCATGGCTCGCAGAGGAAAATGTTTGAACATATATTCTGACAACGGCACCAACTTTGTTGGAGCCAATGCCGAACTTCGTGATTTTTTGCTGAAGTTTAATGACCAAATTTCAAATGATTTATGTCTTGAGGGTGTAACGTGGCATTTCATTCCTCCCAGAGCACCGCACTTTGGCGGACTCTGGGAGGCCGGAGTTAAATCTACAAAATATCATATAAAACGGGTTATTGGCGAGTCTGTTTTATGTTTCGAGGACTTTGTAACTGCATTAACCCAGGTAGAGGCATGTTTAAATTCCAGGCCTTTATATCCTCTCTCTCTTGACCCAAACGATCCCGAACCATTGACACCGGCGCATTTTTTGATCGGCGAAGCTATTACCGCAATTCCTGATCCGAATTTGTTAGACATTCCCGAAGCTAGACTTAGTAGATTCCAAAGACTCCAGCAAATCACCCAAAACTTTTGGTCCAGATGGTCTAAAGAGTACGTGAGCGAGCTCCAAGTCCGTCAAAAATGGAAGGAACATCACGTCGAGTTAGTGAAACCGGGAGTCCTAGTGATTATTAAGGAAGACAATTTACCGCCTCTCCAATGGCGATTAGGTAAAGTCGTTGAACTGCATCCTGGTCATGATGACATCACCCGTGTAGTGACGGTTAAAACTGTCAAGGGCATGTACAAACGGCCCATCTCAAAGATCTGTGTTCTACCGTGTGAGGTGTCTGTGTAGTGCTTAGTTACTTAGTTATTCACTTAATTTGAGAGCTTCATGCTAATAAGGACAAATATTTTCTGTTGATTTTTATGTATGCTTTTGTATATACTCAATCTTTGTTTAAATTCATTATATAGAAATTAAAGCCCAATGTCCTTTAAGGTGGGCGCCTTATGTACAAAAATTTATTTTGTATTAGTTTTAAGTATATTTAAATGAGCTGGCAACGCCGCAATTACCAAGCATTGTGCAATAGCGCAATTCCGCCATTCCTATTCGGGCACTGCCAGCCGAAGCCAATAAATTGTGTAGTTTACAGTAGTTCTTGAATATATAGCAATAAACCTAAGTAAATTGTGTTTGAATACCCTGATTATTCAGGTGGTCCTCCTTGATATCAAAAATAGTGGACAAGTGCCACCTAAGGCAATTAAAGTGCCCTCCAATCGCAGTCGAAAGGCAGCCACGCCATTACATGCTCTGTTATAACTATATTCTCTTTCAACAATCGATCACTACTCTTTGTGTTGCATTTGTTGCGGTCGCTGACCCTTTGTGGGGGTATCGTGGCTATTGCGATTAATCTTGCTTTGTGAAAACTATCTCTGTGATTAACCCAGTGGAATAATAAATGTTCTATGAGAATATTATTTGTCTCATTACTTTAACCGCTTTCTTATTAGAATAATCACCTAATAGAAGGATCAAAGTATTTGCGTTGGGCACTTACTCACATTGTGTACTGGAAGACCCTTCAAGTGCTTCACGGAGGAGAGTAAATAAGTCCTGTCGGGGCAGGAACTAATATTAACAATCGTTATAGCTGTGAGTTGTATCTTGATAGTGTACAAGTTTTAATCTAATATCTATTCAGGGAAGTTGCGAAACCTGTATACGAGGAGACATCCGTTTTCGACGATTCCCTATATTTATATCTATATATTTTTAGGATAATTTTATTGGGACTATATGTTCATATATAAAAACTGTTTTTTCTCTTTTAACGTTAAATAAAGAAATGAAACCCAAAAATAGGGCAAAATCTCACATCAAAAATCAACAACAATTATGTTCCTAGGTAAAGTTGGCAAAATTTATATATAATACAATCCTAACCTAAATTAGTTCTATTTTATTTTTTTTCAGGTAACTAAATGTATTATCAAAACGTATAAAATTATTTTTGTCAATGTTTGTAAATTAAATAAAAAATTTCTGATGAAGGCTAAGGGATCCTAGCCGAAACGTTAAAAAAGAAAAAACAGTTTTTATATATGAACCTATAGTCCCAAGAAAATTATCCTAAAAATACATACATAGAGGTTCAAGAAATTTCTACCAAAAGGAAAAAATAAATATATCTATATATTTATATTAGTTGCACGGGCCTACGGAGATAGTCATCGGTCGGATTCTGGGTCAGAGGTTGTGGGAGCGTCTCGATTGACTTAATAGGGATACGGCCGTTACCTCCAACTGCATATTGATTGTCGAGCGTACGGTTAACTGAATCTTTGACATGCACACATGGTTGAAAAACCGTTCTGCTCCATGCAGTGCCATGCCGTGCCATGCCGTAAGTGTGTTCTTGCTTCTAAACTTAACAACATACAAACATTTAATAGGTGTATCACAATGAGCAAAGGGCTAAACTTGAACTATTTAAAATTTTAAAAAATGTAGACAGTATCTTGGGACACTCGATATAAGTAAATTATTGCATTCGATTGAAATGTTGATCAAATAGCAAAATAGACATTCAGTGAAAAATTCTAAGATACTCGTTAATTTATTTTACTATTTTATATTTCGTTCATAAACATTTATTATCTAGAACGTGAAAAAACAGTCAATAAATACGTATTCACATTTCCCACGCAAATGAAGACATATGGCCTAATCTGATGTACCTATTTAAAATTTGCACTGTTAGGTACATCAATGATAGCTTATTAGAAACCGACCTCTACGTTTTCATTTGCGTAGCTAACTTTCGTTTTTTAAGGCTCGTTATTTATTACCTCAGAAGTACTCCTTCATCCAAAGTCCTTCCCCAAAATTCGGAATAATTAGATGTAGTCCATCCATATGAGGTTGCTTTGTTAATAGTTTTAATTAGGACATCATCAATTAAGCATGTCCTGGTTTCGCACATAGCCTCACTTGTGCCCGGTATATTTCTACATTCGCTGAAAGATATTTTCGTATTACTTATAAACACTACAAAAAATAATTACAGTGTGTTGTGTTTTGGCTGGACAGTATTTGATAATTGGGATACTATATGTATACAGGGTGTCTGTTTATTGCTTCAAAATATTCGAGTTGGGAATTCTTGACAAAATATTTTGTTATCTAAAAATGTTTTTCTGAAGAGTTATAGCCCGTCAAAGTTACAAAATAAAAACAAAGAATACGGAATTAAACCATGACGTGTTAAGTCAGAGCAACTAAATTTGGTAGTAAGTTTTAGATCTAGTCAATGGTACATTTGATGCAATATGAAAAATAAATATAAATTAGAAGATTTATTTAAGGGGCGTGAGCGGCATTAACACCTCCTGAACTTTTTTTCTTAGAAAAAATTAGGTAACAGTTATACGCAACAAGTAACGTGAAAATAAGCCTTTTGTATATCTTGCATTGCTCTCGTAGGAGGAGACGTTTTCGAGAAAAATGGTAAAGAATGGAGAATTGTATTTAAGTTATGCATTTGTGAAAAACACCAAAATCCTAAGTTTGTGGTTTTTTTATTAATTAATTATTTTGCCTTTGATATTGTAACTGCAGATGTTTTAGAAAAAAGAAACAATCAAGTAAGTAATCAAAGTTGTAGTTATATTTAAAATGTTAAAGTAATTAAAAAACATGAGCAAACAGATGTAAAATGAAAAAAAAAATTATAAAAGGTGTTCAAAATGACCGCCAATCTCTTGTATACACAAGTTACTGCGACAAATAAGAGATCGTCTCACCTGAAACGATACTCCTGCATCTTGACAAACTTCCTCAAAAGCTTGAAACATACGTGCTCATAGTTGTTTCATATATCTTAGTCTTTAATACAATCCCATAAATAATAGTCAAGTGACGTGAGGTCAGGAGAATGAGGTACTTTCAGATTGGAAAATTTTTCCGCATACCCTCTTGCAAATGCAAGACAATTACTGTGGCATTCACCACAAACCAAGTGAATGTCAGCTAATTCATGAAGACTGTATTAGTTATAAGACATGTGTATGCAAAATTTTACAATTAATGTTTATGTAACCATAGAATTACAATAATTGACAGTGTCAAAGTCAAAATAATTCATTGATAAAAAAACCGCCATCTTAGGATTTTAATGTTATTATAATTACCTACCTCAATAATGCATAATTCAAATGCAATTCTCCTTTCTTTACTATTTTACTCGCAAATGGAATAATTCAAGAGATACGAAAGGTTTATTTTACACGTTACTTGCCCATCGTATAACTGTTACCTAATTTCCTTCTAAGAAAAAAAGTTTAGGAGGTGGTAATGCGACCCAACCCCCTTAAAAAGGCATTCTAATTTATATTTATTTTTCTACGACTGCCCTCGAAAATTACAAAAAACCGACAGCAACCACAACCCGAAACTATCATTTTTCACATGATGTGTGCAAAAATCCGAAAACACAGACATCTGTTGTTTGTATTTTTTAGGTAGACTAGGCTTATTCAGTTTCATAGTAACCGACTTGTAATTTTAATTTTTAATGCAATTGGTTTTGTTAAATAAAAACATCTATCAAATTGTATGTCTTTTTTCCAATCGTAGAAAAAATACAACACGTTTGAAAATATCTTTTCACACTCATTCGACTTGTGCGCCTCGCCTTCGGCTCGTTCCACCAAACCGTCTCACTCGTGTGAAAAGATTCGTTTTCAAAACTTGTTATTTAAAATACTATTTTCATGCAAGAGAGCGCGACCTGAGCGTATGAGGATACAATTAATTGACGAACAGTAAACATAACTTGGGATATAGACTTTCACCTGCTTCAGCCGGCTGAAAGATGCAATTACACTGAAATAAAATATCACTGTTGAGAAAGTAAATAATGAATTAACCGACGAATTAACATTATACCTAAGTATAATATGTTTATTTAAATTGTAATATTGAATATTTCTTATTTATTTACCTATTAGGCGATGAAATTTTTCAACTTGTCGGTAGGAATTTTTGTTATTTAAGGTATTTAGATAAGTATTGAATCACTTAAAATTTTTAACAAAGTAAATAAATAAATAAAATTATTATTATAATTTCAGTCTTTTGAATAGCAAAACTAAGATTTTATGTAAAATCTTCATTTAATAAATAGTTTTTATTTGTGATATTTTTGAATAATTAAATAACGTAATATGAATATAATACTAGGTAAATAATGAAATAGTACCTAAGTTTTAATTTATTACGGGCGGCACTTTGACCGGCAGACGCCGACGGACGTCTGCCTGAATTGTCATCATCCTATGTCTACCCAACAGTAGTTATTATATATTTTTACCTATTATTTAGTTTTATCGGTGCTACCGAAGTGATCAGACAGTGAACTTAGTGTATTTTGTAAGAAACTAATTATTATATTAAGTAAACTGTTTTCAAGAAATATGAAAAAATACTTAGGAAAACGCAAAACTCCTTGTGCTCGTAGTAAGAGCGTGAAAAATAGGATGAAAGCCCTACTTAGGTAAGTAATGTCCATAGGTGTAACTATATATAATATTTAAGTTGTTAAACTCACCATACTGTTTGAAAATCTAAGAAATTAATTTTCAGTAAATGTATAATAATGTTACTACAGATATGTTTGTACTTTAAATTTAATCCACAACTACAGAAAATTTTTTATTGAAAGAGAATAGTACCATGTACCATTCGATTGATAAACAAATAATTTATTAAAGGGAATCCCAGATAGCACAAGATATTTTCAAAATAAGCTGAAAATCTTCTTAAAGAATATCATTGATTAATTGAAAAAATTGCCTTTCAATAATTACCCTTACAATAAGCAGATATTCCATTCCAATATTTTTAGAATATCATCTAATAAATAATATTAGAGTAATTGAAAAACATAATGGGATATATATATATATATATATATATATATATATATATATATATATATATATATATATATATATATATATATATATATATATATTTCAAATATATTTTATGAATAATTTCGTACAATATCTATTCTTTGGATTATTATTTTGAAAATACTTCATAACGAATGTGCGATAAAAACATTTTTATAATAAATATGTATGGAATATGTTATAAATATATTTTATTAATAATTTTATACATTATTTCCATATTATTCACAAAGAATATGGTAAAAATATTTAAAACTATTTTATACTAATTATTTTAATTTTCGTTTATACGAGACGGAAATACTACAATATAAAAAAAACAAGTTCATTGCAGCACATCTTAAGAATATTCTATTGTGAATATTAAAAAATAGCACGAAGGTATATTTTATGGTTAACTTTAAAACGATCCAAACTATACTGACAAAAATTGGAAAATTATTGTTAAAATAAGTACAAAGATGGTTAAATCAATTCAAAATATTCTGACAATAATTTGAAAATTATTCGTAAAATATGCACAAAGATATATTTTGTAGTTAATTTTAAATCAATCAAAAATATCCTGAGAATAATTTGAAAATAATTCTTAGGATATTCTCAAGACAAAAAACGGGTCTCATTCGGCTATTCTAAGAATATTCTAAAAAGAATATTCTAAAAATAATTTAGGGATATGTTTGTGCTATCTGGGATATAAGGGCATCTGTTTTTACTCACTGTATCTATGTAGCCGATATGAAAACAGTTTGTATAGTAGCTATTCAAATGGGACAAAATAAAAAAGTTATTATTTAAAAATAACAACTGATTTTCTACGACATTTTGGGATAGAATTAATAATTACCGTACTAAAAGCATTTTTTGTATTGAAATTATTATTACGACTTTTTAGTTTCATATGTTTACAAAAAAAAAATTCAATTAAATATTTTTAATCGTTAACTAAATTGTAACTAATAATTTTTTAGATCTAGGCAACAGGTTCCCTCCCGTAACGGAATCTTTTAGTGAGGAAGCTGGACCATCTAGATCCACAATATTATCAAGTCAAGCAAATTCAAATACATCTGATCTACGACAATATGAATATCAACATTCACATGACGAACCTGGGCCATCTGGAATATTTGTCAATCAATATCAGCATTTAATTGAGGAACCTGGACCATCTGGGTTATCAATTACAAGTCACTGATCGTCAAGTAAAGACGAAATAAACCAGGCCACTACACATTTTAAAGAAGCTAACCCAAGTTCTTCTTTAGATAGATTCTCTTCTCCGGAAACTTCTGTTGTAGAACAGTCTTCCGACACACTTATGAACCAGCAATTATCAGGCAGAAGAATTGTGGACATCACCCACTTCTTTAACGAAATTACTAATTTTAAACACATTGAACTTTTTGAATGTCAAAACCAACACATAAAAATAAAAAAAGAAATTCGGCAAGGATTCGACAGCATTTTCATGTTGGAATGTGAAATGTGCAAAGCAAATAAGCGCATATCGTCCGATCCTGGTCTGGACATTAATTTAAATATGTCTGTTGTTTTGGGAACTATTGCAACTGGGGGAAGCTATGCACAAATGGAAGAGTGTTTTAGTTTATGCAACGTACCCGTAATGAGTAAACACTCTTTTCTTAGCATTCAGAATGAATTAGCAGATGTGATCCATGATATTGCTTGGGAGGAATTAGAAAAAGCCGGAAAAGAAGAAAAAGCTTTAGCAATTCAAAAAGGACATGTGGATCCTGATGGTATTCCATATATAACAGTTATTGCAGATGGAGCATGGAGTAAGCGGTCATATAAAGTTAATTACGATGCGCTCTCTGGAGTGGTAAGTAAATAATTTATTATTTTCTTTTTTTTTCTTCGAAATATAATCGGAAGATACTGTAATTATAAAGTAATTTGTTTTTTCTACGATCGTGCAAAAAGTAATAACTTTTTGCACTATTTACAGTGCAAAAAGTAATACTCTATTGCACTAGTGCAAAAAGTAGTTTTGTTACTAGGCAACGAAAGTTTATTCATAGCTATTTGTGGATGGCGTTGAACAGTGACAATTTATCTAGTTATCAGTTTGACTTTGACATTTGAATATTTTGTGTTAATGTAATATTCTGTTCAATACCATTTAAAAAAACCCTTTTAATTCGATCGTAGAAAAAATTTTGTGTGTAACACTTGCAAAAAGTGTATTTGTTGCACTCGGCATGATTGCAGCTCTCGCTTCGCTCGTTCTGCAAACTTCATGCCTCATGCAACAGATATACACTTTTTGCACTAGTTACACAAATAACTGTTGTGAGATGTTCATACAAAATAAAATATGTGATTCTGATATGCCCAAAAAATATGCATCATTTTGTGATATTTTAAGTAAATTTTGGAATATTAACAAAAATCATTAAACACATGTGAAACATCATTTATTCGTTACTAAATAGTTTACCTAACTCATACAAACCCATTTTTAGGCTGTCATCGTAGGACAACAAACAAGGAAATTGTTGTTCATCGGAATACGAAATAAATATTGTTGCATATGTTCACGAGCTCGTAGTAAAAACCAAGAACCTCCATCACATCATTGTTATAAAAACTGGATGAAAGCTTCTACTGCGATGGAATCTGACATAATAGTAGAAGGATTTTTAAAAAGCATACCAATGCACGGTGTAAAGTATGCTTACTTAGTGGGTGATGGAGACAGCAGCATAATGAAAAAGTTAACAGATTCCCGTCAATATCCAAATAGAATTATTCAAAAAATTGAATGTCGCAATCACTTAATGAGAAACTTTTGTAATCGGCTAAGAGAACTTGCGCAGAAGAGAATGAGTTCGAAACAAATTTTAGTGCCTGTGAAAGAAAGAAACATCTTAATGAACTTAATAAGAAGATTGCGATATGGTATTTTGGCTGCTGCGAAACACTTTATAGAATCTAAGGATCTTTCTCATTTAAAAAAAAATCATTTTTTAAAGAAAAATATAAACAATGTCCCAAGCCATGTATTTGGCGATCATTCTAATTGTGCAGAGTACTTCTGTAATGGACCAAAAAGTGACGCTGAAATCAACTGAACGGTTAGTATCATAGTATAAGGAGAATGGTATGTCAGGTTGCCGTCCAATTTGTGTATCTACTGCGCATTACGTCACTCAGTTTAAAAAACGTCGAAAGTCAGTTGTAATCTCAATTTTTATTTTAATATTTTTAATAGTGTTAACGAATAGTAACATGCCTGCTTGTGCTGTGGCTAGGTGTAACAATAAAATTATTACACGAAGACAAAAAGGTACTGGCATCAAGTAGTTTACATTTCTTCGCGCTGAAAAGCTCGCGAAAGTATATGGATCAACGATGAAATTAATTTGGAAAATAGCAGGTTAATTTTTTATTTCGCCGGTTTATCCTTTTCATTGCCTATTGTCTGTTTATAGCAGGTATTTCTTCTATTGATTTCAACCCAACAGAATCAACAGATTTTGAAATTTCTTTAATATAGCCAGATGTTGTTATATTCCCCCCAGAAACAGTAGAAACTTAAGATCTGATGCAGTTCCAACTGTTAATATGTCTGGGGCTGTTTCTTGACTTTTGTAAAAGGAAAATAAATTGTGATAGATCGCTTAGGTTGGAAAAAATTTACAAAATAGACTACTAATTTTAGGTTAGAATTCCAACTAACAGAGAGCATCTTATTTTATAAGATTAGCCAAATAAAACTTTATTAATAATGCACTGAACAAGATTTTAGTTAATAGTACAGGAACTAAGCAGAAATTTTGATAAAATTGACATTATATTCGAAAATTTTAGAAAATACATATTTTTGAGGTTAATTGTGACGTCACCCCTGCCGCTTTTTAAACTGAGTGACGTCACCGTACCTGCGCGCGGGCATACCATTCTTCTTATACCATGGTTAGTATGAAAACTTCAGGACTCTTTTATGACATTCTCACGATTGCAGAAAGGATAGTCCGAAATACAGAGAGCTTATTACTAAATATGGACAACAATGCTGCGGAACAATATAATGCAATACTTGCGAAATATGTGGGGGGTAAAAGAATAAATTTTTCTATGACGCGGTCATATGAAACTCGTTGTGAAGCAGCAGCAATTTCTTTCAATGTAGGTCCCGAATTTTCCCGAATTGTCCATAAAAAAATGAAGGAAGGAAAAAGTCCAGGAATGTATAACAAAAAATTCATTGCTGCAAGACAAAAACAACAGAAATGGAGAAAAAGTGCAAGACAATTATTTCCAGAAAGTTTTAAAAAGAAAAAAGTAACTATTGCGCCACCGGATGAAGATTATGGCTTAATTTCAATTGAAATTGACGCTGCAGATTATGAAGAAAATAAATTAGATTTCGTAAAATCTATTTCTGTAAGTGAAGACCAGGCACATCAATTACAAATTGAAACAATAGGACAAGGTGACACGCTTTTATGGCGAGAGGAAAGAATGAAGAGAATCACAGCCTCGAATTTTGGAAAAATATGCAAATTAAGAAAAAACACTCATTGTGCAGCAACTGTGAAGGCAATGTTATACAGTACTTTTACAGGAAACTTTGCTACATCCTGGGGTAAAAAACATGAGCCAATTGCAATTAAGGAATTTGAAAAAACTGATAATGTTAAAGTGGAAGAATGCGGTTTATTTGTTGACCCCTCAGAACCATATTTAGGAGCTTCACCGGATGGATTGATTGAAGAAGATGGCATAATTGAAGTGAAATGCCCGAAAAATAGCGCTAGCTTAACACCAGTGGAAGGAATAAACAATAAAAAAATAAAATTTGCTAAAATAGACAATAATAAAATTAAATTAAATAAAAATCATAACTACTACTATCAAGTCCAAGGACAATTGCATGTGACCAAAAGAGTATTTTTATTATATGGACACCACTGGGCCTCGAATATGAAAAGGTAACTAAAAATTATTATGTAGGTACTTCTTGCCAGCTTACACTAAAAATCAATGTTTGTTTCAAATTTCTACCAGTCTACAGTATATTATTATTATATTTACATTCTGGTTTGAGATTGTTTTCAGTTTATTCATAGATAATTTTTGTAACTATATTACCATAGCATTTAACATAATTATTTTTTATAGATTTACAAATATGACAATTTCTAGAAAGAAAAAATGGAAAATAAGTTAAAAACATTTTTTTATGACTGCTTGCTTCCGGAAATTATAAATCCACAGTATCCCCACAAAAGAAAAATTAAAGATTTGCGACCAGAGCATGACTTAGGTACAGAGTTAACGTAATGTAATAATTTTAAAAAGCCGCAGTAATTATTAAGTTATCTGTAATAAATAAATAAATAAATATAATATATATATATATATATATATATATATATATATATATATATCTATATATATATATATATATATATATATATATATATATATATATATATATATATATATATATATATATATATATAAATATATATATATATATATATATATATATATATATATATATATATATATATATATATATATATAAATACACCACATGTAATAAAACACTTTAATATATATTTAAGTTTTTACTTTCATGGTTTAACTATCTATTAAATATTTATTGCGGATCTAAAAACTGAGTTAAATAATGTTTTCTTTAATTGGATATAAACGTTTTCCTCGTACATAGAATATTTTTAAATTAGATTCAAGAGGCAGGTAATAAACTTGACTTATATAATTTCGGAACGGCTCGATCTCAGATGAAATCCCCTTATGAACGGAAAATATATTTCATTCATCAATAATGTGAAAATCGTCATTAAGGCAATGGTAAAGTATTATTGACTATCAAAAAAATAAAAATAAATACAATACATATAAGAAAAAGGATACCAGAGCCTCAGAAAAAAAAAATCATAATCATCATGTTTCAGTCCTTTAGGCATTTTTTAAACTTCTGTTTAAATTTGCTAAAATGATACCAATTTGCACACTTCTTTCAGTGTACATTTTATTAGACATACTTACATACTTGTGCCACAGCTTAGAGAACTCTCTGCTGTGCTAGTGCCCGCTTGGTGTTTTAGCTACGTTGTCCATATTAAAATAATTAGTAAGCCCCTGAATATAGGCAACCAACTTTGAAAATTACGGAAAACATGAATCACGCACTGCAGTATTACAATGCAAACAAACATCAGAAAAGTATTATCAAAATAGTTTTACTCACAAAAAGAATGCAATTTGTGAGGTACGTTATCGGATTTCGTCAAAACTTCTTGTGGAGTTTGTAAGTTTCTTGTAAAAGTACGCCTTCTTTAGGCCACTTTAACATAATAAAAAAAAAACCTTTTTCAAAAAATGAGTTCGTACCCGCGTAGAGCACATATTTGTACATTAAATTCTTTTTGTTCCATGAAAATAGGACGCGTACATTTTTTTGTACATTGAAGTAGCGGAGACTTGTTTTTTAATACGTGCACTACAGCCTTAATTGCAACTTTGGCGGACTATAACTCTTCAGGGAAACATTTTTGGATAACAAAATATTTTGCCAATCATCATGATTTGTACTCAATAATTTCCAACTCGGATGTTTTGAGGCATTAAACCCTGTTATATATTTTATTGCATATATTTTATTTGCTTATTTCTTGTAAACTTCCAAACGATTTGTTTCTTTTGAATAACTTATGAAGGTTTATTAGAATTTAAATGAACGTACACTACACATGTGTATCTTTACAAGGGACGTTGTAAAACTCCGCTTTCTATCTTTTTTTCATTTGGCATAATTTCTATCATTGCAACTCTAGAAACTAAATTTCAAACCATGGTGTCTGGTTTTAGAATTTCATCTACAAAATGTTTATAAACTCAAAAATTTTTTTCAAATAGAACACCCTATAATATTATTCCACATTCTATTCCCAATAGCGTAACACATTTGATATAGTTTTTTGTGTAAATTCAAAAAATTAAATATTTTTTAAGAAAAAATTTCCTATTTCAAATAATTTTAAGAGTTTTTTTAAACGTGTCTTTTAACATTAATACATGATTAGTGTCTTGCGATACTCTGAGAGGGCTAGCAGCAACAGTTCTGTTTGCTGGGACCACGTTTTGTCGCCAAATTAGAAGTTAAAAATTATTAATAATTTTTTTTAAAACTTGCATTTCTTAGAAAAGTTGTACTAAAAAGTAAAAAATAATTTCTTTGTTGGCAAAGAATTTTATGTACGACTGCAACAAAAGCAAGGCGTGCGTTCCCCTAATTCCCACTCCTTTCCCACCCTTTCATACAATCATACGTACGATCATACAAAGTGCGCACAAAGTGTGCAAGGCGCTTTTCTTGCAGTCGTACATGAAATTCTTTGTCAAAAAATAAATTATTTTTTACTTTTTAGTACGACTTTTTTTAAGAAAAGCAAGTTTAAAAATTTAAAAAATATATATTTTTTTATTTCTACTTTTTAGTCACATTTTAATTAAATTATTATTATCATTCATTAACTGTGCAAAATTTCATCAATTACTTACAGTAGAGAGGCCATATCAAATTAACTCGTCAAATAACGATGTTCGTGGGACTGAGTGATACAATCGTAATTAACGGGCCTCCTGAATAGCAAACAGCCTGCTTTCGCTATTTCAACATGTGGAGTGAGTAGCTATGACGTCACAAAAATGGCGGGTCTTGTTATAAGATTTTGTCGATTATCTCAATAACTACTTAACCGATTTAAACGAGTATGGTGTCATTCGATAAGTATTTAAATGTCGTATAACGATATTATACAGGGTGTTTCAGTTTTTTCGTTTATAACTTTTGTAAACGATAGAACATATCAAAATAATAGGAGTCTTTCCTTTAACATTTTTCTCTAAAACACTTCGTCTTCAAGATACAGGGCGTTAAACTTTTAAAAAATTGTTATTATATCTCCTGAACAAACAAATATTTTTTGTTCAAACTTTGTACACTTTAGACATAAAAAAGACCTTTTGTTCGAGATATTTAGATTATTTTAATTTTTACTCGACGAAATGACGCTCGCCCTTATTCTTTGTTTTACAAGATATTAATTTCAAATTTGGGCACGTCAAATAACGGTTAAATATGCATTATTTCATCAGTTTTATCACTTTCCGTCGCATCCGGTTTCACCGGAAATGACACTAACTTTCGTTTTTTAAATGGAGCACCCTGTATATTTTTACATTTTTGGATTCAGGAGGTCATTTTGAATACAGTTAAGGCATATTGAGATAAAAATATTATTGACAAGACATTTTATGAGCAAATTTAATTTTGATCTAGGCGGCCTTGACCCCAAAAAAATGTTTTGTTTTGCTTCAATAATTAATCAAAAAATACAATTATGATATTATGTCGTATGACATTTGTGTTATAAGATCTTAAACATTTCGGAAATCGTTTTTCCAGAATAACTCATTTTTTTTAAATGGCACCATGGTGACTCACTATGTTATTTTAATAAAGAATTTCATTACCGATAATTTGGTACCAAACACTTCATTATTTGTTCATATTATAATACATAAAAATTAAATTCAACAAGATAAATGAAAATAAAAATATTTAACACTGAATTTCTATCAAATAGGTGCCTTTGAAATGTAACGAAAAAAACAAATGAATAGTTTCATAGCTCAAATGTCAAATGATATTTAAATCTATGAGAATCAGGTATTATTATGTTGCGTATTAAAAAATTATATTATTCACAAAGTGACAAAGTGGTCTTCTTGAGCTACTCTCTCTTGTCTCAGCTCCCGTTCTACACTTTCTTAGTGGATAGCGTTCTGCATATAAATCACGGGCTGCCAGACCACAAGAATAAATAAATAACTATTTATTCTTGTGGCCAGACCATTTCTGCGACTTTCCCCGTATATCAACTACATAGCATATCCACTTTGTCACTTTGTGAATAAACCATAATTTTTTAATACGCAGCAAAATAATACCTGATTCCCATAGATTTAAATATCATTTGAACTGTCAAACTATTCATTTGTTTCTTTCGTTACATTTCAAGGGCACCTATTTGATAGAAATTCAGTGTTAAAATAGGTACCTATTATGAGTTTATTTTCATTTATATCTTGTTGAATGTAATTTTTATGTATTATAATATGAACAAATAATGAAGTGTTTGGTAGGTACCAAATTATCGGTAATGAAATGCTTTATTAAAATAACATAGTGAGTCACCATGGTGCCATTTAAAAAAAATGAGTTATTCTGGAAAAACGATTTCCGAAATGTTTAAGATCTTATAACACAAATGTCATACGACATAATATTATAATTGTATTTTTTGATTAATTATTGAAGCCGCCTAGATCAAAAATTAAATTTGCTCATAAAAATGTCTGTCAATATGCCTTAACTGTATTCAAAATGACCTCCTGAATCCAAAAATGTAAAAATATACAGGGTGTTCCATTTAAAACACGAAAGTTAGTGTCATTTCTGGTGAAACCCGAAGCGACAGAAAGTGATAAAATGGTTGAAATAATGCATATTTAAACGTTATTTGCCGTGTCCAAATTTGAAATTTATATCCTGTAAAATAAAGAAGATATAAGGGCGAGCCTCATTTCGTGGTCACCCGGTATATTTATGGGCTCATGAAAACCCGCGTGGCACAACTAGAAATTTTCAAGGAGAATTCAGTGTCAATGTCTGGCTTGGAGTTTACAGTAACAACATTTTTGGACCATACATTTTACCAAACTGACTGACGCAGCATTTCTAGAATTTCTGGAAATCATGATGATATGTGGGATGGAATACCATGCAATGTGAGATTAAATGCATGGATTCAATTGGATGGCTGCCCTGCACATTACGGACGCCAAGTTCGAAAATGGTTAACTAGGAAGTATGGAGGAAGGTGGATTGGTCGAAGTGGACCAGTTGCTTGGCCTGTTAAATCACCCGACCTCACAGACCACATAGACTTGCGTATCGAGTATTTACTACGGAAACCAGCGTGCTTAAAATCGGGGAAGCGACGTGCGGTAAGTACGTGAGACGTGCGCCACTTCAACAGGCCCGCATTTAACTTTCTCATATATACCTACCCATTAGGTAAATTTAATTGTTTAAGAAACCTATTATTTTTTTTTTTTTGATTGGAAGAAAGGGATGGCAAGAAATGCAGTACTCCATTAGCCGTAAAACATTTGTAATCACTTTTTTTTAAAATATCCAATTGTGTCCTAGATTTTTCAATTATTTCCAAGAGAAGTTGTCGGTGCAGGACAAAAATAAATTAACAACAATGCTTTATAACAAGCATTTATTTTTGTCCTGCACCGACAACTTCTCTTGGAAATAACATTTGTAATAATAGAATATTTTTATGAAGAAAACATAATTTACAATTATTATTTTATTTAAATATTGCAAATATATTAAGCAAATGCCTGTTGAATTTTAAAAGTTAAAACTATGCAATTACAATTATTATACCGTGTGTCTCACTTTTCACCACTACACCTCAATATCTAGGCCATTTGTTGATCGATTTAGATCAAATTTGGTATACCTACTTCTTTTCTTTCAGATTGTGTTTAAAAAGTTATTAATAAAAATTTTTTTCAAACTTAAATACGCCTACTATGATCAAAAGAAATTGGCAAAAATTAGGAATATACAGGGTGATTCTAAAATGCATGGCCAAATTGATACAGCGTCATGAGGAGACCAAAGTAGGTTGATTCAACCCAATTTACCTATATACAAAAATGCACCCCTAAGAAGTTACAGCCCTTTAAATTTCAAATAAAAAAAACTTAATTATTATTATTATTATTATTTAATTATTATTATTTAATTATTATTATTTAATTATTATTATTTAATTATTATTATTAAATTATTAATTAATTATTAATTTAATTAATTGTTAACCAGCCTACTTGTACATTAAATAATAATATTACATATTTGCTACTGAGGTTAAAAATTCGATGCATCTTCTTAATTTTTCTTGTTTAATTTGCAAACTATTAATATTATCAAAAAAATAGAAGATAGAAAAAAGTTTCCAAATTAAATTATCTATCAAATCGACTATACGTTAACGCACAGAAAAATAAGGGTGTGAAATAAAGGGTGACTGCCCCTAAATTACCCCATCCCTTTAATGTATTTTATTGCTGTTAATCTCAAAACATTGGCGCTTATTGGTAATGAATGTACACTGAATTAGAAAAAGATATCTACAGCCATTTGGGAATAATCAATAATTAAAGTTTTTTTTATTTGAAACTTAAAGGGCTGTAACTTCTTAGGGGTGCATTTTTGTATATAGGTAAA
Organism: Rhagium mordax; assembly: GCA_963680705.1. Classification (NCBI taxonomy): domain Eukaryota; kingdom Metazoa; phylum Arthropoda; class Insecta; order Coleoptera; family Cerambycidae; genus Rhagium; species Rhagium mordax. The sequence continues at coordinate 44,889,602 of OY796657.1, forward strand.
TTGAGTTGAATCGACCTATTTTGGTCTCCTGATGACGCTGTATCAGTTTGGCCATACATTTTAGAATCACCCTGTATATACATATATGCAAAGTGTTCTATACGCCTCCGAAATGATATACGTATTTAACGAATACGCCTCCAAAATCGCAGGCGACTTCGAAAAATCGGTGACCAATACGAACCTATGTATATAACATGTTCATTATCATTATTACGTCATTAGTAGGCGTTTCACAAATTTTCTGTCGGAGGCCAATTGGTATGGTGTACATATACAGTTATACAATGTAGTTCACTGTAATTCCACTAGAAGGCGCCACCAGTTAATACGCATATACGCTACAAGTGGTGGTTAAGCAGAATTTGCCTCCACATGTTCTCTATACCAGTACACCTCAGAAATATGGCAACAGTGTACGGAGGTAAGTTAGTACGTTAGTTTTATATGTGTGTAAATATTATTTATTGGTGTTATTGTACCTTCTGTGGAAAAGCGCTCGCGTGCGATATGACTTCAATAATATTTTAATAACGTGTATACGTACTAGCTTTGTTTATGAAGTAATATAGTTGTTCAACTAGTAACTAGTGTTAGTACTAGATCATTGACATATTGATTAATGATTAAGGCTCAGAAAATAAAATTAGTTCAAAAATAATTTGGAAGTAGCTTATTTAAAACAAAACAAGAATAAACATAATTAACGTTTTTATTTATTCAGAACAAAAAATTGTGTGAATGACTTTCGTGTGTATTTTTAAATTATTTATTTATTCCTTTGGTTGAAAAATTAATGTTGGTAGTGTACGTAGTATTTCAACATGTTTTCCATAAAAAAGTAACTAAAATTGCAGTTATTAAACCAGTATAAAATATGTAAATTAGCAATAATAATATCAACTGTAAATGAACAGTATCAAAAATATTTGTAAACTGTACTGAGTAGATTAAATAGATACACATACACATTTTATACAAAGGTGTTAAAATATCAGCTTTAACCTGAAGATGATGAACTCGACAATCTATTAATACAGATATGGGTAAGTAGTATTATTCTTTTTAAATTTTTCTAACCAATTATGACTCTATATTATATATTATATTGCATAAAAAACAAGCTTAAGATTTTATTAGCAACATGTCATATCAAATAGTTAAGTAATGTTCTTGTGTTAATACATACAGTGTGGAACAGCCCAATGAAATAAATTCATTATCTCAATTATTGTGCATATTTTTAAAAAATCCCGAGACACGTCGATTTTTGATTCTGAAATGACATCCTGCAACGTACAAATTTCATCTATAAATTCAACTCCCTTCGAGTGGCAGTTGCAACCCCTAAATTTTTTAATGGGAAGTAAGGGCTTGTGATACCTTATTTGGAACATATTTTTACATTTTTGGATTCAGGAGGTCATTTTGGATATAGTTATAGTTATATAGTTATAAGACATTTTCATGAGCAAATTTAATTTTTTATCTAGGCGGCCGTAATCCCAAAAAGTGTTTTGCTTTGCTTGGGTAATTAAACAAAAAACATATTTTTGACATTACGCCACATGGCATTTGTGTTATAAGATATTAAACATGTCGGAAATAATTTTTCCAAATTAACAATTTTTTTTTAAATGGCACCATTGTGGCTCACTACGTTATTTCAATAAAGCACGTAACTACCGATTACTTGGTACCAAATAATTACAATATCTTCATATTATTATACATCAAAATACATATGAATAACATTCAACTAGAAATGAAAAAAAGTCATAATATTTAACAGTGGATCTCTATCAAGTAGGTGCCTTTGATCTCCTGAATCAACAAATGTAAAAATATATACAGGGTGTTCGATTTAAAATTCCAAAGTTAGCATCATTTTCGGCGAAACCTGAAGCGACAAAAAATGTTAAATCGACCGAATTAATGCATATTTAAATGTGAAAATATTTAAATTTAATAATCCAGTGTTAGCATCATTTCCAGTGAAACCGGAAGCAACCGAAAATGTTAAATTGGTTGAATTAATGCATATTCAGCCGTTATTTGACGTGCTCAAATTTGAAATTCATATCTTGTAAAACCAAGAAGATATAGAGGCAAGTGACATCTCGTGGTCACTTGGTATATTCTGGGTTTTACAAGATATGAATTTCAAATTTGGACACGTCAAATAACGGCTGAATATGCATTAATTCGACCAATTTAACATTTTCGGTTGCTTCCGGTTTCACTGGAAATGATGCTAACACTGGATTATTAAATGGAACGCCCCGTATATTTTCACATTTTTTTATTCAGGGGGTCAAAGGCATCTGCTGCATAGAGATCCACTGTTAAATATTATGAGTTGTTTTTTCATTTATATCTTGTCGAATGTTATATTATTCTTATGTATTTTTATGTATTATAAATACGAACAACACAAAATGCTTTATTGAAATATCGTAGGTAGGTCTTGAAATAACGTCATGATGTCATTTAAAAAAAAACAGTTATTCTGAAAAAATGATTTCCGACATGTTCGAGATCTTATAACACAAATTTCATATGACATAATACCATAATTGTATTTTTTGATTAATTATTGAAGCAAAATAAAACATATTTTTGGGGTCACGGCCGCCTAGAAGAAAAATTAAGTTTGCTCATAAAAATGTCAGCCATTAATATTTTTATCTCAATATGCCATAACTGTATCCAAACTGACCTGAGGCAAAAAATGTAAAAATATATAAAGTGTTCCATTTAAAAAACCAAAATTAGTTTGATTTCCGGTGAAACCGGAAGCGACGGAAAAGGAAAAATCGGTCGAGATAATGCATATTTAACCGTTATTTGACGTGCCCAAATTTGAAATTCATATCTTGTCAAACCAAGAAGATATAGCAAATGCGTATGAATGCGTAATGCGTACGCGTATGGACGATGATACACGTCAGCTATCCCCACTATTACAGTCGGACTCACGAGCTTTACCGAATATTTTCTTATGTACTTGTTTTGAAATAAAGGCACAGTATGTTTTGTGTCCCAAAAGTAACGCATAGAATTCATATTTTTTTGTTTGCCTTTTAAAAAAGCAAAATTATAATATAGGTCAACTAGTATATTATAAAATGTGTTACTTTTCTATAATATTGACAATTTTTCTTCGTCATATTTCACAGAGCTGTAACAGTAATATTTTTTTACATATTACACCATATGATATAAACTCTGTTTAAAAAATAATTAACCCTTATAGATTTTACCCTTTTACCAACTTATTTAAGTAGTTTTCGAGAAATGTGCCAAAAATGGTCTGTATGAGGAGAAAATAAATTATAAGAGTGATTGAAGAAAAACGTTATTACTTGATTGACAAAAACAAATTAAATAAATATGATAAAATACATTAAATCTTCAGATAGGTTTGCTAATTTAGAAAAATATTATTGTTTCATTGAATAGCCTTCCAAGATTTTTCAATGTTTTCAAAATTATTTAAGGGAGACAGGTAAAACCTAAAAAATAACTCGGTAAATTCTTTGAAGAAGTCATTAGTTTGTACAGGGTCATTTGCTGGATTGTGACTACGCCTCTAATTTTGTTATTTATATTAAATAACTATATATTTTTTTACGAAATTTTAAGGCTTTACCTGCAGTTTATTGCCAACTATACAGTTGTCATACGGGGTGTTTTAAAGAACGTGTGCGAACAAAGTTGTATTTTTTAAATGGAACACCCGCTATATATTTGCATTTTCGAATTTTACTAAAAATTATATGCATCTTTTGTCATATCACCATACATCAAAATTAACTGTTTCCGAGTATACAGGGTACTTTCAGGTGCTGTATATTCTAACCGGTGAGACTCAAAGTTTATTGTTTATTGTTTAATTTCAATGAATTTATACAGATTTGCATTTTTAAACATTAATTATAATAGCACCTAAGCCACATAATGGCTTGTTTTGTGCTAGATTTGTACATTAAGATATTAATCATATATTTCTTCTTAACCATAAGTTATTTTTTTATTAAATTTAGGGGTTCTTGAGTTATTTTGGTTTTATTCACTAAAAAATACAATTACGCAGAATTAATTTTACGTTTCGGAGAGGCTCCCCTCCATTATCAGAAAAAGTTTTTATTATCAAAAAAGGTAGGTATTACATTTTAAATTTAATCTGTAACATTGAAAAATTAATTTTAATAATTAACATTTTTTATATAAACTTGATTATGACTTACCTCTGTATAAAACTATAACTAAAACTAGGTACTACTTTAAGTCGACATTACTAAATCATCCATGCATTTATATTTCATTTTTATACGTTTTTTTGAAAAAAAACACATTATATTATTGTTAAAAATCCTAAAATTGGGGACTATATTGATACGTATTGATTTTAACACAAATGGCTGCCAAATGGCTTGGTTTTTTTTTTATTTCCTTGAACTGCAATTTACTGAACTATGGACACTGTATTTGTTGGTAATTTAGTTTACTTTATAAACTACATTAAACTAAAAAATAGCTAACTACAACCATGGTTGTGGTTTGTGCTTTAAATACAATAATTTATGTATAGATGGCACTGTTAATAGAATTTTTGGTTTGATTTGGGAAAAATATATATAAAATGGTGAAATTTTGAATGTGAATATAAATTTGAGGTAGGTTGCTTATATCTGTTCTGTCATTTATTGTGTTGGGGTTTCTATTAATTTGAATCATTTCGTGTATTAAACGGGCTTAATTATATTCTGTTTTTAAAATTTTTGTGTTTGAATAGTTAAATTTATGTGTGGTTTCAATTACATGTTTGCTTAACGCGGTTGTGCAATTTTTTGTGTATTTATGGGCATTGATTCTAGCTTCAAGATGTTGCATTGTTTGACCAATATATATATGTTGCGGAACAGTAAAGTTATTACATAGTATTTCATAAACGACATGAGTTTTTTTATTTTTTGGAATAGCACTTTTTAGATTTGTAAAAGGAATTTGTAAGTTTTTGCAGGGTTTATGTGCTATTGAAATGTTGTATGGTTTAAAAATTTTGTTGATTTTTTCTGAAAGGTTGGGTACATATGGTAAAATGATATATATTTATTTTCTTTATTTTTTTTATTATTTATTTTGTTATGGCTTTCATTATAGAATTTGTGGATTCGTTTTTTAAAAATGGAGTTAATTAGTTGATCTGGATAATTATTATTTTTTAGTACATTCTTTGCTTTTTGAATTGAATTATATCTAAATTGTGAACTTGAAAGTTTGATAGCCCTATCAGCAATGCCAATTATTACACATATTTTATGGGAAAGTGGATTATTAGAAAGAAAATTGGTATATCTACCAGACCCGGTATCTTTAGTATACCATTGTGTTAAAATGTTATTGTTCTGGTGAAATAATGTTAAATCTAAAATATTTATTTTTTGGTTGTTTTCTACTTCGTTTGTGAATTGTAATCTTGGGTAATAACTGTTAAAAAGTTTGGTTATATGATCAAGTTTATCTATTGGTATTGCAGTAAGGCAATCATCTACATGATGCAACATAAAAAAAATTAAAAAAGATCCTACAAATATCTACCAAACTAAAAACAACGAACTAATAAAAACATGGTTGGATAAAAAAATCATCGACACGCAAACATAATAATATAATATCTTAAGAACGCATAATGCTCACGCACCAAAAATTTATGGCCTACCTAAATTACATAAAAATAATATTCCACTACGTCCCATAGTATCATCAATTCAAACTCCTTTTTATAAATTATCAAAATTTTTAGCCAATATTCTTAATAAAATAGTAGGGAAAACAAATCACCATGTTAAAGATTCATGGGAATTAAAAAAAATTATTAATGAAATAAAAATTCCAGACAACTACAAATTAATTTCATTGGATGTTGTATCACTCTATACTAATATACCCATTGATCTAGTTAAAGAAATAATAAAAACCAAATGGAGTGAAATTGAAAAAATTACAAATATTCCACAGAAAGAATTTTTAGATGCCATTGAAATCACACTAAATTCCACATATTTCCAATATAAAAATGAATATTATACACAAATATGGGGAGTCCCTATGGGTTCACCCATATCTAGTGTTATTGCAAATTTAGTTTTAGAAGATTTAGAAAACAAAATTTTAAATAAAATAGATTTTAATATTCCATTTTTTAAACGTTATGTAGATGATTGCCTTACTGCAATACCAATAGATAAACTTGATTAGATAACCAAACTTTTTAACAGTTATCACCCAAGATTACAATTCACAAACGAAGTAGAAAACAACCAAAAAATAAATTTTTTAGATTTAACAATATTTCACCAGAACAATAACATTTTAACACAATGGTATACTAAAGATACCTGGTCTGGTAGATATACCAATTTTCTTTCTAATAATCCACTTTCCCATAAAATATGTGTAATAATTGGCATTGCTGATAGAGCTATCAAACTTTCAAGTTCACAATTTAGATATAATTCAATTCAAAAAGCAAAGAATGTACTAAAATATAATAATTATCCAGATCAACCAATTAACTCCATTTTTAAAAAACGAATCCACAAATTCTATAATGAAAGCCATAACAAAATAAATAATAAAAAAAATAAAGAAAATAAATATATATCATTACCATATGTACCCAACCTTTCAGAAAAAATCAACAAAATTTTTAAACCATACAACATTTTAATAGCACATAAACCCTGTAAAAACTTACAAATTCCTTTTACAAATCTAAAAAGTTCTATTCCAAAAAATAAAAAAACTCATGTCGTTTATGAAATACCATGTAATAACTGTTCCGCAACATATATTGGTCAAACAATGCAACATCTTGAAGCTAGAATCAATGCCCATAAATACACAAAAATTTGCACAACCGCGTTATAGACAAGGCTAAGAATTCTAAAAATTAGGTTCTAACGGCAAATCGTGTAACAATTGATTAACAGGTGAATCCTTAGGTTTTTGGGGTCGCTGAACACGCCTAGGGGTGTTAACAGTCCAAATTTTTAGTCCTTATGCCTCAAATTCAAGATGGCAGCTAAATTTTTGGCCTTTAATTATAAAATAAACTTTTCTTGGACGATTTTGACAAGATCGGTATCGATATATATGTTTTTGGGTATGCTGAACACGCCTATGCATGTTATAACCTCAAATTCCCAATCCTTGTGTGTTAAATCCAAGATGGCAGCTCGTTATAATTTTAAAATAACTAAAAACAAGCGTAAAGATTTTTTTTACGTATAATGTAGGAAATTTATTGAAAATCATGCTTATTTTACAATAAATTTCCTACATTTTTTAATTTGCATACCAATCTTAGTAAGCACGACAAAGTATATTGTATTAACATAATAGACTTTGCCTAAATACAGAATTAAACTATTCCCTTTTAAGTATGCTTGTCACGCTTCAGATTTAAGCATGATCAAATGATTGTATATTTACCAAATCCAAAACCCTAATTATCACAAACTTTAAACAACACAACCACAATATTTACAAGTTTATCACAACTAATACCAGTAATACCGAGAGTAATACCGACATTAATACCAACATAAAACACGACATAATTACCAAAACTGAGTTTCTGAAAACAAAATAGGTGCTTAAAGTTTACAACTCAACACAAGCTCTATATTTAAGCAACTTAAGAATAAGGAAGGAAGAATATACAAAGCGCGCGCAAAGAAAACTTTGTAACGCGCAATACTGCCAAATAGAAAGGAAGGGAGAAGTAATAAAGCGAGAAAAAGTTTATTCGCGAGTACCTACCTACTATTTTCATTTATATTCACGTGATGTCGGGAATTTTTATAACTTAATTACTTAAATCATCTTTATTCGTACATGATAAATAGAACTTTTTACTTTATTACCGAGTTCTACTTGAGACGTTTGCATGTAGAGGACCTGGCAGCTATTTTGGATGTGGGCAGAGGGCTTAGGAATTTAAGTTTTAGTTCCCATATGATTGATTTACTTACCCAAAAACATATAAAACCATACCAATCTAGTCAAAATCAATAGGGTATACTAATTTTTAAATGAGTCCGCCATCTTGGATTTGAATATTAAAACCCAAAAATTTTTATTGTTAACAACCACACACGTATTTAACTTACTCGGAAATATATAAAAACAAACATCTTTTAAAGCATTTGGTATGTATGCGCTTGTTTTTAATTATTTTAAAATTATAACGAGCCGCCATCCTGGATTTAACACAGAAGGATTGGGAATTTGATGTTTTAATAGGCATAGGCGTGTTCAGCATACCCAAAAATATATATATCGACAGCGATCTTGTCAGAATCGCCAAAGAAATATTTATTTTGTAATTAAGGGCCAAGAATTTGGCCGCCATCTTGAATTTGAGGCATAAGGACTAAAAATTTCGACTGTTAACACCCCTAGGCGTATTCAGCGACCCCAAAAACCTAAGGATTCACCTGTTAATCAATTGTTACACGATTTGCCGTTAGAAGTGATTTCTAGGCCTCTTACGAGATTTTATGCCTAGTGTATTAAGCAAACATGTAATAAAATTGAAACCACACATAAATTTAACTATTCAAACACAAAAATTTCAAAAACAGAATATAATTATAAAGCCCGTTTAATACACGAAATGATTCAAATTAATAGAAACCCCAACACAATAAATGACAGAACAGATAAGTATAAGCAACCTGCCTCAAATTTATAATAATATAATATAATTCTCTGGTTTTTCAATTTTCATGTTAAGTATCAATTTAGTTTTAATTTTTATAATATTTAATGAACATTTAAAATTTCACCATTTTATATATTTTTTTCCCAAATCAAACCAAAAATTCTATTAACAGTGCCATCTATATATAAATTATTGTACTTAAAGCACAAACCCCAACCATGGTTGTAGTTAGCTACTTTTTAGTTTAATGTAGTTTATAAAGTAGGTACACTAAATTACCAACAAATACAGTGTCCATAGTTCAGTAAATTGCAGTTAAAGGAAATTAAAAAAAATAACCAAGCCATTTGTGTTAAAATCAATACGTATCAATAATAGTCCCCAATTATAAGATTTTTAACAATAATATAATGTGATTTTTTTCAAAAAAACGTACAAAAATTAAATATAAATGCATGGATGATTTAGTAATGTCGACTTAAAGTAGTACCCTTGTATATGTATTCTTATAGTAAAACGGTACAATGTAAATTTATGGCAATCGCTTTTGGATGCAAGAGCTTAGTAGTTGTGGATGCAGCTACCAGCGTCGCTGCAGTCGCTAGTTATATCCCACAAAGAAGTATTATATCATCCGTTCACCACTAGAGGGCAGCGAGCTGAAACTGTATAAATAGAAGAAAACTGTATTTAGTCCCGATGGGCGGGACCTTTAGGGCTATTATTTGAGATTATTAACCAAGGGCGTGCCGCGTGCCTAAATTTCTAGGCTAGGTAATTATATTTTCAAATAAACAACGGTAAAATTCCTAAATAGGTAAAAGTTTATTAATTTTAATTAGCATTAAAATTCCTACAATGATTTAAAGTTTAATAATTAATTATAAATAATATTATTTGGATTTCCATATTAGAAGAGCAAAGTTGGCCATGTGCAATAGTGGTTATTTTCAATAAGTATTTCTTGATTTTGTCAGATTCCGATAGATCCTATCAAGACAGCATGAGTTGTAAACTTATTTTGGTTTTATTTACAGCAAGGTAGATATTTTCAAATTTTACAAGGTTTTTTTTTTATTGAGAGGGACGTAGAGGTACTACGAAATCACCGATTATTATTAAAGGATACATTTTATTAAAATACTAATTTTAGTTATGACGGGGAAAATCACAAACACAAGAATCTAATAACATTGACTTTAAATTTAAAAATTGATTGAAGAAATTTTATTAATTTTGTAGTTTTTGCAGCTAATATATTAATAAAATATATCTCTATCGTCTGAATCCAAACCTTGAATATTTCTTTGAAAATATAACATTATTTGTTAATATATAAATAAAAGTGCCATACTCATTAATCACAGCTCCCGCTATTTACATGGCTAAAAGGAGCAAAATAACATCACATTTTTTATTTATTATATTTTGTAAAACAATTTACAATGCTACATTCATTACTAGTTATTACCCCTGTATATAATAATACAATTATATTATTTTATTACATTATTACTAAAACTGCACCGCAGCGATATGCTGCGTTGCTATAGCCCCGAGATAAGGTCGAACACAAAACAAATTCGGTATAAATAAACAAAGTTCCCCGGAAAGGCGGGCGGAGTCCCCGGACTTTCTAGTCTGGACCTGGGTGCTTTTTAATTCAGCAATAGGTTTGATTTAAGTTTTCTTTCGTGTATTTTTTATTATGTTATGCATGCCTATTTACATTTTGTAATACGATACATTATTATATTCAATATATTCCTTTAGAAGTATAGTATATCCAATATATCCATTAATTATAGAAATGCTGACTTTTATCTAAAATACAGACCCCTATCTATATAATATTTCATTACTCATAACATAATTAGTCAAATATATTCTAAATATTTATCTCAACTGGTTCAAATGTTAATAAGCGACTAGGCCCGATTCCTTCAAATCTATTTGAAATGTATGCCCTTTTTTATGCTAACACGGCACTTCTTATTATTCTTTCTGTTAGATTTTAAAATCAAAGTCAGATATAAATTGACTGTCGAACACATCACGCGCCTATTCGTCTCCGTAATTACAATTAATAAAATTCCTTTTTAAAAAGTGTCTTATCATAATTAGTGGAATGCTGATTTAATTATTACTGTATTGATTGGTATTTCTCCCGAGATTTCTCCACGTTTATTGTAAATGTCTGGAAACAAATGTGTACATCCAAAAGACTTTTCCCAAATTTAGTGTTACATAGATTCCCTACCAAGACGTTGGCAGATCCAAAAAAATGGATAATAAACTGTGGTAAGTACAAAAGATTGAATTTTCACATGCAGAATACCTACCTACGTAGATACATTTTTACAATATCATTGTCACCTCAAGAACTCGAAAATTTGTGTTAGCGGCCTTATGCGGCCTAAAATTTACAAGACGTCAACTCCCGTATCATCAGGCTGGGGCTTTTGTTTGGACTATGAAAACCTCGTAGCCGCCTACCCAGGAAGAAAAACGTAGAAGATTAGCGGTGCGGGGGAATCAATCGGCAACAGATCTGAAGGAGCATTATTCATGATTATTATTCCTATATACGCTAACGTGTAAAGTTCATTTTTATTTAATAAAGTTTTTTTATAATTGGCAAATCTTATTGATTACATCTCTAATCTAACATCTGGGAAATTTTGATTGGATTTCCCACTTCTTTTTAGTTTTTAAAAGCTCATTCACTTGAGATCACGCCTTTATGTGATTGCTTGAACAATGAGGGATGATGATATTTGAAACGTGTCTTTAGACAGTTTTCAAGTGCTTCTTCATGATGGCAAAATAATGATATCTGATGTATTTGTTTCGGAAACATTATTTTTAATTCATATTTAATATACAGGGTGCGGCAAATATAATGAACAAATCCATTTTTGACGTTAATATGCATATTTATAAATGGGGCCGATTTTTATTTTCAATATTTACAATTTTCAATGACTATTTCCCACAGTTATCTACATCCAATAAAATTGCTTAATTCTCGTCACATGCTCCGATGAAAACGCTTATTTGTCGTCAAAAATTTAAAAAACTCCCTTGGATTTAGTCACTAACATAACTTTTTTTGCTATGTACCCATAGAAACTTTTCATTAAAAATAAATTTTTCGTTTGACGTTTTATTAAAATGAATCGTTTCGGTGAAGTGTCAATCGAAATTATCAGTAGAGAAGTCGAGAATGTCACTTCCAAAAACACAATTATAAAAGTTCCTTATTTGGGAAATAGTCCAATCAAGATAAGATCTCGTGCTTATGATTTTGCGCGAATAAATTTTTATTTACGAAAAATTCAACGAAAAATGTTCAACTTTAATACCTTGTATAAAAAAAATAAAGGTTATATAGCAAAATGCTGAGACACGTCAATACTTTTTTTTCATGCTCTATTCACGTATTAATTTTTTACCATACAACCTCACTCACCCTGTATAGGTGTGAAATTTTCTTACCGATTCTCCCACGTGCTTGAATTAATAACAAGAAATTTTTTTTTTTTAGATACTAAAAATGTAGGCATATGAATTTAATAAAGAATATGGGTAAACTGCCGTCAAACGGAATTGTACTAAAATGCTGTTAATATTTATGACGTCATTTAGATGACTTATTCGGCACGGGTCTAAGTTATTCTAAGTGTAGCTTTTTGACATTTTAAGAAACAAACGTACTTTTCGACCACAGACGGCCTTGAAGGCCCGAGGACCCGAAAAATTTTTTGGAACTTTTGTTTCCCGACTTTCCCCCGAATCACTTAATACAATATATAAAGATTTCGCTAGGTTAGTTTCCGTGTGAACGTATTTGTAGATAGAATTTCTAAATGCGTGCATGTGCATGTTAACGGCATTTTAGTACAATGCCGTTTGACGCCAGTTTACTCACAGCCTTTAACAATTAAATTATCACTAAATATAAAATATTAAAATATTTTTTTTTTGACTTTGTTTACGTAGCCCATTAGCAACAAAATATTAATATGTTTTTTTTTTTAGTACCTATATTCACAATCTACTTTTATATGTTTTCTTGTTGAAAATAATTTTTATAATAACTCTATTTTCTTATACTCTCAGGTTGTTTTACTTTAAATAAAATGAGGATATAGATTTGCTTCATTTAAACTGAAATTTTTATTTTTACAATAAAAAATCTAAGGTCCCATTTTAAAATATTTAATTTTTAACTACAACACCCCGTAAATAACTTCGTTCCATTTAAATTGAAAGAGTGTATCCTTTCTCTCTTCTGTATCTAATAAATGAAATGTTAACATAAACAATGAATTACTTTACTTCTCCTATAGTGTTAATTGGAAGTAAAAGGGCTCATAATATCTGAAATTAAGATTAATTAAATTAAGAATATTCATTCATCTTATTTTTTTAATGGTTCGTTTATTTTATTATTCCTCTGTTCGCACGCCTATGGTCGGCGAGAATATTAGCTCTTGTTATTGCCAATTAATAGCGCCGCCTAGTAAAATCTCCAAGAAAGCGAATAACACCTAATTTACGGAAAGTTAATATGTGAGGCTAGTGAGGATTATGGGAAATCTGACGAAAACATGCACTGGGTGACATCTTGCAAATATTCCATCAACTAAAATTCCGATTGCCTGTTTAGCCTATGTCTCCGTTCTACTATAAGAATACATATACAAGGGTAGTACCTAGTTTTAGTTATAGTTTTATACATAGGTAAGTCATAATAGAGTTTATATAAAAAATGTTAATTATTAAAATCAATTTTTCAATGATACAGATTAAATTTAAAATGTAATACCTACCTTTTTTGATAATAAAAACTTTTTCTGATGATGGAGGGGAGCCTCTCCGAAACGTAAAATTAATTCTGCGTAATTGTATTTTTTTGTGAATAAAACCAAAATAACTCAAGAACCCCTAAATTTAATAAAAAAATTAAGGTATTAAGATATTAATTCCTACAAATGTAACAATAAATATGAATCGAATAGAATAATATTTTATTATTTTTCATAGTTATGTACTAAGGAGGAATATATTGAGTGGACACATGATAATAATGAATGTTAAGTATGGTTAAGTAAATTAACTTCTACATTCCTGTATTAGTTTTTTATTCCCTACACGAATATGGCAATTTCCTGTTCAGCTTATATCAACTGGAAATCGAAAATTGGGTTATTGGCTGGATTTGGACTCCTCTTCTACTCTTGTCATTTTTAACAAAAAAAATCCAATAATCTAGTACCTAGTTTTCTATTCTATTTAAATTAATAAAAGCTATTATTTTACTAAACTACATGGAAGCAAGTAATAGTATATGTTACTAGGAGTAGAAGGCGACCATTATTGTTGAGCCCAGAAGTTTGCTTAGCCGAGGCGCAAGCCGAGGCAGGAAACTGGGCGAAACACATAATAAGCCTTCTACTCCGAGTGACATATACTATTTTTTCTTCAAGCGTTAAAATAAAAAATATCAAAACTTTAATTTTAAAAAATGACATTAGGCCAAATGCGTTCAAGCTTAGTAAAAAAATATATATGTAATACTAACCATTTTATTTATCAATGAAACATAACATAGGTGAATTTGCAATTTCAAGTATTTCAGGTGGTACGCACTGCACTGCATTTCTTTAGACTTTTTCGCTTTTAAATTTAAAAACGGCTCGACGCGCGACGTCAACTTTTAAAATGACAGTTTATGACAAGTCATAACTTAGATTTTTAATTCGTTGCCATGGATAACATTATTTCATTTTTGTACTAGGAAAAAAATGAGAAATATTTGTACTAGTACAATAATAGGCTCTTACTACAGGTCGTATTGCATTATGTAATGTAAGTATAGTTATACGCTTGAAAAAAAAATTATTACCCAATACAAAAATGTTAGAGTGACAAAAATGCGATAAATTATAAAGCGCACAAGAACTGGGAAAGACATATTACAAAATATTATGTCTCCATTTAAAGTGCCTAAAAAAATATTGGCCCTATTACTCTATTATCTAAAATTCCACACCATACATTTACCGATGAACAGCTTTTAATCTGACAAACTGCACGAGGATTTTGTAGAGCCCAGATATGGTTATTTGCTTTATTAAATTTAAAGGTGTTGACATGCCGAGCATAATTTAATCTGTTAACTTATTTTAGACCAGGTGGTATGAGCGCAGTCGGTTTGAAGTAAATTCGGACTTTTTTTTTTGCTGGAATCGGTTCAGGAGACAGTGCCGATTATGAAAATCCATGTTACCAAACGGTAACCTGGTCTAATATTGTTTAAAACAGTTTAAACAAAAAAAAACAAAGGGAAGAATAACATTTTTTTACGCAAACTAATTATTTTTATATTTTTCGACCGATTTCCAACAATAACTTTTTTTCGTAAATTTGATATTTTCAATGTTATTAATTTTTAAAAATTAATAACTGAAAATATCTCTTGAAATTCCTATCGGAAAAACATGATTTATCTGACAAATATTTAAATTAACCAGTTTAAAACTGGGAAATAACCTTTGGCGTGATGTTAGAGGAACAAATAGAGGGTGTTTTTTGACAGCTAATACGAATTAAAATAATACAAAAACACTGCACTGACGTTTTGGAATCTATCTGTTTCCTTTTTCAAAGTTTAGGCTTTAAATTTTTATGTTACGTGTAGAATAACATTACATACAAATCTAAAGCCTACACTTTGAAAAAGGAAGCAGATGTAGTTTAAGAAACGCCAGCGCAGTGTTTATGCATTATTTTAATTCATATTAATTGTCAAAAAACACGCTCTAACTGTCCCTCTGACATCACGTCAAAGGAGTAGAGGTTACTTCCCAGTTTTAAACTGGTTAATTTGAGTATTTTTTAGATAAATCAAGATTTTTCGATAGGAATTTCAAAAGATATGGTAATAAATCCCCAAAAAGGAAGAGAAAAAATTTATGAAATGCCACATTTAAAGTTCTTGTTGGAAATCGGTCAAAATATATAAAAAAATTAGTTTGAGTAAAAAATCGTAATTTTTCTATTTGTTATAACAAAAATTGTTTTAAACAATATCAGACCAGGTTACCATTTGGTAATTTTTAAAACCGATTCCAGCAAAAAAATTAAGTCCGAATTTACTTCGAAACGACTGCACCCATACCACCTAGTCTGCTGTAACACTAACGAATAATATTCTAGCGCATCATCTTAAATACGAACTCACCTCCCACTCCCCCTTAAAATATGTGGCAACACTGCTGGAGGCGTAACCGACCTCTAATGTACAAAAACTTATACAAAAGAGGCGTTTCCGCTACTCAGTATTTGAAGGTGTGTTACATTTACAAATATGGCAAAAATTTGTATATATTCAGAACGCTTATTCCTTAACCCTCTCTTGGTGCTTCTGTAGAGGTGTGTAATTATTCATCATTTGCACAAAATACACGCAAGAAACGTACACACAATACACAACAATATTTAGAATACAAAATTATTAAATACGTTATGATTTTTTAGTTAAAATAGTATAAATACTAGACGCACAAATTAAAAACAAACCATCTAACGCACTTAATGAATGAATGAATGGTACTGATTATTAATTGAAACAATTGCAAACTATCCGTAGTGACATCTATTGGTGAAGAGTTAGAGAACAGATGGGCAGCGAGCGGAGGACTGACTTGGTTCACTTCATAGCGATATGTAGTTAAGTAACAGCTACCGCGTTTAGTACTTGGATGGTGACTATCCACGGAAAGACGCGGTCTCGTTTCCCTACTTCTAGCGGCTTGTATATCAGCTATATCGCAGAAGCAATACAACTGTAGGCGAGAGGTGTATTGAGGATATACCATCGTTCGGAGAGGATGTAAAGCAGTCGGCCCCTTGTCTATTAAATGTTAGGCAAGTAAAAAATCCCTACTCTTAGTAAGATAAGAGGTTCGGCAAAATTACCAGGTTGGGGGTTGCTCGTCTCCTGGCGTCGGTGATAGGCCCTGGTAGCGGAAATAGGCCGACGTTAAATAAGTGAATAAAAAAAAAAAAAATTAGAGAACAGATTAAATATGTAAAAATTAACTACAGTTAAAATAGGAAACAATGTATGGCGGCCTCATAAGTAAATGATAGATGGATAAAGCTATATTCTCTTAGCACCTAATTATATCTGAGAACAAAAATAAAATTGAGCATTTAGAAAATAAACTTGATGAAAGTGAGCAGTATAATAGACTAAATAATTTAAGAGTTTATGGTGTTGAAGAACTCGAAGAAGAAAATGTGGAGGAAGTAATAATAAAACTTTTTAGAAATAAAATGAAAATTACTATCTCGCAAGATGATATAGAAAAGGCTCATAGGTTGGGTCCCCATAATGATGGCACACATCGGCCTATTTTTGTGAAATTCTTGTCATATAAAGTAAGAATGACAGTTTATGGTGGGAAAAAAACGTTAAAGAAGACAGGATTCTTTATTCGAGAGGATTTGACTCAGGGCCGTCTTAAATTGTTGAAAGAAGCTATCAAGAAGTATGGGAAAACAAATGTCTGGACCTCAGGTGGAAAAATTTTCTTATCTAATAATAATCAAAAACGTATTATTCGTTGCTTGTCTGATGTTTAATCTAATCATTGTCTATAATCTAATTCCTATATCAACATGGTAGAGCTATTAGAAAATTCTTATCACTCCAGGATATAAAATTGTTTTACATTTCTTTTTGTTCTGTTACTTTATTTGTAGGTAGGATTTTTTTACATATTTTTTTATTTTCTGATGAACGTCATACCATTAATCAATAATTTGTGAAAATTGTATAAATTGCAAATATTCTAATTGTGTAATAGTAATATATTATTTTTATAATATATATATATATATTTATTTTTATTACTTTTTTATAGGGAGCTCTAAACATTAGACAATAAGCTAATAATGGAAACTCTAAGCGAATATGATGTGATAGCTGATGATGATGAAACTTTAACTCCAAACTTAAGTATATCTCATTTAAACGTAAGATCCTTATACAGGGTGATTCTAAAATGTATGGCCAAATTGATACAGCGTCATCAGGAGACCAAAATAGGTTGATTCAACCCAATTTACCTATATACAAAAATGCACCCCTAAGAAGTTACAGCCCTTTAAATTTCAAATAAAAAAAATTTAATTATTGATTATTCCCAAATGGCTGTAGATATCTTTTTCTAATTCAGTGTACATTCATTACCAATAAACTCCAATGTTTTCAGATTAACAGCAATAAAATACATTAAAGGGATGGGGTAATTTAGGGGCAGTCACCCCTTATTTCACACCCTTATTTTTCTGTGCGTTGACGTATAGTCGATTTTCCAGTATCATTTGATAGATAATTTAATTTGGAAACTTTTTTCTATCTTCTATTTTTTTGATAACATCAATAATTTGCAAATTAAACAAGAAAAATGAAGAAGATTTTTAACGACGCCTCTTTAATCGAGCTAAAGTTTCAAGCAACTGGGAACAATATAGATCTGCATTAACGGACTATAATAAGGAAGTTAGGAGGGCAAAAAGGGAATCTTGGAGGAAGTTCTGCGAGAGTATTACTGATTTACCTAGCAGTACTAGGATCCACAAGATTATTTCTAGAGAACCAGTGAAGGACCTCGGGTCGATAAAACGACCGGATGGTACTTTCACTGAGTCCGGAAAGGAAACCTTGGAACTCTTAGCACAAAATCACTTTCTAGGGAGCTTGACTCTGGATAACCAGGAGCTACCAGCTACGATAGGGCGATTTAAACGACCTTGTAAGAACGACTGGCTGGTAGCTAACAAGGTTATCACAGTATCAGCGATTGAATGGGCCATCAAAACCTTTCAACCATTCAAATCGTCAGGAGAGGATGGCATTTTTCCAGCTCTGCTACAAAACGGACTGGAGATACTGCTACCACTCCTTATTAGATTATTCAGAGCTAGCTTGGTATGGAATTACAAATGGGTCGGATAGACCCAGACCTCAAATCACTTAGACCAATCAGCCTGACATCATTTCTGTTGAAGGCCTTGGAAAAGGTGCTGGATGGACATATAAGAGGAAACATCCTGAGCACACAACCTCTTAATGTACATCAGTATGCGTACCAGCCGGGCAAATCAACAGAACTAGCGCTTAATAACCTAGTCGGAAAAATCACCCAGTCCCTCCAGAGGAAGGATACTGTGGTGGCAATTTTCCTTGACATAGAAGGAGCATTTAATAATGCACTGCCCGATTCCCTATACAGTGTGTCCCAGATTGGGGCCCGATGCATTGCTATCTCGCTTATTAACGGAGATGGAACGATGGTTAAATGGGGAAAGTTTTGCAGATTTTAATGGCCATTTCGAATCCGTTTTCAAATTTTATGTAGCACCCATAGTTTTTGAGTAATTTTCAAAAAACTGAAAGTTTGCTTTTTTTTGTTTCCTCCATAACTTTTTAAGCATTATTTATGCAGGTTGGAAACTTGCACATTATTAGAACACTTTTTAATAATACATCTAATAGTGATAGCAAAATGTTTCTACCGTCACTTGTTTTCGAGACTGACGCATTAACTTTTGTTTTTCTTATGGGCGCCATATTGGATTTTTATTTCATTAAATAGCATTTTTTATGCGCTTTTCAACGATGTATCATAATCTGAAAAAATTCTATACTGAGGTAGCAACGTAATAGAAAAACAGGTTTTTTAATGGTAGGCTATGAACAAAATTGGCAATTGTTCATAATATCTGTTTTCTCCTCATTAGAAAACCTTAACGCCATATTCTTATTTAAAATTATTAATACCTACTCTTAAATAAACTAGTGAACCCAAAAAAATAACAAAAAGGAACTCTTATTGTGTTGTTACTTTGTTTATTGCTGTTGAGTTTCATTGTGAGTTCCTTTTTGTTATTTTTTTGGGTTCACTAGTTTATTTAAGAGTAGGTATTAATAATTTTAAATAAGAATATGGCGTTAAGGTTTTCTAATGAGGAGAAAACAGATATTATGAACAATTGCCAATTTTGTTCATAGCCTGCCATTAAAAAACCTGTTTTTCTATTACGTTGCTACCTCAGTATAGAATTTTTTCAGATTGTGATACATCGTTGAAAAGCGCATAAAAAATGCTATTTAATGAAATAAAAATCCAATATGGCGCCCATAAGAAAAACAAAAGTTAATGTGTCAGTCTCGAAAACAAGTGACGGTAGAAACATTTTGCTATTACTATTAGATGTATTTTTAAAAAGTGTTCTAATAATGTACAAGTTTCCAACCTGCATAAATAATGCTTAAAATGTTATGGAGGAAATAAAAAAAAGCAATCTTTCAGTTTTTTGAAAATTACTCAAAAACTATGGGCGCTACATAAAATTTGAAAACGGATTCGAAATGGCCATTAAAATCTGCAAAACTTTCCCCATTTAACCATCGTTCCATCTCCGTTAATAAGCGAGATAGCAATGCATCGGGCCCCAATCTGGGACACACTGTATACAGCGACAACTGCAAGGGGAATCGAACGGACCATATCAGACTGGATTCGGGCTATGCTAGAAAATAAAACCATAACAACATCTCTTCAGGGTGAAACGGTCAGGTTTAGGGCCGCGAGAGGATGTCCACAAGGTGGGGTTCTCTCCCCCCTGCTGTGGTCACTACTCGTGGATGACCTACTGGCTATTCTCACTCTGTGGGATATTGAGGTTCAAGCATATGCAGACGACCTAGTGATTCTGGTAGGAGGAAATTCTGAAGGGATGATCTCCAACACCCTTTAGAATATATTAGATACGGTACATAGCTGGTGTGAGAGGGGACAGATGTCTGTAAACCCTCACAAAACAACTATAGTACCATTCACCAGAAAACGGAAGATGGATAACTTAGAACCACCTTCCCTATTAGGTGAAATCATTCCATTTGGGAGGAAGTGAAATATCTAGGAATCACACTAGACAAAACACTAAACTGGAACTCCCATCTGGAGAAGGTGATCAACAAGGCAAGGCTATCCTTGTGGACATGCCGTAGAATTTGCGGAAAATCCTGGGGCATTGGCCCACAACAAATATACTGGATTTACGTTACAGTCATAAGACCTATGATAGCTTATGGCTCCATAGTTTGGTGGACGAAGGGGCTACAACGGACGGCCAAAACCAAACTCTCTGGGCTACAGAGACAAGCGTGCCTGGCGGCAATCAGCACCACCCCGTCAGCTGCTATGGAAATCCTCCTGGATTTACTTCCTCTTCACATTCATCTGGAGAGAGAAGCCAGGTGGGCAACATACAGACTTCAACAAGCGGCTATTAATATGCCGCAGGCTAACATCATGGAACACAATGGACTGCTGGATGACGTGGAAAGTCACAGCATCTTAGGAATGGTCTCAGATGTTATGCCTACCAGGATCAACACCGAACTGCCCTTCAACGTCCTGTTTCCTGGAAGAGACGAATGGGAAGAAAATAAAATCGACCTATTAAGGGCAGACAGCTGTTGGTTTACTGATGGCTCCAAAACACCTGAAGGAATTGGAGCCGGAGTGTATAGTTGCAACCCAGAAGTTAGAATATCCACAAGCCTGGGGATCTATGCAACTATATTTCAGGCTGAAGTTCACGCCATTGAGCTGTGCTTGCGGATGCTTGAACAATCGCATTCCAAGCGCAGATCAATAAAAATATTTTCAGACAGTCAAGCAGCTCTCAAGGCTCTTGAATCATACCGGTGTAATTCTAAAATGGTATGGAACTGTCAGAAAGCCTTAACCCAACTGGGAAAAAGCAATAAAATAACCCTGGTCTGGATACCTGGACATTCTGGAATGGAGGGCAATGAAATTGCTGACTTCTTAGCCAGGAAAGGTGCAGGATCACAATTCATTGGACCAGAACCTGTACTCGGCATATCGTCAAGTACTGCCAAGACAGCAATCTCAGCCTGGGCTGATAGTAAAACACTCCAGCACTGGCAAGACTTACCAGGATTGATCCATTCAAAGGCGTTTATACCGTACCCTTCGAAATCAAGAAGTAAGAAACTATTAGAGCTTAACAGGTTAAACCTAAAGACTCTAATTGGCCTGTACACAGGGCACTGCAGACTAAATCACCACCTACACAGAATTGGACTGGCGGAAAACGCCGAATGCCGTCTGTGTTTGGAGGATGATGAAAAGGCAGAGCACATTTTATGTGCATGCCCCGCTGCAGCTAGAATTCGGTTCTCAATGTTCGGCAAAGGGGAACTTCTGCCGGAGGACCTGGACAAAATATCACCCAACAAGGTTATCAGCTTTATTAAAAGACTGAACCTGTTGGGTGAAATATAATGTGGAGTGAGCCACAATAGACCGAGCGGTCGCAGTGGAGGGTCTGATCAACAGCCCACTCACAATTCACCAATACCAATACCAATCCACAGTTCGAGTGTCTAGTTCTGCTCTCTCTCCTCTAGTTCCCTCTCTTCCGGTCAGCTATACATGACACTGAACTGTGAAAACTGCTTTTATCATCGGGTGGTGTCCCAGGAGCTGCATACATGTTTCACCCATTGGAATCCGTTTGGTACCATACACGCGAAGTGCTTCCTGGGTGGCTGCCGCTTGGCGCCCTTAGCATCTTCGATGCGGAGTATTCGGCTGTCTCCGCCGCGCTTACGCCGAACCCTCTGTGAAAAACAGCCACTGTCGTTGACAGTGAACGCTACGTCTCCTGCGGAATTATCGTGGTCCATAATCCGTCGTCTTTGGTTTAAATTCTCACTTGTCATGGCTAAACTCTAACCACATAAGTGAATCTCCTCCCGTTGAAAATCAATAATCGGTTTAAACTTCTCGAGTGGATCTTCATCCCCACGCTTAAACTCTATTTCTTTATATCGGAACTTGTTCAATGGAATATCTGTCACCGTGATCCTCCTCGTATTTTCAACGGGGTGACGGAGAAACACCTGTTCCCTATATCCCTCTGGATATCTACTGCTATAGTTGGCGGAACGAACTATTTTCACGAATGCCAACTTTCTCTTCACGTACCATCGTGACTTACTAGCGTGCTATGACCAGCATAAGACCACCTAGATTTCGCTATCACCACAATTAGGCAACACTCGGTATATTTTATTGTTCCCCTTACAAATGAACTTGTGGTTTCCTCGCGCGTCTTGGGAGGAAAATCCTGCCACTCTCAACTACCGTCGTACTTTACGTATCTAAAATACCTTCGGACTTTCAATTGTATCTTTTGAACCTATAAAATACCAAATACATTCGATGCCCTATTTGCATCCTATTGTCCCGAACTGCAACGTCACAATCTACCAAATTTACAACAAAGAAGTATGAGAATATATACCCAAGTATGGGATAAGACAGTAAAAAAACAAAATCATCAAATTTTGCACTTATTCTGAACCCAAAAAAAAACTTTTTCTACTTCACTCTAATCCAACATATGCATTACCTTAAACTCTCTCCGACACGTTGAAAATATATTCCCTACTAATGTACATAACCTTTTGTTCCGAAAAGAACCTCTAATTTGTTTGACGAAACGACGCAATCCTTCAACTCGTATTCCCTGTTTTAGCTACTTAAATTTTCAAAAAAAACTCTAAATTACGAATTGCATGTAATACCTGTTAAAGGTTGCGCTATTTTATCAACAAATACCCTAAACTTAACCTAAACAACAAAGAAATTCTTTGCTGGACTTCTCGTATAACCCCCCGTACTGACAACATTCATCCCCTTATTTGCTTTCAATACCTAATTCATAAAACGCCATCTAACCATTTCTTTATGGTCTCTGCTCGAGTACCGTATATACCTCTAGATACTTAATTTCTGAATTCTCTTTCAGAACGCTTACGTTTTATATACATAGTACTCTTCTTGCAAAAGGACAATAAAGTGAATTCAAAGTTTTCAGGCGACTTACACTGCCTAGTACATTTAAATAAATTTCAGGAGGTCTCTCAATTCAATTAAAACTTCGTGATCCACTAACTAACCGTATTAACCATATAAGAGCTATGATCACTGGGTATGACACCCGCAAAAAACAAAGTACCTCTACGAAATTACCTTCTATTGGCCGGACCCGTCTGTATTACAGAGGCTGCAATATTCCCACGTATTTTAAACATGTCTACCGGTCTAGTTTTACTCTCGGGTTTTTCCAAAGTAGTTTTTGTCGCCTGAAAGGGCCGGCTATGAGTTGGGGCTTCCCGAATTGCTCCATAAACACATAAACATTATCGAATTCCTTAAACGGTATATCATAACTACGGATAGTAAACCTATATTATAATTTGAGACTGACACTTCTGCTACATTTACAAGGACGTTTACCTTGTCCCTTTTCTAATTCTACGATTTATCACGTACATTTTATTATTTCAAGAAAGAGCTATTTACAAAAATGTTCCCCAATATGACTGAATTGGTTTTCCTGAGAAAAGTAAATACTTCAGGTCCGCTGGTTACTTCCGGCTATTGCATTGTTAAATGCAAAACCTTCCATACCGTGTTATCTCCAATTCGCGTATTTGCAACGAGTCGTACATTTGTTACAAAACTACCTCCATATTAATTGGTAATATCAAACAGCGTGAAAATATAAGTGTGGAAAATAAAATTGTTTTAAATAATGTATCAATAAAATTTCAAAATAGTTGTAAAAGTTTAGGTCTCACTATTGATAATAATTTATCTTTTTCACAGCACACTAGTAATATAATCAGGAAAGCATATGGTAGGTTAAAATCTCTATATAAATATAAATATGTACTAGGAACCAACGTGAAACTGAAACTTGCAAATTCCTTGATATTGTCTCTATTTGATTATTGTGACACAGTTTATGGGATTTGTCTCACAGCCTCGGATGCACATAGGATACAGGTGGAACAAAATGCATGTATGAGATTTGCTGCAAATGTGAAACGTCGGGAGCATATTACTCCCTTCTTTATTCAACATGGATGGAACAAAATGCATGTGCGTAGAGATATTCACTATTCATGCCTTTATACATAAAGTCATTCGTACAAACAAACCAACCTACCTTAGGTATAAAATTGTTTTTGGTGAAGAAGTTCATAATCGTAACATGCGAAACTTATATATTTTACACATCCCTCGCCACTCCAGTACTTCTTTTAAATGGTCATTTTCATATTGTTCAGCTTACATTTATATATGCCATTCACATTTTATTTACTATTTACATGACCCCTTGGAAAATCTGAATTCTGTTGTTATGAATGACTGTTTTAATTACTGAGGTTATGTTGAAAAGTCAAAAAGATAACCACAAATTCAAATTGGTTCTACATAGTTGCCAGAATGAGACCCTAAAGAAAGCACAGCAATGTTATCAATAAAAAATTTGGCAATTCAGCCAAAAATAAATGACAGTGACAATCAATTAAATCTGACACCTTAATATTTTGTCAATAGTAGACAACCTAAGAAAAACATATCATAGCCTCCCCTCATGTAAATTAAATGTGAATAGCATATAACTCTATACCATACCCCATAAAGGACATTCAAAATTTTAATAGTTTTAAAAATAAAATTAGAGAATATTATAGTACAAATCAACAATAGCTATAAAAGCTTCGTCATCATGAGCATTCACTTTATTTTAAGCTTAAGCAAATTTATATTATCTCACTCACCTTTATGTACAGTAGTATTATTAGTATTTGCATATAATTTTGATTAGTTATTAACATGAAATTAATTGTATTTATACCATATTTGTAAAAACATGCAGGTTGGGCTAAAGCAGCCTGTGGCTGAGCCCCGCCTTAAATAAAGTCATTATTATTATTATTTTTTTTTTGTTTCCGAAATAAGTGCTGGACAGTCTCCCTGTGGCCTCCGACACCACACAGAGAGAGCGCCAGCGAATAATCTACAGCAACTCCCCACATCCCGCAGGGTTAGTCACTGTAGATTCCAGACTCGTGTGCCCTAAGTAGACGAAGGGATCCCAGGATGACCGCTTTCTGCATTGACCAGCCAACCATTCTGCCGATGTTTGGCAGGCAGGCATGGTCTTCAATGCGGAGAGCAGCGTGGGCTTTATACCTCCGAGTACACCGATTATCAGGACGACCATTTTGACAGAGTAGCCTGGGTATAGCACTTGGGGCTCGTACCGGAGATCTCTGTATTTAGTCCGTTTCTCCTCCTCCTTCAAGGCGATGTTTGTCTCAGCAGGTGCTGAGAACTCGATGACATACATCACCTTGGTGTGATGGTCGAGGAGGACTATGTCAGGCTTATTGGCGTAAATTCGCCTGACGGTCGGGAACGAGTAGTTCCAGTAAATCCGGCATTTCTCGTTCTCGACAACGGACTCGATATCTCCGGGGACGTAAGGCAGCACTGGTGTTTGGTTTATCTGGTACGAGTGCCGTAGATGGTAGTATAGCACTCGTAAAGCCGCGTTATGTCGTTGGATGAAGACCGAAGTCGCATAAATCTGGCATGCAGATAATAAATGCATGAGCGACTCCGGCGCCTGACGGCAGGTCCTGCAGTTTATATCAGGTACCTCTACACCCGCGCGACTGCGATAGACCAATGTGTTAATAACACCATCTTGGCAGGCCACAATGTATCCCTCGGTCTCCGACTTCAGCCCCGCTGACCTTAAAAATGCGAAGGTCAGCTCTGTCGATAAACCCAGTGCTTCTATGTTGTTATAGAAAACACCGTGCAGGGGTTTATCGACGTGCTGCCTGAACAGATTTCTCTGTTCGGCAGCTTTGATGTGGGCTGTCAGACGATTAGGCGGAAGCTCAGTGACTGAGCCACCTCGCCGGCCTTCTCGCCTGTAGTCGAACACGAGACCGAGTTCATCTGCGGCCCTCTGTGCTGCCCTAAACAATAAAGCGCCAACTCCCACAGTTTCATGATCTCTCACTAACTGTAGGAGTGGGTCCGAGCTCCTGACGACATTACATGCCATACTCAGTGTCACTCTGCCATGCATGCACTCCAGACTCAAGAGTCCTCGGCCCCCCCCGTTGACGTGGGAGGTACACACGAGGAACGGACGATCTAGGATGAATACTCCTATGAATATTCATCATCTTGCGGGTATTCCTGTCCAATTGACGCAGCTCATCTACTCCCCATTTGACTACGCCAAAGGAGTAGAGCAGAATCGGAACGGCAAGCATATTAGTGGCAGACACCTTGTTCTTTCCCGAAAGTTCTGATGACCAGATCTTTCGGAGTCGGTGTCTGTACTTGCCACGGAGAGAATCCTTTATTTGGTTCACATCCTGGATGTGGCGTTGTTCCACACCCAGGTATGTGTAGGTCTCTCCGGCATCCAAATGTCGTAGAATGCTTCCGTCTGCGAGCTGCGCATCTTCGTGGAATTCCCCGCATCGTCTTCTCTTGAGGTGGACGACTGCGCATTTGTCCAACCCAAACTCCATTCCAATTGCCCGCGTGTATTCCTCGACCACCCTGAGAGCATTTTGAAGTCCTCGCTCTCCGGAGGTATAGAGTTTAAGGTCATCCATATAAAATAGATGGGTGACCTTATCCCTTCGGTTGCTGGGTGGCCCACACTGATACCCGCGGGTTTGGCGGAGTCCAACAGACAGCGGCAGCAGTGAGATGCAGAAGAGGAGCGGACTCAAAGAGTCACCCTGAAACACTCCTCTCTTAAATGTCACCAACTCTGTCGAAACTCGCTGGGCACCGGATTTTATGGTGAAGCGAGTTCTCCAAAGCGGCAACAGTTGTTCAATGCATCTCACTAGTGGTGCTGGTACCGCAAGACATCCGAGCAAGTGTAACAAAAGCTCATGGGATGTTGTATCAAATGCCTTGCGATAATCAATCCAGGCCATTGATAGATTCCGCTTGTATTGCACAGAATCCTGTGTAATACAGCGGTCTATCAGCAGGTTTTCCTTGCAACCTGCCAGGCCCTTCTTGGCACCACGCTGTTCGTTTATCTGTTGGTAGACCGGATCCACAGACCTCAAAATCCTGGTATACAAGATACGAGTAAATAACTTGTAGCAGGAGTTGAGGCAGGTAATCGGTCTATAATTTTTTGGGTCAGACAGATTCCCCTTTTTGGGGATTAGCACAGTTCGCCCCTCGACAAACCAGTCCGGAATTTGCTGCCCCTCGTTCAACCATGAGTTGAAAACTCGGGCCAGATGGCGGTGGGTGGAAGGAAACTTCTTCCACCACCAGTTGTTTATACCATCTGGACCCGGGGCAGCGAAGTTCTTGGTTCCAACAAGTGCTTGTTGAACCTCTTCCGTACTGATTGCCGGGCACACTTCGTCTGGCTCTTCTGAGACTCTACGACAGAGAGCCTCGAAGTGTGCTATAGCTGGAGTGTTGTTATCGAATGGACTTGTGACTTCGTAGATTCCTTTCCAGAAGGCTTCGACATTATCAACAGTTGGCGGATTCTCGACAACACGCTGTGGCTCTTGGAACAGGCGAGACGGGTTTGTTTGAAACAATTTGTTTTGTTCCAAACTCCGCATTCGCCTGACCAAAGTTTTCTTAATAGCCATAAGCGCTCGAATCCTATCTAGACAGTGCTGCTTGATGGTCTGCAGCACTGTGCGATTTAGAGTGTGGTGTTGGCGTCTCAGTCCGGCTGCCACTCGCCGGACCTTCGGTGTAAATGGTCTACCTGCGACTATATAATCCACCACACTCTGGATTCGAGAAGCGTGTTGCCTTGCTGATCGAATTTTAACTTCGATCTTCTGTACGCGCCGCTTAGCTTTCTCGACCCTATCAACTGCGCTTGCCAGGCGCTGTTGTGGGACGAGTTGCTTTGCGGCAGCGTACACCGCGCTGTTGATCTGCCAGATGTTGGCATCTTCTGGAAGCTCCTCACTGATCAACGAATCCATTCGTGCCAGGTCTTGTGGCTTTGGGTTAACCCTGGTGTTAAGGTTAACCCTCGTCCTTAAAGCGACGTCGGTGTACTCAAGCGGAAGTTCCTCGTCAGCTGGAATTTACCGCGGTGGAAGTGCGGCTGGTACTTCCTCACGCCGACGAGGTGCCCTTACGTAACCTGTTCGGCGCAAAAAGGATACTTGGTCTCTCAGATGTTGCTGAGAGAAGGCGCGATACTCCGGGTGCATATCGCACCACAACCGGTGTAATCGCGCCATGTATCCCCTGCGCCCAGGTTCGCTGCTCTCATAGCAGTTAAGCAGGTCATCCCTTAATCCCTCCGTCCACCTAAAGCGTCCATGTTCCACAGCGAGTTCGTCATTAATGAGACCGTCCGGTAAGGCCCCTCCCACCTGTCTCTGACCCCCATCCGAATGGGGTCGATTGTGAGGGGCCTGTCCTCTGTTTTGGTCTTGAACCAGAGGGTTTTGGGATTACAGGGTGGTTAGCCCTGAAATCCCACGTCCGACATTTGTCAGAGAGGGTTGCCCCTCCCTGTCCAGGGTGCACCGCGAGGAGGTTGCCGGTCCGCATTTCGCACCCCTTATTATTATTATTATTATTATTATTATTATTATTATTTTTTTTTTTTTTTTTTTTTTTTTTTTTTTTTCCGTTTCCGGAAGAAACTGCTGGACAGTCTCCCTGTGGCCTCCGACACCACACAGAGAGAGCGCCAGCGAATAATCTACAGCAACTCCCCACATCCCGCAGGGTTAGTCACTGTAGATTCCAGACTCGTGTGCCCTAAGTAGACGAAGGGATCCCAGGATGACCGCTTTCTGCATTTGACCAGCCAACCATTCTGCCGATGTTTGGCAGGCAGGCATGGTCTTCAATGCGGAGAGCAGCGTGGGCTTCATACCTCCGAGTACACCGATTATCAGGACGACCATTTTGACAGAGTAGCCTGGGTATAGCACTTGGAGCTCGTACCGGAGATCTCTGTATTTAGTCCGTTTCTCCTCCTCCTTCAAGGCGATGTTTGTCTCAGCAGGTGCTGAGAACTCGATGACATACATCACCTTGGTCTGATGGTCGAGGAGGACTATGTCAGGCTTATTGGCGTGAATTCGCCTGACGGTCGGGAACGAGTAGTTCCAGTAAATCCGGCATTTCTCGTTCTCGACAACGGACTCGATATCTCCGGGGACGTAAGGCAGCACTGGTGTTTGGTCTATCTGGTACGAGTGCCGTAGATGGTAGTATAGCACTCGTAAAGCCGCGTTATGTCGTTGGATGTAGACCGAAGTCGCATAAATCGGGCATGCAGATAATAAATGCATGAGCGACTCCGGCGCCTGACGGCAGGTCCTGCAGTTGATATCAGGTACCTCTACACCCATCACGCGACTGCGATAGACCAATGTGTTAATAACACCATCTTGGCAGGCCACAATGTATCCCTCGGTCTCCGACTTCAGCCCCGCTGACCTTAAAAATGCGAAGGTCAGCTCTGTCGATAAACCCAGTGCTTCTATGTTGTTATAGAAAACACCGTGCAGGGGTTTATCGACGTGCTGCCTGAACAGATTTCTCTGTTCGGCAGCTTTGATGTGGGCTGTCAGACGATTAGGCGGAAGCTCAGTGACTGAGTCACCTCGCCGGCCTTCTCGCCTGTAGTCGAACACGAGACCGAGTTCATCTGCGGCCCTCTGTGCTGCCCTAAACAATAAAGCGCCAACTCCCACAGCTTCATGATCTCTCACTAACTGTAGGAGTGGGTCCGAGCTCCTGATGACATTACATGCCATACTCAGTGCCACTCTGCCATGCATGCACTCCAGACTCAAGAGTCCTCGGCCCCCCCGTTGACGTGGGAGGTATACACGAGGAACGGACGATCTAGGATGAATACTCCTATGAATATTCATCATCTTGCGGGTATTCCTGTCCAATTGACGCAGCTCATCTACTCCCCATTTGACTACGCCAAAGGAGTAGAGCAGAATCGGAACGGCAAGCATATTAGTGGCAGACACCTTGTTCTTCCCCGAAAGTTCTGATGACCAGATCTTTCGGAGTCGGTGTCTGTACTTGCCACGGAGAGAATCCTTTAATTGGTTCACATCCTGGATGTGGCGTTGTTCCACACCCAGGTATGTGTAGGTCTCCCCGGCATCCAAATGTCGTAGGATGCTTCCATCTGCGAGCTGCGCATCTTCGTGGAATTCCCCGCATCGTCCTCTCTTGAGGTGGACGACTGCGCATTTGTCCAACCCAAACTCCATTCCAATTGCCCGCGTGTATTCCTCGACCACCCTGAGAGCATTTTGAAGTTCTCGCTCTCCGGAGGTATAGAGTTTAAGGTCATCCATATAAAATAGATGGGTGACCTTATGCCTCCGGTTGCTGGGTGGCCCACACTGATACCCGCGGGTTTGGCGGAGTCCAACAGATAGCGGCAGCAGTGAGATGCAGAAGAGGATCGGACTCAAAGAGTCACCCTGAAACACTCCTCTCTTAAATGTCACCAACTCTGTCGAAACTCGCTCGGCACCGGATGTTATGGTGAAGCGAGTTCTCCAAAGCGGCAACAGTTGTTCGATGCATCTCACTAGTGGTGCTGGTACCGCAAGACATCCGAGCAAGTGTAACAAAAGCTCGTGGGATGTTGTATCAAATGCCTTGCGATAATCAATCCAGGCCATTGACAGATTCCGCTTGTACTGCACAGAATCCTGTGTAATACAGCGGTCTATCAGCAGGTTTTTTATTATTATTATTATTATTATTATTATTATTATTATTATTATTATTATTATTATTATTATTATTATATACTTAATTTTCGCATTTACATATTTATATTTTTGTTTCTTGTATATAAAAAATAAATCGATAAATAAAATTAATTAATATATTAAGAAACGAGCTATACTTTTAAACGCTTTAGATGAAGATGCCTACAAATTAATATATTAAATTGACAGAATTATTTGACAAATACTTTAAATCTACAGAATCCGTATTTGTTTCTAGATCAAAATTTTTTGAAGCTTTTAAAAATCATCATGAAAGTGCAAATGAATGGGGAGCGAGAATAAGGAATTTGGCAGTTCACTGATTTTCAGGAAAATGTGTTGGACATGATGTTGCGGGACAGATTTATCGTAGGTTTTGAAAAAGAAGCAGTTCAAGCTAAACTTTTTAGACAGAAAGTTACTTGCACATTTGCGGACGTTATTGAAGAAGCACTAACAGAAATGTCAGCCAATGCAATTTCATCATTAAGTGTAAACGAATCGATGGTCAAGTTGGAGCCGGTATTGCATCATATTTCATTAAAGAAAAACTGTTATACTTCAAAAACGGGAATGTCAAATGGAGATTAATGCACTTGTTGTGGAAGGAGTAATCATCCTACAGAAAGATGTCGTTTTAGAAATAATGAATGCCATATATGTAAAGTAAAAGGACATTTAGCCCCAGTCTATCCGAGAAGAAGAATTTAAAAAAATACAGGTGAAAAACCACATCTGAATAATGTACAAAATTACATTGAGAGTGAAGAATTATTTTCTGTTCATGATAAAAAATTAATTTCTAATCCATTTGTTATTAATATTATAATTGAAAATAATTCTTACACTTTTCAGTTGCTAGAATTTCCGCTATTCTAAAAATTTTTGGAAAGAAAATTTTTCTAACCACAAACTGCTTACGTCAAATAAAATTTTAAATTGCTATAATGAAAAAAAAAAATGCAGGCTGCTGGTATGTGTCACCTAAATGTAAATTATGATGTCAAGTTATTTAGATTTTTTCATTATTGAAAATGGTGGTCCGCCAATTTTAGGTAGAGATGTACAAGTATAATTTGTCTTTTGCTCAGGTGAATTCCATGGAGTCTTTATCATCAGTTAGTGCTAGTTATGATAACAGTAAAACTATAGATTTTTTAATTAAAAAGTATAAATATTGTTTAAATGTTATTTGTGGCATTTCATAAATTATTTCTTTCCTTTTCTTTTTTGGGATTTATTACCACATTCCTCGAGATTCCTATCCAAAAAATTCGATTTATCTAAAAAATATTCAAATTAACCAGTTTAAAACTGGGAAATAACCTCTACGCCTTTGACGTAATGTCAGAGGATCAGTTAAAGGGTGTTTTTTTTTTTTGACAACTAATAGGAATTAAATTAATACAAAAATACTGCGCTGACGTTTTACTATTTACGCTAAGTTTAGTCCTGTTTGCCAAATTATTGTCGTTTATTAATTTGTCTCTAATTATTTTCAAAGTTTTGTCCACAGCGTAAATAGTATAATGGAACTGTTAACGGTATCAATAAAAACAACCTATTTCCAATTAAAAAATGATTTTTATCAACAAGATTTCGGGATGGCAATGGGTTCCCCTTTGTCACCAATACTAAGTAATATATTTATGGAAGATTTTGAAAACAGATATGTTGAAAATAATATTCATAAACCGGTAACTTGGTGGAGATATGTTGACGATATTTTTGCAATTTGGCCTCATGGAATAGATTTATTAAACAATTTTTTGGAAAATATTAATTATAAAGAACCATCTATCAAATTCACTCTAGAAATAGAAAATAATAATGAATTACCATTTTTAGATGTTTTAATTAAAAAAGTCAATAATAATAATTTTCAAACTAGCGTTTACCGAAAAAAGACTCACACTAACAGATATTTAAATTTTAACTCAAACCAGTCTTTGGACGTTAAAAGAGGTGTTATAAAATGTTTGTATGATAGGGCAAAAATAATTTCTTCTAATGATGAAATATTCAAACATGAAAGGCAATTTGTCAGGGAAATTTTAATTAATAATGAATACCCGAAAGAATTTGTTGATAAGACTTTCATGAACATTGAAAATAGAGTTAACAATCCGGTGCAACCAAAACCAGAATATCATTATTCGACATTAATTCCATATATAAAAGGTTTATCTGAGAAATTACGTCGTGTCGGTAAAAAATTTGGCGTTAGAACAATTTTTCAAACAAATAATACTTTAAGATCCATATTGACAAAAACGAAACCATTAAATCCTGAACAAAATTCAAAAAATTGTATATACAGTATCCCGTGCGAGTGTAGTAAACATTATGTGGGTGAATCATCTAGACCACTTAATGTACGATTAGGCGAGCACAAAAGTTATATTAGAAAAG
This sequence comes from Rhagium mordax, assembly GCA_963680705.1. Lineage (NCBI taxonomy): Eukaryota > Metazoa > Arthropoda > Insecta > Coleoptera > Cerambycidae > Rhagium > Rhagium mordax. Next base: position 44,923,525 of record OY796657.1, read on the forward strand.
GTGATTTTGAAAAATCTAAAATTTGTGAACATGCTTGGGAAAACGATCACAGGATAAAATGGGATTCAGCAAAAATTTTGACCAAAGAGCAGACAGCAAAATAAGAAAAATCAAAGAATCTGCAATAATTTTACTTAATGAAGATAAATGCGTATCAAATTGTTCGGTAGAATTTTGTTCAACTTGGTTACCAATGTTGAGAGAAGACTCAATAAAATTTATATTATTTAGTATATTTTTCAAGATTTCTATGGTAAGTATCTATGGAAATGATATAAACAATTTTTATTTTATGCCGTGTTATTCTACACGTTACATAAAAATCTAAAGCTTAAACTTTGAAAAAGGAAACGGATATAGTTTCCGAAACGTCAGCGCAGTATTTTGTATTAATTTAATTCCTATTAGTTGTCAAAAAAAAAAACACCCTTTAACTGATCCTCTGACATTACGTCAAAGGCGTAGAGGTTATTTCCCAGTTTTAAACTGGTTAATTTGAATATTTTTTAGATAAATCGAATTTTTTGGATAGGAATCTCGAGGAATGTGGTAATAAATCCCAAAAAAGAAAAGGAAAGAAATAAAAAGTATAGTAATATTTTTTCATCTGGTTTAGGTACATTTAATAAAAACACTATTGCTTTAAAATTAAAGGATGAATCAGTGACTCCAAAGTTTTTTCGAGCTAGACCATTACCATATGGTTTGAGGGAAAAAGTAGAATGTGAGTTGAACAATTTGATTACTCTGGGTATTATTAAACCAGTAGATTACTTTCCGTGGGCTACGCCTATTATTCTTATAATTAAAAAATCAGGGGCTGTAAGAATATGCGGAGATTTTAAGATAGATAACTATTAATTCTGTATTAGAAATAGACCAGTTTCCTTTACCTAAAATAGAAGATTTATTTTCGACATTACAAGGCGGTAAATTTTTTTCTAAAATTGATTTATCACAGGCATATGCTCAAATAGTTTTAGATGACAAATCAAGAAAACTGGTTACAATTTCAACTCATAAAGGACTTTTTCAATATCAAAGGTTGCCATATGGAGTAGCTTGTGCACCATCTATATTTCAAAAGATCATGAAATCTATAATTTAGGATTTGGAGGGTGTGGTTTGTTTTCTTGACGACATATTAATTTGTGGTAGTAATTATAAGGAACATTCGGAAAGATTAGAAAAAACACTAGAACGATTACAAAATGTAGGTTTAAAAGTTGCGCCTGAAAAATGCAGTTTCTATCAAAAATCAATTAATTATTTAGGACATGTAATAGATCCAGATGAACTGCATACTTCTCCTAAAAAAATATCCGCTATAAAAAATGCACCAGTTCCAACTTCAGTAAAACAGTTGCAGTCGGTGCTGGGAATGATTCATTAATTACGGGAAATTTATTCCTGATTTGGCTATTATACTTAATCCTTTATATCAACTTCTAAAGAAAAATGTAAAGTGGGTTTGGACAATGGAATGCAGTAAAGCTTTTAATAAAATAAAAGATCTTTTAATGTCGGCTGATATTTTAGTTCATTACAATCCGTAGTTAGAGATTAAACTAACAATTGACGCTAGTCCTCATGGAATTGGTTGTATTTTGTCTCATGTTTTTCAGGATGGAAAAGAGCGACCTATAGCATACGCCTCACGCACTCTGTCATCAGCAGAACAAAATTATTCACAGATAGAAAGAGAAGGATTAGCCATTATTTTTTCTTTATGTAAATTCAACCAGTATTTATATAATAGAGATTTCACGTTAGTAAGTGACAAGCACTTCTGGCAATATTTAACCCTAAAAAAGGCATCCCACAATATTCGGCAAATAGGTGTAATGAATTATAAATTCATTACTAGAATATCCGTTTAACCAGAACTGCTAAGCATAGACAGCCACAAAATTAAAGTCACCGCGTCAATGCAGAGTGTAATAAATTCGAAATTAGTTATTGAAATCTCCGCTTAACGGACGTTCTCATGCGTAGACAAATACCGAGTCATACGTCACGCGAACTAGGGTCATAATTTGGTATAAATTCCAAGCCGAAAACTGCTAATGTATTCAGTATTTCACTGACAGTCACCTACAGTGAGCTGAGCTGGGTGACAGGGGGTCTTAAGCGTGCTGAACCGCAGCACGTGAAGCTGAAGCAACCGTTTATCGTTCCGTCATTACACTCCGCATGTTATATAATAATATTGTATAGCTTACCGTCCTGACATTACACTCCGCCTATTATATTACTGTATTATATGTATAACATATCTAGCCTGTAAAAAGATTACATATACCTGATACTTTCCGATACTTGACTGCTTGTTGAAGACATACATTATTTTATGTATAATATGTAAAGAGATTACCTGTACCTGAAATATTCCGATACTTGACTATTTGTGTGAAGAAATAAACTGTTTTATTTATACTGTGGACTTTCTATTTATTACTAATACATGAAACCTGGATAACTTCTTCAAACCAGCTACCCGTAAGCAAAAGACGTTACCACCTGTTTTAACGCCCAAACAGAGTTTGGCGTTAGAAAAGACGTTGAGGCGTTAGGCAGTTATTCTTTGTAATTATAGATATAAAGTAGAATATGTTATATCAGAGAAAAATAATGCTGATTTTTTTATCACGTTTGCCCATAGAAATGAAAGAAAATGAAACTTGGGAACTGGTAGACGTGGACTATATTAATTATTTTTCTGATAAAGATATTATATCCACAAATTTTAATTTAATCAAAAGAGAAACGGAAACAGATAATATTTTGCAATCTGTTATTATTTTCGTTAAAAAAGGTTGGAGAAAATATTGCAAAAAAGATTTAAAATTTAAATATTTTTACAATATTAGAAATGAACTCACTGTTGAAAATGACGTATTATTGTGGAATAATAGAGTGATAATTCCAGTTAGTTTAAGAAATCGCATGTTATTTCAATTACATGAAACACATTTAGGAATAGTGAAAATGAAACAGATTGCAAGATCACATTTTTTTTGGCCTGGGATTAACATCGATATCGAAAATTTTGCGAAAAATTGTAAAAATTGTTCTATTAATAAGGTTAGTCCACCTAAAATGGAATCGCATTCATGGGCATGGCCGGAAGAAGTATTTTCTAGAGTACATATTGATTATATGGGTATATTTTTAAATAAGTATTTTTTGATTAATGTAGATGCTCACTCTAAGTGGATAGAAGTTTATCCCACCACAAATATGACAACACATTTTACATTGTCAGCATTGCATAGTACATTTGCAAGATTTGGATTGCCAAAAACCATAGTGTCTGATAATGCTAGAAATTTTACTAGTGCTGAATTTAAAACTTTTTTAGAAAAATTTAATATCGAACATATAACTTCTGCACCGTTTTGTCCTCAGTCAAATGGGGCAGCAGAAAATGCTGTGAAAACTGTGAAAAATGCATTAAAAAATGTATTAGACGAGAACCAAAATTTAAATATAAATACTGCACTAAGTAATTTTTTATTCGATTATCGAAATACAACAAATAATACCACTGGTGTTTCTCCATCTATGTTAATAGCCCAGGGTCGATCTGAAGATTTATATAGGAAACCTTGAACAAATTAGAGACAAGCTGAAATTTGGTATATAAGTTTGTATTGGGGTTCTTAAAATACCACCAAACCCCACCGGTAATCCGCCGTGCCTGTCACCCCTAAACAACTCACGAAAGGGGTGAAAATCGGACTTTTTTTAGTTTTTTGGCAATATCTTAAAAACAAAGCTATATACGAAAAAATATGGAGACAGAAAAATTAAAGAGTATAAAATTTCCAATAAAATTACGTTTAGCAGATATATTTTGGTTTACCAGTGGCGGAGTTATGATATTTTTAATAACTGGGTATTTTGTAAAAATACTCCGTAGCCATTACTTATTGGATTTTGACATTAAATATACATAACAATATATATGGGTATTTTGGTAAATACATTTAATACATCCTTACATCAATAAATTAGAAATAAAAAGCATACCAGTGGAGTAGGTACTATATTTCTAATTTCATACATTATTTTGTATTAGCTAATAGAACTTCGACATTTTACGTTCCTATTAAATGTAACAAAATAATTATTTTAAATATCCGTGGAATTTCTGTTAGAAATTGAAAGGAATTATTTTTATATTAATAATATTTAGGACATAATAGCGCATAGCCCAGGGTCGATCTGAAGCTTTATATAGGAAACTATGAACAAATTAGAGACAAGCTGAAATTTGGTTATGTAAGTTTGTATTGGGGTCCTTAAAATACCACCAAACCCCACCGGTAATCCGCCGTGCCTGTCACACCTAAACAACCCCCGAAAGGGGTGAAAATCGGACTTTTTTTTAGTTTTTTGGCAATATCTTGAAATATGAAGACAGAAAAATTAAAGAGCATACAATTTCCTATAAAGTTACGTTTAGCAGATATATTTTGCTTTACCAGTGGTGGAGTTATCGTATTGTAAATTCCAGTATATTTTAACAAAATACACATTTCCCACAAAATAATTACGTTACATTAATATATTTTACGTCTTTTACACCAAAACAGATTAAAACTATAATAATACATAAAATATGAGTTTTTTATGTAGTAAGTAGCACACTTGCTTTTTCTTAAATAAACTAAAATACTTACAGGTTATGTTTTTAAGTAAATGAATGTAATGTATGTTTTTAATTACTTATTATCCAATATATTTTATCTGCATGTTGAGATGTCGTCTTCCGCCTGTAAATCCTCAATTGACCTATTAAAACAGGTTACGATATGAGCACGCACATTTGCAATCACCTGATGAACAGTTGCAAAAAATTTGTTTAAGGAACCCTTTGGGGTCTATATCTTGATCCATCTGGACTGGAGAGATTCCGGAATCACTAGAAATCCATCCCCAGTCCCGGTGTGGTAAGATATTATTCAACCAAGCTTGAACCTAAAAGTTAATCATACATAAAATATGTATGTAGAGTTGCTGGATGAAATGTCCTATATGCATGGTACTGAGCTGCATTTATGATCGGTGGAAGTGAAGCCAGATTAAAATCTTTATTTAAACTTTGCTTTGCTACATACTGCTGGTAGAGAATGTATCTGACGTTATTCAAATCGGTACTAGTTCTATTTTTGACTTATACGGAAATAAAAAATATCGAAATAAAGGTCCTCAATCTATCTTTGTATATATTTGGATTGTAAAATTCTTCAAGAAGGTCAACCAACTTCTTCTTTTTCACAGTATTGACCAAATTAATTTTTCCCCTGGTAAACAGGCCAGATGTAGTATCACATCCGGAAATGGCGTGCATGGTAATAATAATAATAATAATAAACGTCTTTATTGATGGACGAAGTTTAGTACAAAATACTATTCTTACACTTTATTTATTTATTTAACATTTATTAAAGGTCCCAACTTATGCTGCAACTTTGAAGTATTAGTAATTTTATTTGGTTTCGAACTTCTTCCTGGGCGTAGCATATACAAATTCTGTTTAGCGTAATGTCGTATCGAGAATATACGAAGAGAGCATACATACAGGGGCGATGGCGACGCGGAAAACTACTCAGTTGCCTTGACATGCGGTATATGTCCTTAATATTATTAATATAAAAATAATTCCTCTCAATTCGTAACAGAAATTCACGGATATTTAAAATAATTATTTTGTTACATTTAATAGGCACGTAAAATGTTAAAGTTCTATTAGCTAATACAAAATAATGTATGAAATTAGAATATAGTACTCCACTGGTATGTTTTTTATTTCTAATTTATTGATGTAAGAATGTATTTACCAAAATATCCATATACATTGTTACGTATATTTAATGTCAAAATCCAATAAGTAAAGGCTAGAGAATATTTTTACAAAATACCCAATTATTAAAAATATCATAACTCCGCCACTGGTAAGCAAAATATATCTGCTAAACGCAGTTTTATAGGAAATTTTATGCTCTTTAATTTTTCTATCTTCATATTTTTTCGTATATAGCTTTGTTTTTAAGATATTGACAAATAACTAGAAAAAGTCCGATTTTCACCCCTTTCGGGGGTTGTTTAGGGGTGACAGGCACGGCGGATTACCGGTGGGGTTTGGTGGTATTTTAAGGGCCCCAATACAAACTTATACACCAAATTTCAACTTGTCTCTAATTTGTTCATGGTTTGACTGGATCGACCCTGGGCTATAATGTTTGGGCGTGATTTGCGTACAAGGTTTACTTTATCGGAATGGGTTTCAATAAATAAAGTTAAAAGCAGAGTTTTAAAGGAACAAAATATACAAACACAACGTTTTGGTGGAAAAAACAGGAAATTTAAAATTGGAGATAGCGTGATAGTTAAAGACTATCGAGTGGTAAATAAGATAACTTGGATTCCAGCAATAATAGAAAAAAAAAATAGGTAATTGTATGTATATTGTAAGAGTGCCCGAATTAAATAAGACATGGAAACGCCACACTAACCAAATTTTGGATAGTGTTATTAGAGATAGTGATAGAGACTTCACGAATTTTCCTTTTAGCAATACTAGTTGTATTAAAGAACAGAAGGTTGACCAATTATTGAGTAAAGAAAATTTAAGTAACTCCACAAGTATGTCTGTAATAAATGAAAATATTCTAACTAAGATAAATGAGGTACCTGTAACTAGACTTAAGAGAAATGTTAAGCCTCCTGATAGATTAGGTTACTAATTTGGTAAATTGTTATTACTTAGAGGTCTATATTATTTATAGTACATTATAATTTTTTTTTGTCAAAGGGTCGAATTTCTATTTTTTGTGGGGGAGAATGTTAAGTATTAATTATTATTATTAAGTAGTTTTTTGTAAGTATATTTTGCTAATTGTTGTAGTATCCTGGGGATACAAATAACAGAAAAATAATAAATAAAATATAATATATAATTAAAATCACGTCCACTAACTGGTATAAGGTAGAGTGGGGTAAGTGTGTTTGCGGGGTAACTGTGTATGTTAGAAATATCTTCTAAACTATTAATGTACAACTACTGCCATCTATGAATTACTACAAGAGAATCCATAAACTGTAGATGTCACTAAAAGCGAAAATTATATATCTTGTCATTTAAGCAGACATTCTCATTCTTTCTTAACCTGTTGTTGTCGATAGAGCACATAATTAGTGACCCTTTTTCAATCTATTATCATCAGTGTACCCTGTTAGATTTTTAAATGTTTTTATTTATAAATAAAGTAAGTAATAACTTAATTTAAACTTACTGTTGATATTTTTATACTGTATAATTTTTTTGTAAATATTTGCTGCTAGTACACACTTGCTACCCCTAAATTTAACAGTGGAAAAGTGTGTACCATTTTTGCTGGGCATATGTGTACTATTACACTGTTAGTAAGAGGGGCTTGCACCGATTTGGACTATACTTTACTAATTACAATGTTCAATAATATATTTAAGCCTTATTTTATTTACTTCAGTTGTTATAAACCTTTAAGTTATGTAGAATAGCAAGTTCTTTGTGTTTAACTTTTTAAGAGACTCTCTATTTATTATAAAAAAGTTTGTAACTTTAAGAGTTTAAAATTTAATAAAAATATATAAACAGCTACTGAAAAATAAAATATTGAACTTTTACACACTTACCTCAGAATTATTTACCTTGATTTGTACATTAATATATGGCGGGCAAACACACTTCCCCCGTTTGTCAGGGGAAGTGTGTATTATGGACATTATTTTAAAAAAATATATAAATATATGGTAAAAAGTCGTCGTAAAAAGTTGTAATTTACATTACATACAGACAGTACCCATAAGTGTATTTTGCTAAAATACAATTTTTACAACTTAAATACTTTGTTTGAAAATAAGGAATATATAAGAACTATTAAAATTTTGCTACACACTTAGCCGACTCTACCTTACTACGGTGAATAATCACAAGCAATTTGGATAGAAAAATTTTATTAATGACTAAAGTATTAATTTAAAGGCCAACGTTTCGGTAATCGGTTACTACCATCTTCGGGGCTGCAAGAACCAATATGACATTAACAAACAAATTACTTTAAATGTACAACAATTTAAAAAAAAAAATGTTTTAAAAGTTATCAATACATAATAAACACAATCAATCAATTAATTAAAAAGATGTTAATCATTATAAACAATTACTTATTTTAAACAAATTTTTTATCTATATAAATCATTCTATGAATGCAATAAATTAATGACAATTATAAATTTAAGAATTTTAAAAAATTAATTAAAATAATTGAAACGTTAAAAATTAAAAAACGGAAAAGAGCTTACCCAAAATTATTTAAAAGTCATTGAGTCCAATATATTAAGAAACATTCTCATTTTATCTATAATAAAAATAAGAAAAACCGATATATAAAAAACATAAATACTACTTAACTTAATTTAATTATCTAAAAGGAAACATGAAACCAAACAGAAAATAATGCACTTAACTTACCAAGATACAAATGAAAGTTAAAGATGTAATAATATGTTAGTTAAAATAGTTACGAGAATAAAAACTCAAACAATTCAACTGCTCGTTACGAATATTTTTCACACACTACATTATAATACCAACAATATATATGATGATTATTGGAGAGTCCTCTGTTTAATACATTAGTAAGTAATCAAATACACAAATTCAAAAAAGTATATTAAAGTAGAAGACTAGATTAAAAATAAATATATATTCTTAAAGGGAATTTAATTCTCTAAAACATCCTTAAAGGAAATTTCTTTCTCAGATAAATAGTTTAGACGATATGAAGGAATGAAGGAATGTTTGATGAAAAATGTGAGGTTAAAATCTGTTTTTCGAAAATTTTCACTTTTTCGGAGCGTGTAGTTCGAAAACGGTTGCGAATTCGAAAAGAGTATATAGAATGAAAGTTGTAGAGAATTAATTTCATTTGGTATTTGGTAAATTTTTCCGTACGACGAGATATAAGCGAAAAACCTAAAAGTGGGACCTACTTTGTGCCCCCCCTCCTCCGGCTCACCTTCTAGACATCAGGACTTTTAGTATGTTCACTGCCTAAGAACCCTGAACACGTTTCTGAAGGTATCGCTTAGGTCCCTGCTCACGCACTCTACACCTCCTTTTGGGCCATTCGTTGACTGGACTATTATCTGAATTGTAGCAGAATATATTACATTTATAAACATTTTTATTTTTATTTCTAAATAAAAATACTGATAATACGATTTTACTTCTTGAAAATGTTTGTGTTAATAATAATAATAATAATAATAATGTTTATTTAAATAATACATTCCAAAAAAATAAATAGTAACATATTTTGAAATAAACACAGCTAAGCCTACAAAAGGATAAAAAATCCTGAGCATAGGCTATAAAGCAATATTTTTTCAAATCAGTATGGATGTAGAGACAACATCATATATGTGGGCTACCTTACATAACATATTTAACATTAAAAAAAAAAATTATAAAAATAATGAATATTATAAAAAATAATAACAACGTACAAAAAATGATAATAGTAACTTAAGAGTATAAATAACAGAAACACAAAAGGGATATATAAATAGAGACTCATACACAACATCACAATTAACAAATGAAATAACTATTTACTACTTTGCAACAAATTTTAATTTTTATCACATCCGAAATTACACAAGATTTGCGTTCTACGCGTCATTTCCAATGTCTCCTCCGGTTGCATTTTTGCGAAGGACTGTGCATTTTTTCCATTAATATTTATATTTTTTGAAACTGTGCAGCTGAAATTTTTGCGGCACAGTTATGTCACTTTGAGGCACGCTTCTGTCACTTTTTAAGTGCTGTGAGAAATTATCTAGTTGGCATACAATAAACCGTGCACAAAAGCGTGTTTTGTATGGTGGTAATAGAAAAAATAAGTTTTATATAGGTACATGTTCCAAATTTCAAAACAGTTGGTTAGTAAACAAAGAAGCTATAAGCCTGGGCCGGTTCTCGTGGCCACCCAGTATAAAATACGAGTAAATAACTTAAGTAGGGGTTGAAGCAGGTAATCGGTCTGTAATTCTTTGGGTCAAACAGATGCCCTTTTTGGGGATTAGCACAGTTCGCCCCTCGACAAAACAGTCCGGAATTTGCTGCCCCTCGTTCAACCATGAGTTGAAAATTTGAGCCAAGTGGCGGTGGGTGGAAGGAAGTGCTTATTGAACTTCCGTACTGACCGTCGAACGCACTTCGTCTGGATCTTCTAAGACTCTGCGACAGTAAGCCTCGACATGTACTATCGCTGAAGTGTTATTATCGAATGGATTCGTGATTACGTACAGCAGTACTCCAGGAAACGTAGGCTCAAGGTGGAAAACTATATAGGATTTGATTTTTATTTTTTTTAATACTGATCTTGGGATGCTCATTTTGGGTCTGAGTTTGTGGGACACAGCTGTCCCCGGAACATCCCCATCCACCCCCCCCCCCGAAAGGGTCTTTTTTTTTGCTTTTTGCTTTATATCGAGCTTCCGGTGCATGCTATCGCAAAAGTACCTATATTGAAAATTAAAGAGGAATAAACAGTGCACAATATGAGCCATGTTTGGTTGTTCTACGTCAAACCGTTCCTTTGGCCCTCTCTTTGAAATAGAAACTTCGTAATTTTTTTATTGTGGCATACAGACAATACTAATTAAAAGTAAAACATATGGCAGTTTATCACAGATAAATACCTGAATTTTTGGTACATATCTGTTCTTTCTGACATTGCTCTTTTTCGAGATACAGGGGCGTCCATCCTAAAATTCACTTCATCGTATTACCGGGGTTGTTCATATAGGATTGTTCAAAATTTATGGTATCATAGACTTCAACGTGCTCTTTGAAAATTCGTATCAGACGACCAAATTTTATCGCCGGAACTACCCTGTTATGTATTTCATAATTGATGGATTCCTTCCTGTATAAATATGTCCTGTCTAAAAAGTAGATAGATAAGTTTTTTGTATTGTTATTTGCCTGCGTACTTGCAGTACGGCAATAATTAGTATGTATTCAGATATATATGTGTGTACCTCGGTTCTACAGTATTGTGTTAAAATAAAGGGTGTAAAAGTTACATGTTTATATTTCTCTACCCTATGTACATACATAACAAATGGCGACGAGTGGTGTTTAAGAACCCAAGTGCGAGTGAGACATAACTGTTTTTATTACTTTTTATAGTTTTTGTCACTGAATTAAAAACGCGGTCAAGATATCAAACTATATTTTACCGCTTGGAAGTAACAAAATGACTGAGCAGCAAATATATTGTCCATTGGCGACAATAGAGAAGTTCGAACCCAAAACAGGTGATTTTACCATTTTCAAAGAAAGACTTAATCAAAGTTTTATTGCTTATAATATTACGATCATGGAACGAAAAAGAGCGATACTCTTGAATTCGCTAAATGAAGAGTGTTATGTAATTGTTAGAAGTCTCTGTGTACCAGATTCACCACAAACAAAAACATTCGGTAGTTAATAACAATTTTGACGGATTATTTCTCACCAGTAGCGTCACTTTTCGGTGAACAGCAAAAATTCTATCACGCTGTAAAAAGTGATAATGAAAGTATTTCAGAATGGTCAGCAAGGGTAAAACAACTAGCAGCAAATTGTAAATTTGGAGCAGAATTAACAGTACTTTTACGTGATATTTTTACAATTGGGGTTGATACCTCCCAAATTAAAGATCGCCTTTTTGAAGAAGATCCAGCATCAGAAGCCACAACTTTATCAAAAATGGTAAAAATTGCAAAAAATCGGGAGTCAGCGATTAGTGAGCAACATTCTAGGGAGAAATTAAGTGTTAGTGTAGAAGTGAAAACCGAGGCAGCTGAGGTGAATTTCAATCGGCAGCGGACACTAGCAGGTTCACGGACTAAATCGAACAATTTCAGCCAGGCAGCAGGATGCTCAACTCAGAACCAGGTTAGTGGACGTTATGCAGTAAGAAATCAATCGCAACAAAATCAAAGTAAGTGCTTAGTTTGTGGATGTCGTAACCATAGTTCAAATGAGTGTTCATATCGAAATTGCACCTGTTTTAAGTGTGGAAAAAAAGGTCATTTGGCACCTATGTGTAATAGTTCACGGCCACATAATTTTTTAACAAAATTAATTACAAAGCGGCGATGAAGCCGAAGATTTTTCCGAGGATTTTTCAATGTTTAATTTACGAAGTATTGAATTAGATAATTATGGCAGTGTCAAACCCACATATGTTAAATTATTAGTTGAAAATATACCAATGGTATTTGAGGCCGATTCTGGTTTCGCGCATGCTGCTATTTCTGAAAAATTGTATTTGAAACATTTTATAAAGTTTAAGCTTTTCGATAATGATCTCTCTCTGAAAGATTATGTGGGAATAACATTTAAACCTATAGGTTATTTAAAATTAAGTGTATGGTATGAGAAAAATTGTTATTTGTTAAAGATTTATGTAATAAAAAATGGTGGTCCTCCACTTATAGGTAGAAATATACTAAATATGCTAAAATTAGGTATTAGTAAAATTAATTATGTAGAAAAAAATGTACACATAGATTCTTCTGCCAATATCCAAGAGTTAATTGAAAATTATCGGGAAATTTTTGATAACAGTCTTGGAACATTCAACAAATTTAAGGTGCCATTAAAACTTAAAGAGGGCGCAACGCCGAAATTTTTTAAGGCAAGGAAAGTTCCCTTTGCATTAAAACTGAAAATAGAACATGAAATTCAACGTTTGATTGATAATAATGTTTTAGTTCCGGTTGAATATTCTGAATGGGCCACGCCCATTGTACCTGTATTGAAGCCAAATGGTAGTATCAGAATATGTGGCGATTTCAAAGTCACAATTAATCCTCACTTGGAGGTACAGCAGTATCCCTTACCTAGAATAGAATATTTGTTTTCCCAATTGCAAGGAGGAGACAAATATTCAAAAATAGATTTATCGGAGGCCTATCAACAAGTTCTGTTGACAGAAGAAAGTAGGGAATTAGTGACTATTTCCACTCACAAAGGATTTTTTGCGTATACTCGACTTCCATATGGTATTACCAGCGCACCATCTATTTTTCAAAAAATTATAGAGCAGCTGTTTGTTATACCCGGAGTTGTGATATATCTCGATGATATCCTAATTACGGGAGTAAATGATAAAGAATATATAGAGCGCCTTGAAAAGGTTTTAAGAATTATAAAAGAAGTGGGGTTAAAAGTAAAAAAAGAAAAATGCGTTTTCTTTCAAAATTCTGTTCAATATTTAGGCCATAAAATTGATAAAAACGGGTTGCATACTACGGAAGAAAGAGTTTTAGCAATAAAAAATATTCAAACCCCAAAAACAGTCACGGAATTGAAATCTTTTTTGGGCATGGTCAATTTTTATTGTAAATTCATTCCAAATGTTTGCAGCCTCTTTATAATTTATTAAGAAAAAACACACCGTGGAATTGATCTGAAAAATGTAAAAATAGCTTTGAACATGTCAAAAAGAAATGAATGTCGTCGTCGGTGTTAGCACATTATAATCCGGATTTAAAAATAAAGTTAACGGTGGATGCTTCCCAATTGGGCCTTGGGGCCGTAATCAGTCACATTTACGACGATAACTCAGAGAGACCTATAGCGTATGCGTCCCGACTATTGAATGAAGCTGAATCCAAGTATAGCCAAATTGAAAAAGAAGCTTGCGCAATCGTGTTCGGAGTGCAAAAATTTTTTCAGTACTTGTATGCTAGGAAAGGTATACCGGTATTTGCAGCAAATAGGTTACAAAGATGGGCCCACATTCTCTCTGCTTTTGATTACAAAATTCACTATGTGAATTCAAACAAAAATTGTGCAGATTTTTTGTCACGATTACCGATTGAGGATAATAACCTAACTAATAATAATATATCTTATTTAAATTATAATCAAAATGGTGATAAGATTTCATATTTGTATTACGTAAAGGAAAATGATTTTATATGTGATTTTAAACAAATTAAGCGTGAAACATTATCTTACCCAATATTGGGTAAGATAATGTTTTATGTGCGAAATGGATGGCCAAACAAAATATTATCACCTCAATATGCTCCATTTTTTAGAAGAAAGAGTCAAATAACGATTGAACAAGGCTGTCTAATGCGGGGATATCGGGTAATTATTCCAAATAAATTCCGAAATTTTATTTTAAGCGAACTTCATTCATCACATATGGGCATTATTAAAATGAAATCACTAGCGCGTTCATATGTTTGGTGGCCATTTATTGATGAACAAATAGAAAAGCTTTCCAACGAATGTCAAACTTGTGCAAGATTTGGAAATAATCCCCCCAAAGCTTCACTTGTAGTGTGGAACTGGCCAAAAGACGTTTGGAACAGAATCCACGCTGATTTTTTTGGCCCTACCTTAGGTAAAAATTTTTTAGTAATTGAGGACGCTACGTCCTCAATTACTAAAATGTTTTGAAGTAAGTAATATTACTGCAACTACCACAATAAATATCCTTAGAAATCTATTTTCGCGATTTGGCTTACCGAAAGAATTATGTACCGATAGTCGAACGTTTATTTCAGAACAGTTTCAAAATTTTCTCACAAAAAACGGCATTAAATATTCTATGGGCGCACCATATCACCCTGCCACAAATCGACAGGCAGAAAGTGCCGTTAAAATCATAAAAAAGGCTATTTTAAAAGGTAGAGATGAGGGCGTTAACGATATAAATTTAATAATAAACCGTTTCTTATTGCAATATCGAAATACGCCCCATACTACTACTTGTGAGGCACCCGCAAAATTGTTGATGGGTAGACTTTTACGTTCAAAATTAGATCTGCTGTTACCTTCAACTGAGGCCGTGGTCGAGTCAAAACAAACCTGTCAACAAAATTATTATAGACTTAAGCATGACATCACATTTGTGAAAAATGATAAAGTCTGGGTGCGCGATTACAGAGAGAATATTCCAAACTGGTGCGAGGGAAAAATTGATAGGGTTATTGGCAAAAGGACCTATGTTGTGGACATAGGTAGTGGAATTAAATGGAAAAGGCATAAAAATCAGTTAAAGCAAAATAAAAATGAAAAAGTTTCATATGAAAATTCTTTATCCATAATTAGGTATGCGCATGATTTTTAAATTAAATGTAATTTTTTAAATTAACTTACTAAATGGCTATCGCAATAATAAAAAAACGGCTAAAATGTTACCCTTTATCCAAAAAAAATTAACAAAAACTGGTTATTCCAAAAATGACTGTGGCGTCATGCAAATGGCTGCTGTGATGTTGTTACGTCAATTACTGTCAGTGTCATTTAATGTCTGATGTTTGATGTGTAAAACTTGTTCAAATGGTGTTTAATTCAGCATAATGGAAAATAAAGATATTAAAATTAAGCATCCAAGGTACTGTTTAGTACCTCAGTGTAATTCATCCACAAAGAAAACACCAGGAAAAAAATTTATATCAATACCAATGGGATCAAGCGCTGCATTGAAGAAAAAGCGAAAATTATGGTTACGTGCCATGAGAAGGAGTGAAACTGACATATCAGAAAACACCAAAGGAATTGTATGTGAGGATCATTTCAACGTAAGTGCGATTTTGTACCTTATTAAAATAATATACAATTTTAGGTTATGTATTTTACTTTTTTTTCAGTTAGAGGAAGATATGGTAAACTATATGAAGTTTAAATTAATGGGTGGTTACATTTATTTAAAAGACCATGTAGTTCCCCATATTTTTGTCAAGCTGGTAGAAAAAGACGCCTTCCAGTTGAACGTACTACAACAACAAAAAGAGCAAGAAAAGTTTTAGTTAACACTTTACTGAATAAAACTGCTGAAGATGAAGAACATGAACAACAACCTGAATCTCTGTTAAAATCATCACATACAATACCTGACTTTCAAGTGATACAACAAGTTTTACCTGAAGATATGGTGCCGTCAAAATATAACATAGATGATAAGTGCACGCAAACTGTTTCTGTTGTACAACGAACAGTGGCAGTGCAATGCAGACCTCCTTATAGAAGTAAATTTGTTCAAACTACTGACATTATTTGTAAAGAATATGGGATGATAAGTGTCGCTTGCTCACCTCCGAAATTTAGAACCCCAATGATATCAAAAATTAAAAGTATTGCTGCTATATATTCCACAGATTCAGAGAGCACTGATAGTAATAATAGTAACTATCCCCGTGTGAACTTTAGCAGCAATTATTCAAGTGCGAGTTCAAATGCTAGTGTAGAAAGTAGCACATTTATAAAAGATCGAATAAAAACTATTTCTGTGGAACGATCGTTATACTTAGCTGTCCATAAATCGAAATGTTATCTTGGGATACCTGAAGACTCATATTTTGTGGTGAATTTACTACAGAAGCATACAAAATGTGCCATAAATGATATTTATGTGACATTAAAAAAAATCAAAACTAATTTGCCATTTGAGCTAATAGGAGATGATTTTGGTATATCTAACAGTGAAGCTGCTAAAATTTTTCAGAAAACCGTGCCTCGTATAAGTGCTTGCTTAAAGACGCTAATTTTCTGGCCCTCGAAAGAATCTATCAAGCTAAACCTTCCAATAGCTTTTAGAACTAAGGGCCAGTATTTTCACCTCCAGTTAACTTTATTCGGCAGTTATTTACCTAGGATACAATTGTTACAACAATGAAAATCAACAACTTTAACTGGCGGATAAAGTTAACGGGAAGATGAAAATATCGGGCCTAAATATAATAATGTGCAATGTATAATTGATTGTTTCGAAATAGAAATAGAGAAACCATCTAATCCCATCACACAAGCTGCTACTTGGTCGGAGTATAAAAAAACAAATACAATAAAGTACTTGATATCTTCTACACCAGATGGTGTGATAAATTTCATTTCAAATGGATTTGGAGGACGTACAACTGATGTTACTATAGTGGAGAAAAGTGAATTTTTAAGAGTTTTGCCAAGAAATTGTTCTGTAATTGCTGATCGAGGTTTTAAAAGAATTGATGTTTTATTACATCAATTAGACTGTAAGCTCATAAGACCACCAAGTGTAAAAGCAGGAGTAAAAAGTACAAAGGAAGAAGTAATGGAAACCAAAATAATTGCAGCCCTTCGTATTCACATTGAACGAGTGATAAGAAGAATGAGAGAATTTAAAATTTTGAAACCACATGCTTGTGTAAATACTAAATTAATTAAGTATTTGGATCATTTAGTTATTATTTGCAGTGCGTTAGTAAACTTGCAGCCAAGTATTATTAAAAAATGAGCATGGATTGTAATAATCAGATAAGGTTGTTTACTGTTTTGTTAAGTTAAGTACAGCAAAACTTTTGGCAAATCTTTATTTATTAATATCACCGGTTTTGCGAAAAAAATTACAAAAGTTTTGTTTTATTAAAAAATATGATGTAGGTAACACTTATAATACTTATGTGTATCACCAAACCAATTAATTTTAAATCCCAGTTGTACCCAACCTGGCCGTTCCGTTACATTATGTAATAACCTTGTAATAATCGATTTGAAAGAAATATGTTTACACCATTTTAAAAGATTATTTCTAAATCTTGAAGCCAAAGCCAGAGAGCCATAGCTTAGGGCCTGAGAATAAATCACTAATTTGAAGCTTGTTTGAATTTTTATCTAAGATTTTCATAATTTAAAACACGGAAATGCGGTTATAAAAAATATTAAATTATGCATTATCTGCATTATAGCGATGTATATTATATAGACAGGTATATAAGTAATATTATTATTAGGTATATTTATTAAAAAAAAAACGAGAAAATTTTATATTTTAACAATTTGCACAGGAGGTTCCTTCTACAAAATCCATGGGGCAAATAGCAAATGATGGTCGACCTTTTAAGTAGGATATCATATAAAATTTGATCTTTCCCACCTTTAAGAAGTGCTAGATAAAAATATACAGTGTTGAATTTAAGTATATAAAATTCCCTTTACCTACTTTGAAGAATTTATAGACACTGAACTGAACTAAAATGTACTATATAACGGCACATATACAAATTAATAATAAAATTATATGAAAATTATAGACAAAATAATAACTAAGTATTTTTTAACCTACTTAAAACCTAACCTATATTTACGATTATACTAAAACCTAACCGTTGAGTGAAACAATTACATTGCTTCACCCAACGACCTGATAAGCTGATACACATACAGAGTGAGTTCAATTTAAACTTTTCGGGAATCAATTCCTTGTTAAAAATAACTGTCCGTTCTAAAAAATTCTTTCCTAGGGGACTTAGTCTCAAGATATAATGTGGGCATTATATATTTTTTTTTAAACAATTTTGACTAAAAACGTTCAAGCGGTTTGAACGATTTTTCTCAAATTTGAGTTGGTTATTTATGTTAGGTCAAAGCTTATCAAATGATGGTCTAATTTTTAATATGTAGCCCCATAAGACGTAGAGATATAAGAGGATCCCTTGCAACTTTTTCAAAATTCCTACACCTATGGTCATTTTAAAAATTGCATCGGACTTTTTGATTCTCCGAAGTTCTCTTAACAAAAAACGTGACAAAAAATATCTCCTGTGGATTTTCTAAATTTTCGATAATTTTCAAGACCGTTGAGTTACACCGTTTTATTGAATGGTTTTGAACGTAATTTTTTTTGCCAAACAGTCTGTTCATGTTAATGGAGATAAACTTATGACCTGAGCGGATTATTAATTTTATTTAATTTTGTAGTTTGTTAGTTACTGGCTTATGTAATAAAACAAAATGAATACGTTCAAAGAATAAATAAATAAGCCACCAGGAAAAAAATTTAGAGGACAAATGACTATTTTTCGGTGAGGAATCTATTTCCGAAGTTTCAAAATTTTAAGTAAACTTACCCAGTATAAAATCTAGGTAAGTATAAGTAAATATTTAGCAAGCAGCTTCTAAGAGAACATTAAATATAGCTTTTTCCCAGAATTGTCGTGCTTTTGCTATGACATCATTTGTGTAAACATTATCAAACTCTACGTCCAAAATATTCACATTCTTATTTTCTTCAAAATGTGGATCTGCTACGCAAAATAAACATTTCTGTTTCTTTGCAAGAAACATTTGCATTTGTATTTGCGCGTAACACTTTGCACTTACACCACCATTTTTCAAAATGTACTGGCTATAAGTTTTTTCAGAGCTAGGACACTTAATTTCAACCACGAAGTCATCTGCAATACCGTCAGGAGAGGCACCCAATTCTGGATAATGTCTGTCAAGAAATAAACCTACTTTATGGATCTTCTTACCGATTTTCTTTTGAACATTTTTTCTTACTTCAACTTCTAGAATTGAACCACGCTTCATCGCTGCTGTCTGTGTAATCTTATGGGCTCCTACAACACTATGTACAAAACTCCCTTCAACTTTTTTACTGCAAGCAGCACTGTATATTT
This sequence comes from Rhagium mordax, assembly GCA_963680705.1. Taxonomy (NCBI): domain Eukaryota; kingdom Metazoa; phylum Arthropoda; class Insecta; order Coleoptera; family Cerambycidae; genus Rhagium; species Rhagium mordax. The sequence goes on from OY796657.1 coordinate 44,943,028, forward strand.
TGGAAGCAGTTAACCTGCCATAGGGCAGCTCGAACCACAGACTACTCTCACTTTGTAATTCGGTTTCTTTGAGAACAATTTTACATAAGTTGTCAGTCATTTGTTCTTCAGAAAATTTTAAAAAGTCTTCATATTTATTCCTCCCACTTTTAACAAACCGGCTCAACAACTTGTGTAAACTTATGTCGCTTGGTTCTGAATGTAAACTGTTAAAGTGTTTAAGGATTTGGCAGTTGGCTCCAATTTTGTTTCCGTTTTCCATCACTTCATCAAGAAATGTGCCTGTGCTGTCGAACGTTTTTACTTCTCCAAAAGCAGAAGTTGTAATATAAGGGATAGTTGTCCCAACACCTGACAATTTTGGCTTTTTCCAATAACATTCAACTGTAGTTGGAGCTGGTTGAGTGCTCTTTGTATGAACCCACATCAGAAATGCTAGCGCATGTTTGCAACCTCCTTCTGATGTAGCACAGTCTAAACATTTGACTTCTTCTACCACCTCCTCCTCTTCGTTTACTACCATAATAACTTTATAGTTTTTGCATTTTACTCGATGCTCGGGACATATTTGACATTGAACAGTGCACTGATTATTTACTCTCTTTAATTGAACATAACCAATTGCAGTGCTAACGTAGCTACTCCTCATTGACCTAAAATACAACATTCGATATATTCATTAATTAGATAAGAAACCGAAAAAACGGTATATAATTTTAATTAAGCTTTAAATCGAAACTCTGCGAAAGTGGTAAGAAAACTGAAAAAAATTATAGACGCAAAGGTGTAAAGAACTAAGTTTTCTGTCTATTTGTGATAGTATGTCCATATGATCCATAAGAATCGTGCAAAGTGTGGCATCGTAGACATTCATACAGTAATAAGTTAGTATTAAACATATTAGGTACTTACATTTCTGCTTTGATGCCTCTTATTTCGGCGGCGTTAAAACATTCATTAGTGCGTATATACTCCATAAGCATAAAGGCATCAACATTGGGCAAATTATCGCTCTGGGCTTTTACAAAATCTGTTCCACTCATTTTTTCGTGAGAAATGTTAATATTTAACACCGAAATCACAAATTAAAACCTACACGTAAACAGTACAAATACAAACACAACGGCGAACACAAAAGATTATGAAATTCTGACATGACAGTGACGGTTTCTGACGTCACGCCCAGCATCGGTTGTCTTCGGTCAGTGCTCGTAAATTAAAAAATAATATAAACTTTAATTAACAAATACATAAATATAGTGTAAATTGTTGATAAAATGTAATTGTTATTAATGTTTTTATAGCATTAACTATCTTTTATAACCAATATTACTTAAAAATCTCACAAGTGCGTATACCCAATTCCACGACCGTCGTCAGACAATGTTTCAGAAAATGATAATTCATTGTTGATACCAAGTGAAATTACGGTGCCTGTGCAGAATAGTTCACAAAATTTACAAAATGAAGAAGTCCTAGACAATGATGATATAAACACCGCTCAACCTGAAACTTCTACAGATAATGGCAAAGAAGAACGAGTACCTACTCCGAAGAAGGAGTCAGCTTAAGGCCCCTAGTAGATTTCAAATCATATAGTTGCAAAAGCTTTATACATTTGGCGGGCTGATGAGCATAAGGGGAAGGTGTTATGTATGTCATAATTGTTGGATTCCTTCCTGTATAAATATGTCCTGTCTAAAAAGTAGATAGATAAGTTTTTTGTATTGTTATCTGCCTGCGTACTTGCAGTACGGCAATAATTAGTATGTATTCAGATATATATGTGTGTACCTCGGTTCTACAGTATTGTGTTATAATAAAGGGTGTAAAAGTTACATGTTTATATTTCTCTACCCTATGTACATACATAACATACCCCTTAACCTAAAAAAAGTGGTTTTAGGTTAGGTTTTTCTTTAATATTCGCCCTTCAGGGCACTCTATGAGAAATCATCACGTATTGTTGTATGCTCGCTTATATGATTTATGTATAGGTTTCATAATGATTTTTTTTACAACACCCTGTATTCGAAAATTTTTTTTTTGAGCGTTCTAAAAAAAATATTTTTTAATGTTTTCTAATACGCATATGTTTTTACTATATGCCATGTACTTTGTATATCTCTATATGGTTTGTTAATTAGACTACCCCTTCACCCCAAAATCGATACCGCGTAAGTTTATCAGAAAATTACATTATTCATAATAAATAGGATTATAGGAAACAACTACTGGACGGGCAAAGGCCCCGACTCCCATTGAATTATACCTATAAATCCAAAATTGGTAGCCAAATTTGTTATTTGTCTTTTCTCCACCAGACACAGACCGGTTTCGAACTCTTTATGTTCTCATCAGTGTGCCACAGGTAGCTGAAAAGACAAATAACAAAGGCAAACCAAACTGGTCTATGGCAGACCCAGCACATAGTAACTGTGAGAGATAAGTACATCCCTCTGGTGGTCAGTTGCTACTACCAGTCAAGACATCGAAGATGTCTCGTGACCGATAGCGGCTTGCCAAGCAAGCACCAAGAGCGGCGACCTCTAGCCCTGATGGACTAAAACATGCTTAATAAATAGGATTATAGGAAACAACTACTACTACTAGTAGTTGTTTCCTATAATCCTATTTATTAAGCATGTTTTAGTCCATCAGGGCTTGAGGTCGCCGCTCTTGGTGCTTGCTTGGCAAGCCGCTATCGGTCACGAGACATCTTCGATGTCTTGACTGGTAGTAGCAACTGACCACCAGAGGGATGTACTTATCTCTCACAGTTACATTATTCATGTTATGCACATATTCTATACGCATGTATGTATTGTAAACATTTTCCTCAAATATTTTTTCTGAGGGTTATTAAAAACAAATACTTATTCTTTTACATCTTCGCCGACAATTACTACCTATTCGAACTGCTCAAGTATCTGCACAAATTGCAACGAAGGCTGTACGAACATACCAGAAGTCGAAATTAATGTGGAAGAGGACTACGACGATGAACTGATCGGCGATGCGGACATTACAGAAGATGTGGATGAACTTGACGTTGATTTCGAAGAAGACGTAGCGCAACCGGGTCCTTCCGGAATTAAGCGACACAAGGTTTATTAACGGGGACGATTTATCGCTGTGGAGTAGGCCCAATGGGGATACCACAATTTAAAAAAACGCGTCAAATACTCCACCTCTCAGGTGGTGCGGAAAGGGGTACAGTCAGCATAAGCAAAAATACACTTAGAGCAGAAGAATACTGTAAATAGTAGCTACATATGCGTATTAAAAGGCAGTAAAATAATAAGTATTTGTTAACCCTCAGAAAAAACACTTACCTATTTGAGGAAAACGCTTGCAATACATACATGCGTTTACATGCGTATAGAATATGTGCATAATGTTACGCATACGGTCTTGCTACTGGTCGTATACGCACGCTAGGGATGTAGTTCTCCTGGTAGTAAAACACGAGTTACCAAACATAACATTTATTCAAGCATAACTGGGTAAAAGAAAAGAACCTACTTAACAATTATAAAAAGAACTATTGGTACTTACATTGCCCACACTTTCACTATCATTAGGGAGATCTCAACCATTGCCATTTTTGTATAAATTACCGATTTTACCGAAATACCTGGAAACACCTTTTTGTTTCAGAAACCGAAAATCGAATGAATATCTTTCCCCTGACTTCAACAGACCTACTCCCCTGACCTACTTAGGCAATTGTTTAGTAAATATCCTAAGTCAACATTTCTTGCTTATTCTACATATAGTTTTATAATTCTTTTTGATTAAATACAATAAATTCTGACTTTGTTATTTCATTAAATAGCTATACTGAGTGTATAGTTATTCCTTGCCCAAATCCACAATTTATTAATTTAAAACCAGCTCTTGACTAACTAGGAGACTGGGTAAAATGGAAAATTTCAGGTATTTTTTTTTCTCCAAGCTTCCCAGAACAGGATTACGTTGGAAAACCAGAGAGCAGATAAAGGAGATACCTACTATTTATGACATTTTTTTTATTTTTTATTTTACGTTTTTTTCTCTTGCGCGTTTTGGTGTCTCTCTTTCAGAAAGGTATTTAATATTTTAGTGTTGATTTTTTGCTAATACATGAGATAATTTTTTTTTTATTTAACTGTGTAAATACATTTTTGGTTAGTTAAAACACATGAGCGGGTCGGAGAAGAAGGTAGTTACTAGGTCTGGGGTCAAGTTGTTACTTAGGGAAAATACAGCCCCTAAGGAGTTTAAACCATGTCACAGAAGCACCGACGTGCTTGGTAATCTCAACCTTGACACAGATCCATCCGTGCGTCCCCCCGAACTTGAAGGGTCACCAGGACGATCTAATAAGGAGGTGAAACAACTGTTATACATTAGTGATAGCGAAGAGGACCAGGTTACGGAGCCAGTGGAACCAGCCAAAGTATTGCAACAGAGCACAGAAAAACAGGGTGAAAGTGGAGGACTGGCGAATAGTGAGCAAATAAAAAGAACAGGAAACTTGGAAATTCCGAAAAGGATGGCAGGCAAGCAAATAGTAGCAGTGGAAAATAGCGATCTACCAACAGCAAAAATGGACGTAACAATTTCTGAAAGTTTGGCCATCGTAAAAACCCCCGCCATACCAAAATTCCTATGTCCACCCACGTTTGACCCATGCTCGGACAACTCCGTAACGTTCATAAAGATTTATGAACGTACGGCGGCAACGAACAGCTGGGATAACAACCTAAAAATTACATACTTAGGTACGTTTCTAGAGGGTGCGGCGGATCTATGGTTTAATCGCTATAAGTCAAATCCGCAGCACCAGATAGCCCAGGGTCGATCTGAAGATTTATATAGGAAACCTTGAACAAATTAGAGACAAGCTGAAATTTGGTATATAAGTTTGTATTGGGGTCCTTAAAATACCACCAAATCCCACCGGTAATCCGCCGTGCCTGTCACCCCTAAACAACCCCCGAAAGGGGTGAAAATCGGACTTTTTTTAGTTTTTTGGCAATATCTTAAAAACAAAGCTATATACGAAAAAATATGAAGACAGAAAAATTAAAGAGTATAAAATTTCCTATAAAATTACGTTTAGTAGATATATTTAGGTTTACCAGTGGCGGAGTTATGATATTTTTAATAACTGGGTAAAAATACTCCCTTACTATAAAGTTACGTTTAGTAGATATATTTTGCTTTACCAGTGGTGGAGTTATCGTATTGTAAATTCCAGTATATTTTAACAAAATACACATTTCCCACAAAATAATTACGTTGTACATTAATATCTTTTACATCTTTTACACCAAAACAGATTAAAACTATAATAATACATAAAATATGAGTTTTTTATGTAGTAAGTAGCACAGTTGCATTTTCTTAAATAAACTAAAATACTTACAGGTTATGTTTAAGTAAATGAATGTAATGTATGTTTTTAATTTACTTATTATCCAATATATTTTATCTGCATGTTGAGATGTCTTCCGCCTGTAAATCCTCAACTGACCTATGAAAACAGGTTACGACATGAGCATGCACTTTTGCAATCACCTGATGAACAGTTGCAAAAAATTTGTTTAAGGAACCCTTTGGGGTCTATATCTTGATCCATCTGGACTGGAGAGATTCCGGAATCACTAGAAATCCATCCCCAGTCCTGGAGTGGTAAAGCTATTATAATTCAACCATGCTTGAACCTAAAAGTTAATCATACATACAATATGTATGTAGAGTTGCTGAATGAAATGTGCTGCATTTATGATCGGTGGAAGTGAAGCCAGATTAAAATCTTTATTTAAACTTTGCTTTGCTACATACTGCTGGTAGAGAATGTATCTGACGTTATTCAAATCGGTACTAGTTCTATTTTTGACTTATACGGAAATAAAAAATGTCGAAATAAAGGTCCTCAATCTGTCTTTGTATATATTTGGATTGTAAAATTATTCAAGAAGGTCAACCAACTTCTTCTTTTTCACAGTATTGACCAAATTAATTTTTCCCCTAATACTAATACTAATTAGTAATTACACTAATCCGGAAAAATGCCGAAGATCAGGTGGTCATGTAAAACATGACCTCTGAATTTAATCTTAAGCACAGAAAAGAAGTAAGATTGCGGAAAATAATTAGCGAAAAAAAAAATGTACAAAAAGTCCAATCTAAGAACTAAGACACACGCGGCAACACTCTATTATTGCCGGGTGCGTTCCAGCTCTCCAAATAGACTTTACAGACATAAAAATGTTTAACATAACTAAATTAGGTACACGTAAAAAATGTATAGATGTATTATGAATTTTAGTGAACATAAACACGTAAGCACAAATAAATTAAGTTAGACTTAAAGGAGGATACGTTTATCAGCAATTAGTTTATTTTTTAATGCTATTTTAAAGGATGGCATAATTTTATTTTTTATAACTGGAGATAAGGCATTGTATACTTTTGTAACCTGATATGAAATGGAGCGTTTATAGAGTTCAGTGCGATGGATAGGAGGAGTCAATCTACCTCTAAACCTAACATTTAAGTTATGAACATCGGTTCTGAATGTTATTTTTTTATACAGATATTTAGGGGTTTTATTACTTATTATTTTATGAAACAAACAAGCAGAGTGCAGTAGTCGCCGGTCAGACATATTAAGCCATCCAATTTCAGTAAGCTTTTGTGAAATACCTTGTCTTTTCCTAATTCCAAATATTAATCTCAGACATGCGTTTTAACCTGTTTGAATTCTACGAGAATCAGCAGCATCGATACAAGGGCCATAAGTCACATCACTAAAGTTAAACCTCGACAGAACCAGAGACTCACAGAGTATTATTTTCACTTTTTTACTGAGGAAGTGTCTATTGTTATAGATCATTTTTAAATTTGCATAAGCAAGCCGTATACAATTATTAATATGTAATTTAAACCTTAATGTTGTGTCACAGATTAATCCTAAATTCCTTGCACTATTTATGGGGCTTATTTGTTGACCATCAAAATCTACTATTATTCGCTGTGATACCTCTAACCTAGCTTTTTGTGGACCAAATACTAAGTTTGACGTTTTTTTAGAGTTTATGCTTAGAGCATGGCTTCTCGACCATTTTATTATATTGGAGATGTCCTCATTTATAGCAGTCAATGCCTCAGTACAATCGACAGGTAGAAAAGAACAGTAAATCTGCGTGTCATCAGCATATAGATGCATTTTACAAAATCGAACGACTTTTTCTAAATTACATGTATAAAGCGTATATAAGAGAGGACCAATAATCGATCCTTGCGGAACACCTGATGACATCTGACATCTCTTTGAGATCTATTGTAAAAATAACTACGAAAAAATTGTATAGCTTTATCACTGAAACCTATAAATTTAAGTAGAGCAAATAGTATTTCGTAGTTTAACGTATCGAAAGCTTTAGAAAAATCGATTAGTATTAAGACAGTAATTTTTTTTTGATCCGTCCCTCTAAGAATGTCATCAGTTATATTCAGCAAGGCAGTCTCACAGCTATGTTGGGGTCTGAAACCAGACTGAATTTCAGGTAGGATATTATATTTCGTAACATAATCACGAATTTGCAGATCGACTATTCTCTCTAGAACCTTTGACATAGCCGGCAAAATACTAATCGGCCGCAGGTCTTTAAATTCTTCAGGATTATTGATTTTTGGTATGGGTTTAACAAGAGCCTGCTTCCATTCATCAGGAAAAATGCTATTTCTGAGACAAGTATTAACAATATGTGTGATATAGGGCAAAATAAATGGGCAGCAAAGTAACAGCAATTTAATATTTAATCCATCATAGCCTTGAGCATTAGTTTTAATATTATATAAAATCTTTTGTACTACACTTTCTGTTACTTCTGCAAATTTAAAAAGTTCAACATCTGGTTTAGTGCTATTTAGATAATAATCAATAGTATTTTGGTCAACAGGTAAGTTAGGAATGCAAGTGGTATAATAGTTATTAATTTCATCAACATCATTTAGATGCTCTGGTATATTTATATCTTGCTTACGCAAATTTAATAAATTTAAATTTTTCCAGATTGTATTTACACCATGAAGTCTTAGCCTTTGCTCAAAATACGCTTTTTTCTCGTTTCTGCACGCTAACGTTGTATAATTACGTAACATTTTGTAATAGTGGTGATTTTCGTTTTTCGTACGTTTCCATCTATTTAAAGCTTTATTTCTGAGCGATATTAGTAACTGAATGTTATCAGTGACCCAATGATTATAATTTTTTGTAATTTTTGTAGTTCTTACCGGTGCATGTTTGTTAAAAAGTAATAATAAATTGTCATTAAGGAACGTTAATTTTTCATTTACATTTTTTATATCATATATCATTTCAAACGGAATCAATCTGAGTTCTAACAAGAATTGCTCATAATTAAAATTTTTGAAACTCCTAATGGTTTTGTATTCTGGCACATTTTCCTTTCGAGTAAAATTTAATGAACAGTATGTTAATTTAATAACTGTGAGAGATAAGTACATCCCTCTGGTGGTCAGTTGCTACTACCAGTCAAGACATCGAAGATGTCTCGTGACCGATAGCGGCTTGCCAAGCAAGCACCAAGAGCGGCGACCTCTAGCCCTGAAGGACTAAAACATGCTTAATAAATAGGATTATAGGAAACAACTACTGGACGGGCAAAGACCCCGACTCCCATTGAATTATACCTATAAATCCAAAATTGGTAGCCAAATTTGTTATTTGTCTTTTCTCCACCAGACACAGACCGGTTTCGAACTCTTTATGTTCTCATCAGTGTGCCACAGGTAGCTGAAAAGACAAATAACAAAGGCAAACCAAACTGGTCTATGGCAGACCCAGCACATAGTAACTGTGAGAGATAAGTACATCCCTCTGGTGGTCAGTTGCTACTACCAGTCAAGACATCGAAGATGTCTCGTGACCGATAGCGGCTTGCCAAGCAAGCACCAAGAGCGGCGACTTCTAGCCCTAAAGGACTAAAACATGCTTAATAAATAGGATTATAGGAAACAACTACTGGCTACCAATTTTGGATTTATAGGTATAATTCAATGGGAGTCGGGGCCGTTGCCCGTCCAGTAGTTGTTTCCTATAATCCTATTTATTAAGCATGTTTTAGTCCTTCAGGGCTAGAGGTCGCCGCTTATGACTTGTATTTTACAAAACAACGAATCATATCATAACTTTGCAAAACGTTTACAAATAATAAGATCTAAATTAGCTTTGAAATTAAAAACAATTCCAGATGCAGAAATGAATGCAATTACAAAACAAATTCATTTGAAACAATATAACAACCTTGCACTGAAAGTATTTGTTAGGCAGTTAGACAGACGTCTACGTGACAAAATTATAGCATTAAAACCGACAGATTTAGAGCACGCGATGGCAATGGTCCAGGAAGATGAAAACTTTGACCAATTTCTTCAACCGCAAACTTACAAACAAGTAGTACCGGAACCGTCAAAACCTCGTTATAATATGAATCAAAAACAAAATAATTATTCGCAACCGCAAAGACATAATACGTATCAAACGCGACAATTTAACCCGACAAATAATAATAATCAATTTTCACCAAATCAATTCTCAAATGCTAGACAATATCCAACTAATTCCCAAGTATTTGGTAAACCTGCAAATGTTTGGCAACCAGGTCAATATAATAAACAAAATTACCCAAAACCGACACCAATGTCAGGTGTAAGTACAATTCCAACAAATATACCTAAAAATAATCAAATGCCAACATTCGCGAGTAATAAAAATTACCCCAGTTTTAATAAAAATAAGAATCAACCTTTTAATTACGTAGAAGACAATGCAACCGGATATTGCGATAACACCGATGATTATCATTGCGAGAGCGGGAATAATTATGATAACGAATTAGCGCGTGACAACAATGAAGCACTATACGAAGAAGATAACGATTATGCAACTAATAACTTGCAAGAATCCGAATCGCGGAATTTTCTGAAGGACACGCAACAAACAATGCCCCCATAGTTGAAATAAATGCGAACTTTCAGGCACCTCTTCCATATGTATTAATTAATGCAACGGCAAACGAACCGGAAATAAAATTATTAATTGATACAGGGTGTAGCATGAATATATTACGACCAGAACTAATTGATTATTATTTTCCAAATTCAATTAATAACAAACCTACCCAAATTAATACAGCGGGCGGTATAGTAGTTGCACAAGGAACAGCTAACATTCCCTTATTTTCACTAATAGTTAAAAATGAAAATAACATTGAAGAAAATTAATTATGACTTCCAGGATTACGTTAATTATCATTCAGAATGTATAGCATACGACTTTCATAATTACTTTGATGGAGTAATAGGATTTAGTTTCCTTAATAATTTAAATTTAAATGTCGATTTTAAGGCACAGCAATTGATATGTACAAATTTCACAATACCTTTTCATTTTAGACAGGGAAAAACATATGCACTTAATGTTATGTTAGAACCCAATGAAACAAAATTAGAAAAACTACCGGTTGATATTACTAAAGGTAAAATAATTGTAGAAGAACAACGATTATTAAATAATGTAACAATAAAAAATTGTATAACAACGGCAGTTAACGGTCAAGCTTATGTGGAAATAGATAAATAAATATTAACAGAATTACTATCCAGAGAAATCAATAATAGTGAATATGAATTATTTACATTAGATCAAGTATTAGACAACAGCTTTATAAATGATTTTGAACCTATATCTGATATACGAAATTTAATAAGAACTAATCATTTATATTCAGAAGAAAAATTTAAACTTTTAAAACTTTGTTCTCAGTTTAAAGAAATATTTCATAAGTCGAACGAGAAATTAACAGTTACTGATAAAGTTCAGCATCATATTAGGACATCCGACAATATACCGACACATCCCCACATTTATAAGTACCCTCATGTACATAAAGAACTTGTAAAACAAACAATTGACCAGTACCTACAAGACGGTATAATAAGACATTCTCAAAGCCCATACGCACATCCAATTTGGATAGTTGACAAAAAATTAGATGCCTCCGGTAAAAGAAAATATCGAATGGTAATCGATTATTCGGCACTTAATTCAAAAACTATCGACGATAAGTACCCCTTACCCGACATTGACGCTACTTTAGCAAAATTAGGTAAAAGTCAATATTTTACAACAATAGACTTAGCTTCGGGCTATCACCAGATCGCAATGCACGAAAACTCTATAGGGAAAACAGCTTTTACTTGCGACCGTGGCCATTTTGAGTTTCTCAGAATGCCCTTTGGTTTAAAAAATGCTCCTGCAACCTTTCAGAGAGTAATGGACCATATTTTAAGAGACCATATCAATGACAACATATGTATGGTATACCTAGACGATATAATTGTTTACTCGGTATCTTTACAAGAACACCTTGCAGCTTTAAAACGAATTTTTACTACACTGAGACAATCCAACTTAAAAATACAACTTGACAAAACAGAATTTCTTAAACACGAAGCGGAATATTTAGGACACATAATATCGGACAAAGGAGTAAAACCAAACCCAAATAAAATATCAGCAATAAAAAAATTCCCTATTCCACAAACGACTAAACAAATAAAGTCATTTTTAGGACTTACTGGTTACTATCGAAAATTTATTAAAGATTACGCTAAAATAGCTAAACCCATGACCTTATGTCTTAAGAAGGGAGCTAAAATTGACATTAATGATTTAGATCATAAAAATAGTTTTGAAACACTAAAAAATTATTTAATGAACGAACCAATATTATCATACCCCGATTTTACGAAACCTTTTACATTAATCACCGACGGATCTAATTACGCAATCGGTGCAGTTTTGAGTCAAAATAACAAACCAATATGTTATGGCAGTAGAACGCTAAATAAGGCAGAAATAAATTATTCGGTTATAGAAAAAGAATTACTTTCAATCATATACTTTTGCACTTACTGGAAAGTATATTTATTTGGACGTAAATTTACAATACAAACCGACCATAAACCCTTAAAATGGTTAACAAGTATAAAAGAACCAAATTCACGACTTTTAAGATGGAAAATTAAAATGCAAGAATTTAATTACGACGAAATTACGTATGCCAAAGGAAAAGATAATCACGTAGCAGACGCGTTATCTAGAATAAAAATTGAACCGGATAACTTATCGACATTAAATAATTATGACATAACAGAAAACAACTTAGCAGACTTTTTCACCTTAACCACTAATGAAAAACAATTATCGACGCCTGACGAATCCCAAATCGAACCGACGACTTCAAATATCGACCAAATTATTAATGAAGCGATAGAAAAAGAACTTTCTACTCGACCAATTAATATAATATCAGACATAAATTTAGTTCCAGAAAGACAAACAAATACTAATGACACTATACATACGGCACATGAAAACCCAGTTTTAGAAATACCTATATCTGAAAATGTTATAAATACTTTTAAGAATCAGATAAACCTTCATGTAAGCGAACATTCAATAAAATATACTGTGCGGATCGAACAACTGTTTGATAACAAAATACGACATAATGTGACATTAACAGCACAAAACTTTGCAGATGATTTAGTTAACTATTTGAAAAATTATGTTAAGCCTAAAACAACACACGGTATAATAATACCAATGGCATTTTTAAGTAACTTTACTAAAGTTATTCAAAGTAACTTTCTAGTCAAATCATTTAAATTTGTACGATGTACAGGGTTATCCAACGAAAAGGCCCACCCTTATATTTTCTTTATTTTTCGAGTTAGGGAAAAATGTTTCAAATAAAAGTTGTAGTGAATCAAATGAACTCATTTAAAACCCCTGCAAAGAATATACAGGGTGTTCCATAAAAGCGGGACAAGCCTAACTTACATTTTTTTAAATGGAACACCCTATATTTTTTTACAATTTTCAAATCTGTGTTTTTTTGTGATATCAAATATATATATATGTTGTATCATATCTTTTACTGTTTTTTATTTATTGCAAATTTCGTGAACAATATATTTATACCACCAGCATCTGCATGCGTATCAATCAGGTTAGCCATGGATGAAAAACAATTAATTTGACACTTATGCCTTACAGAATAATTGAATAAATTCAAAAAGCAAATTTTCATCCATGGCTAACCTGATTGATACGCATGCAGATGCTGGTGGTATAAATAATATTGTTCACGAAATTTGCAATAAATAAAAAACTGTAAAAGATAAGATACAACATATATATATATTTGAAATCACAAAAAAACACAGATTTGAAAAATGTAAAAAAATATAGGGTGTTCCATTTAAAAAAATGTAAGTTAGGTTTGTCCCGCTTTTATGGAACACCCTGTATATTCTTTGCAGGGGTTTTAAATGAGTTTATTTGATTCACTACAACTTTTATTTGAAACATTTTTTCCTAACTCGAAAAATAAAGGAAATATAAGGGTGGGCCTTTTCGTTGGATGACCCTGTACATTATTCTTGGAAGACATAAAAACTAAAGATGAGCAAATTCTAAAAATAAAATACCATCATGAAACAAAAACGGTACATAGAGGTATAAACGAAACCACCATGGCCCTTACTAGAAAATACTACTGGCCTACACTAAAACAGGACATAAATGACTATATAAACACATGCGAAGTTTGTCAAAAAACTAAATACGAGAGACAACCTCACAAAATAATATTTAAAAATACTCCTATTGGAGATAAACCTTTCGATCACATTTATGTAGACACATTCCAAATAGAAAAAGTTAAATTCTTTACAATAATTGACAGCTTTTCGAAATTTGCACAAGCATACCCAACTACAACTAATGCAACAGACGTGGTAGATAATTTATTAAAATTCATATCGCATTACGGGATACCTTCTAAAATCTCTTGTGATCAAGGCCCAGAATTTAAAAATAGACACTTTGAAAACTTTTGTGCTTTGCATAAAATAAATCTACATTATACTACGGCTAAAAATCCTAATTCAAATAGTCCAGTAGAACGACTACATTCCACTTGAAACTTTACGAACATTACGAATTGAGCAAAAACATGACCAAATAACAAGTTTAATGATATACGCTTTGATTGGTTATAATAACACAATCCACAGCTCAACTAAGTTTACTCCACTACAAGTTATTAAAGGTATATTAGATTACTCAACACCAACGGAAATAACTCAAACACAAATTGTATCGGACTATTTAAATAAACATATTGAAAAAACTAATGTAATAAACAAGGTAATTAATGGTAATAATTCAAAGGCAAGAGATCTAACTAAAATAAATGAAAATAGAAAAGAGCCTCCTGAAATTCACATAGACGATGACAAAAACGTATATATTAGGGATATTACGCAGAATAAAATAAAACCTGTTTATCAACAAGCGATACCACTATTAGACGACTTAGACAAAGTAATTACTGACAAAGGAAAATTTCATAAAAAATTAATGAAACCTATTAGAAAATGTACTAAAGACAAATTACCTTTACAGGATGAAGATGAGGAACATCCTGACACTTCTTCTCATCATAGCGTACCCCTTTCCGATGGGCACACTTAATATAACTCCCCTGACTAACCCAATTTTCCCTTATAAAATTGGACCGACCTATATTACTTCAAGAAAACATACTTTTATTAAAAAGATTGATATTAATCTGTACGAACAATACTTATCACAAATACAAAAAGTACTTGATGACATGACATTAAATATGAAAGAATCATCAGGGACTTCAACAATTTACAAAGTTAGTAAACTGAATCCAGACCTAGAACCACTTAAAATTCACGTACAAGATTCAATACGACAAGCTTATTCAAAATTGTTTAATTTAAAACCTCAAACTGTAAGACAAAAAAGAGGATTATTTAATTTTGTAGGACGAGCTCAAGGGTGGCTTTTTGGCACTCTCACAGACGAAGATGGCGAGAGATATAGTCAAGCTATAGCAAATTTAGATAAAAATCAACAATCGATCCATCACGATTTTACACATTTTGTATCGATTAGTAAAGACTTTATGAACGAGACTAAAAACTTATTTACAAAATTAGATAATAATAATAAAATTGTTAAACAAAATCTGATAGAATTATCACGAACAGTTGATAAAATAACCCGTTACTTAGGTTTGCAACAAGTATTGAATATGTTACTAATCGATTGTAATTTGTTAATTGAACATATAGATAATATTCAAACAGCAATCACCTTTGCTGAATTAAAAACATTAACTAGTACTATACTACCTCTTAATGAACTAAATAAATTAATTTCAGTAATGAAAGTCAATATAATGAGCAAATTTTAGATTTTCACATTAAACAGGAATATTATAGATATTTACATACAGAATTAAAATATCACGATGATAGTTTATTAATTTTAATACACTTTCCCATAGTTGAGAAAGATGTTTTCGAATTGTTTCATTTATTCCCAATTCCTATCAATAATACAACAATTATCCCATATAAACCATTTATCCTAATGAACTCCTCTACGCATCACTACCAAGAAGATAGTTGTCACTCAATAGATAGATATTGTGTAACTCACGTAAGGGAATGGATAAACCAGAGGGACTGTATACCCCAAATACTACGAGGAAATACTCAAGTTCCTGAATGTCACGTAACATCCATCGACTTACAAGCAACGCTAGTAGAAATCGTTAATGATGCCTACATAATTATCCTGCCCACCAAAACGGTCAGAATAGCACAGCAATGTCAACCCCATGGATTTACAGATGTATCAACCCCGAGTCTGAACAAATTCCCGAACACTGCAGCATCGTACTTCAAGGTATAAAGTATGAAAATGATGAATCACCTATTCAAGGAGCACCATTTCATTTGCCCACCATCCAGGAATGGCACCCGGACAAGGCTACACGGAAGATTCAGATTCCCGGAGAAATCCAGTTAGATGAACTTTCTAAAATACAAAGTGACGTTAAAGAATTTACCGTCGAACCATTAAAAACAGTGACAAACATTAAAGGACTTAATATGTTTGACATTTTACTTATAACAGTGATAGTTTTAATATTATTATTCATTTTATTTAAACTATTTAAATATTGTATTTTAAGATATTGTAATCATCCTTTTTTATTACGCTTTTCTGAATCTAAACCGACTAATAATTTAAATGAAAATCAAGATTTTAACGATGTTTTCCCTTAATTTTCAATCTTTGAGGGGCGCATTACATCCTTATAAATCCCATAGTCAGCTTAGATAACTAAAACCTATAAAAGACGCAAGCGTCTTCATTCCAATGTTCATTTCTGTTTAAACGTTACTTCACGCAAGTTGTAGTGAAAAATAAATTTATAATATTTCACAACGTTTTTGAGTTTTACTTTTTAAAAAGTCATTATTCAAGAAACCAGAATATTATTAGTTAGCGTTGAGTATTTGGCAATAAGCTTTACGACTTGCCACGGCACTTTTCAACGTTGTTTCGCTGTTTATAGGATAAAAAGTTAGGTTAAAATTTAAAATTACAAAACTAAAGATCAATATAACTTCTTTTATTTTATATATATATAGATGCTTTTAATGTTCGTAGGCACCTAGGTAAACGGATTATCGGTTTTAATATAATTTTATTATATTTTTAAAAAATGTTATTAGATTTTTTTAAATCATAGTGCCTAATGGCGAACCATGGGGTTCGTTTTATTAATTAATGCTGACATTAATGAGGATCAGCGGTAAGTATCGGGTTGTTCTGAGGCTGAACAAATTAATAATTATAGATTATTCATTTCCCTTTGTCTTGGGGGCTTCTTCTGACGGGCCCATCGCCGCTGGCATTCAGTTCTGCAGTCATTTCATCCCAAATTTGTATGTCCTTTGGGTCGTCTGACTGTTTTTATTTTCCTGTTTTTAACAAGTCGCTGGACCCTAGGTATGACCATAACTTTTAAAATATTGATTGAATAAAAAAAACCTTGGATAGGTCGATTTTTATTTTCAATTACGCAACTTATGATGGGATTTATAATTTCTAGTTCTACACACCCACTCCCCCAGCCACCCCAACTTTTTTTCTTTCAAAAAATCGAACTATCCAAGGGTTTTTTCATTCAATCAATATTTTAAAAGTTATGGTCATGTTTCAATACTTTTTACACACGCTGTATTTGAAATTGT
Source organism: Rhagium mordax (assembly GCA_963680705.1). Taxonomy (NCBI): domain Eukaryota; kingdom Metazoa; phylum Arthropoda; class Insecta; order Coleoptera; family Cerambycidae; genus Rhagium; species Rhagium mordax. The sequence continues at coordinate 44,960,260 of OY796657.1, forward strand.
TTCTTGGATGTTCTTTTTTTTTATCCATTATTTATTAAAGAAAAGACGATTATCTAACCTCCAACTCTCTGAACTGAACTCACCAGAATCACCCAGAATTACGTCGTAGAATTAGAATAGAAATAAATATTAATTTTATAATAAACTGAAGTTAACTCCTTTACAAATTATAAGAGGCCACAAGCACAGAAGCAAAGATTCTTTGCACAGAACAAGGGTTATGTCAAATAAATTGGCAACTTCACAGGTATGTCCTTTTCAACGTTGAAAAAATGTGAACATTGAGAATTTGATGTCACCTGAATAGGATTAAATACTCAACGTTGGTAAACGGCATTGAAAAGTAATTGAAAACTTCTGAACGTTGTCTTATTTTCAATGGCCACCAGAATAAGGCTGAATGATGGCTTTTACCTGTCGAAAGGACTTGTTAGACTAAATTCTCCAGAACCTCGAGACAAAGAAATGTGTATTAAAGTGGAGAATAGAAGTCACCAGAAGGTTAAAATTTTGAAAGGCTCAACCGTTGGATACTTCCTTCCTTCACAAGTTAATCCGCCAGATGAAGGCATTGTCTTATATGTAGAGGACTCCAGCGATATGGTAACACTAGGTGATCACAAGATAGATCACTTGACAAACAGCTCAGAAAGAGAGCAACTTGCAGATCTGCTGGAAAAGTACCAGGATGTATTCTCCAAATCCACGAGGCATATGGGCCTAACAACATTAACAAAACACAAAAGACGTTGGTGATGCTACACCAATAAAATGTCGTCCCTATAGAGTCTCTCAAAAAGAAAGACAGATTATAGATGAACAGATCAATAAAATGCTAGACAGTAAAATAATAAGGCCTTGTCACTCACCATGGGCTAGTCCAGTGGTGTTAGTCAAGAAGAAGGATGGATCGACAAGGTTTTGTGTGGATTATAGGAAGCTCAATAATGTTACAAAAAAGTCTACCTATCCTATTCCGAACATCGATGACATTCTTACATATTTAGGCGATTCCAAGTACTTAACAACCCTAGATATATTTAGCGGCTACTGGCAGGTGGAGATCGAAGAAGGATCCAAGGAGTATACAGCTTTTGTTGCACAGGGACATGGCCTCTACGAGTTTAATGTTCTGAGCTTTGGTCTCTGCAATGCTCCTGCCACATTCCAATACTTAGCTGACCAGGTATTCGAAGGTATGAAGTGGAAGGATGTCCTCATTTATCTTGACGACATTGTGGTCTTCTCGAGGACATGGGAAGAGCACCTGGAAAAATTAGAGAAAGTTTTTAAGCGATTACGTCAAGCAGGACTCACACTTAAACCTAGCAAATGCATCTATGCAAAATCAGAGGTGAAATTGCTGGGTCATGTTGAAAGTAAAGAAGGCATAGCCCCGGATGAGGAAAAGCTAGAGGCAATTAAGAATTTCCCCGAACCCAAGACGGTGAAACAAGTACAGAGCTTTGTGGGTCTATGTAATTACTACCGGAAATTCATCAAAAATTTTTCTGTTATCGCTAGGCCTCTACATATGGCCATAAAAAAGGAAACTGGTTTCCTTTGGGGAGTCGAACAGATGGAGTCATTTGAAAAGTTAAAAGAAAAATTAACTACAGCACCGGTGCTACAGCACTTCACCCCTAATAAAGCCTGTGAGCTGCGAGTGGACGCTTGCACAATAGGCATTGGCGGTATCCTATTACAGGAAGGGGAAGATGGACATCCCCATCCTATCGGATACGTGAGCAGAAGTCTCTCAAAAGCAGAGAAGAATTACACTATTACAGAACTCGAGCGTTTGGCAGCGATTTGGTCATTAGGGTACATGCGGCACCTTATCTATGGTAGGCCAGTAAAAATTGTTAGCGATCACCATGCCCTGTGCTGGATTAGGTCATTGAAGGACCAACAGGCAGGTTAGCGCGGTGGTCACTTCAACTGTCAGAGTTCGACTACACCATCGTACATAAAAATGGTGTGGCACATACGGATGCCGACTCCTTATCGAGAAACCCAGTGTTTAAAGCTACGGAGCAGATAGAAAACATAGATGACATGCCCACATTCCTCCTTATGCCTGAGGATATCGCTAAGGAGCAGAGGTCAGATTCTTCTCTGGTACCACTGTTGGCAGCGTGTGAACATTCTAAAGATGTCCCAATAGGTGTCGCAAGGCGAGCAAAGAACTTCAGACTGATAAATGGGATGCTCTACAAGGTGAACCCATCTGCAGAAGGGCTTGATAAGCTCCTGGTGATTCCTTCACAACTCCGAGGGGAATCTTGTATTCTCACCATTCAGAACCCCTGGCTGGTCATCTTGGGATATCTAAAACATTAAATAAGATTAAGTCTAGGTTCTATTGGGAGAATCTGCAAAAGGATGTGGAGAAGTTCGTAAAAGGGTGCAAAGATTGCCAAGCCAGGAAGGGGCAGCAGAATAAGAAACCTGTGGAGCTTCTGCAGTCCATTGAAGTGGGGACACCCTTCGAGAGGGTCGGTATAGACCTACTAGGCCCATTTCGTAGGAGTCCAAATGGGAAAACGATGATTGTGGTGGCAACAGACTATGCCACTCGGTGGGTAGAAACGGAAGCCTTGGCCTCAGGTGGCTAAATTTATTTTCGAAAAAATAATTGCACGCCATGGATCCCCCAGGTATATGCTGAGTGACCAAGGCCAGACCTTTCGCTCAGATCTGGTAAGGGAACTATTAAAGTGCATGGGGACGTACAACCAGTATACCACTGCGTATCATCCCAGTTGCAATGGGTTGACCGAAAGGTTTAATAAAACCCTTGCAAATATGTTGTCGATTGGGATGAATACCTACCCCATGTCACTTTTGCATATAATACGGCACGGCAGGACACCACTAAATTCTCCCCATTTATGCTGGTGTATGGCAGAGAGGCAATACAGCCTACTGAAGCCAACCTGCAGGAGAATTGTAATTCCGCAGATGCCTGCCAGATAAGGGAGAGAGCCCTGGCCGTAAGGAGCCTGGCTGTGCAAAACATTCAAAAACGTCAGGTAACTGATAAAGTGCGATACGATGGCAAACATCGGCACTTGGAGTTTATGGAGGGGGATCAGGTGAAATTATTTACGCCGGTGCGTAAGGTATGGAGAAGCGAAAAGCTACTACTTCGGTGGTTCGGACCCTACTATATTCTGGAGAAGAAGAGTGACGTCGACTATCTAATCCAGAAGGGTCCGACCAGGAAATCTAAGTCTGAGGTAGTGCACGTTAGTCGCATCCTGCCTTACCATGATCCCTGGACCCCAGTCCCGGCCCCGAGGATCTCTGACGGGAAGTAAGAGATAGTAAGATAGATAGCTAAGTAAGTAAGGACTGTTATTTAATATTAATAGAATTTTTTTTCTTTTGTACTTAGGTTGGCCGTCGTTGAGCGGTGTATCTGACATGACGAAGGTGCGCACAACATGGAGGTCACAGCAGGGGGGTTTTGGAAGAAACTCCCAACAACGGTGACGTACGAGGCCACCATCCCCCTCGTGTATGAGACAACGTGGCAGGACAGCGAGGTAAGAGGTGGTTCGCAATTTAAGGTGGCTTGTGGGCACTTTAATAACAATAGTCCCCAATGCATAATTATAAACGGGATAAACAGATTAAAGGATAGTTTTAAAAAATAATTTAACTCTCTCGCTCGTAGCTGGAGTACCGCCTATTTACAAAATTGCTCCGAACCAAAGAGACACAAAAGAGCATTGGACTTTTTAGGAGAGGGAATGTCCTGGTGTTGCGGGGTAGCTACTCAACATTAGTTAGACTCCTTGACGATGGACAAACAAAATTTAAAACATCAATTGTTAAGACTAAGTAGCGGGGCTTCGGAAGCTTTTTCAACTATTAGTCAAAATTCGAAAAAGTTTTCGGAATATGAACATTCAGTCGCGGACACTTTTAAAGTCACTGAAGATAGGATTCATAAATTTGAATCCTATACGAGACAGGTCACTAATAATGTCAGAGACTTCCAAAATGAGGAGGAAGATTTTCTCCTATCGAGTTTAAATAATCAGTTTGAGAATTTGAGGCATATTATTGACATTGCGCGGGCACTTAAGCGTCAAGGAGTTATAAATTCATGTCGGCAGCATCAGATACCAATCTCAATCCTGGACCCAGCAGTCCTGCGACATGATTTGGAAACATTAGAGGGCGAATTGAGAAAACTGGGCCAAAATCTGGCGATTCCACTGTGGGATTTATCCAAGTTATACCAAATCCCTATATGTGATTGTGGTTTTAACAAGGATAAATTATTCATCAACATCAGAATCCCAATCAAAGACAACAGTCGTGGGAACTGCTAGAACTAATTACAACGCCATTTGCTTGGCATAATCAGACTTGTCTGATTAAACATGAGCCACTGTTCTTAGCAGTTTCGAGATCCCCTCTAAGTTCCAGGTCACACGTAAGACAGATTTCTGGGTCAGGTTTGCGACATTGCCAACCCTTTAAAGACAAATTGTGTTACCTACCACGGTTCTCTGCAGACACAATGCAGGGACCAGAGTGTGCGAAGAAATTATATGAAGGGGCCTCCATTGAGGAAATCAGTCAGCTTTGCCCCATGAGTTGTCACAAATCATCGTCCACTGTGGTCACTGAAGTTGCAGAGGAGACGTACGTCATCACCCATCCAAAAAATGTAACTCGGGTAGTATGTAAAAATTCATCTCGGTCATTGCATAACTCAGCCTATGGGATGCCGGGTTCAGTCAAATTGTTCTTGCCATGTCACTGAGAATTATTAATGGAAGGGGAAGTCTTAATTCCAAAAAGGTTTCTCTGCCCTGAATCACTTCCCTTGGAATTTACAGTGACTCACATAATTCCAGCGGCTTGGTCCACTTTGAAATCGTTTGTGCTGAAACCCAATGATCAAGACAATTTGCCAAAATTTTTAAATCCGGGAGATTGTTTAAATACCAACTGGACCTTGGAGGTACCACATTTAAATTTAACATCAACGAAAGAGAACGTTAAAGAAATCGCGGATAATATCGAGGCCACCCTGGAAGGCTCATATGCGGATAAATACGGTCATCACGGGGACATGTTATTTTATATCTGGAATTGCATTTTGTCAATAATGGTGTGCTATATGTTTTTTGGTGGGGGACAGAACGTAGCGGGTATGGCGGTCCTGGCAGGTCCAGTACAAGCGGAGAGAAAACAGCAGATAGAGCACGACATGTTATTTATATTCTTATGCTTGGGGCTAGCAATATTTATGTTATTCGTATTGATAAAGATGTGGCTATCAATCAGGAAGAAAGAAGATAAGAAAGAAAAAGACCCACCAGGGCCTACAGGAAGAACCTCCCCCTTAAATGAACCCCTCGCCTTTAATAGAAAGATAATATTACAGATGAGTAGTAGCGTGGACCTCGACTCGCTTGCACCGGGACACAGTCTCGAATGCATAGTGCAGGGAGTAGAGGACATTTCAGCTGAAGGCTCCATTGCCGAATCGGGTGAGGTGTAATAAATTAATAAATTTCCATTGGGTTGGGTCGAGTGTTGGGTAGCGAAGTGAGGTTACTAGGCGATTTAAGCTAGTGCTAAAAGAGGCATTAGATAAATGGCAGAGTAAAGGAACGGACTACCTGACGCGGTCCCAACCCAACCAAAATTAAACAGTCAACTAGGATACGAGCTACGCGGATTCGTATCTTAAGTCGACCACCCGTGAAGCGGCGAATTTTGAATTTTTTTTTTGTTTTTGTGGGCTTAAATGTAACTGTGAGAGATAAGTACATCCCTCTGGTGGTCAGTTGCTACTACCAGTCAAGACATCGAAGATGTCTCGTGACCGATAGCGGCTTGCCAAGCAAGCACCAAGAGCGGCGACCTCTAGCCCTGATGGACTAAAACATGCTTAATAAATAGGATTATAGGAAACAACTACTGGACGGGCAAAGGCCCCGACTCCCATTGAATTATACCTATAAATCCAAAATTGGTAGCCAAATTTGTTATTTGTCTTTTCTCCACCAGACACAGACCGGTTTCGAACTCTTTATGTTCTCATCAGTGTGCCACAGGTAGCTGAAAAGACAAATAACAAAGGCAAACCAAACTGGTCTATGGCAGACCCAGCACATAGTAACTGTGAGAGATAAGTACATCCCTCTGGTGGTCAGTTGCTACTACCAGTCAAGACATCGAAGATGTCTCGTGACCGATAGCGGCTTGCCAAGCAAGCACCAAGAGCGGCGACCTCTAGCCCTGATGGACTAAAACATGCTTAATAAATAGGATTATAGGAAACAACTACTGGACGGGCAAAGGCCCCGACTCCCATTGAATTATACCTATAAATCCAAAATTGGTAGCCAAATTTGTTATTTGTCTTTTCTCCACCAGACACAGACCGGTTTCGAACTCTTTATGTTCTCATCAGTGTGCCACAGGTAGCTGAAAAGACAAATAACAAAGGCAAACCAAACTGGTCTATGGCAGACCCAGCACATAGTAACTGTGAGAGATAAGTACATCCCTCTGGTGGTCAGTTGCTACTACCAGTCAAGACATCGAAGATGTCTCGTGACCGATAGCGGCTTGCCAAGCAAGCACCAAGAGCGGCGACCTCTAGCCCTGATGGACTAAAACATGCTTAATAAATAGGATTATAGGAAACAACTACTGGACGGGCAAAGGCCCCGACTCCCATTGAATTATACCTATAAATCCAAAATTGGTAGCCAAATTTGTTATTTGTCTTTTCTCCACCAGACACAGACCGGTTTCGAACTCTTTATGTTCTCATCAGTGTGCCACAGGTAGCTGAAAAGACAAATAACAAAGGCAAACCAAACTGGTCTATGGCAGACCCAGCACATAGTAACTGTGAGAGATAAGTACATCCCTCTGGTGGTCAGTTGCTACTACCAGTCAAGACATCGAAGATGTCTCGTGACCGATAGCGGCTTGCCAAGCAAGCACCAAGAGCGGCGACCTCTAGCCCTGATGGACTAAAACATGCTTAATAAATAGGATTATAGGAAACAACTACTGGACGGGCAAAGGCCCCGACTCCCATTGAATTATACCTATAAATCCAAAATTGGTAGCCAAATTTGTTATTTGTCTTTTCTCCACCAGACACAGACCGGTTTCGAACTCTTTATGTTCTCATCAGTGTGCCACAGGTAGCTGAAAAGACAAATAACAAAGGCAAACCAAACTGGTCTATGGCAGACCCAGCACATCTCTCACAGTTACTATGTGCTGGGTCTGCCATAGACCAGTTTGGTTTGCCTTTGTTATTTGTCTTTTCAGCTACCTGTGGCACACTGATGAGAACATAAAGAGTTCGAAACCGGTCTGTGTCTGGTGGAGAAAAGACAAATAACAAATTTGGCTACCAATTTTGGATTTATAGGTATAATTCAATGGGAGTCGGGGCCTTTGCCCGTCCAGTAGTTGTTTCCTATAATCCTATTTATTAAGCATGTTTTAGTCCATCAGGGCTAGAGGTCGCCGCTCTTGGTGCTTGCTTGGCAAGCCGCTATCGGTCACGAGACATCTTCGATGTCTTGACTGGTAGTAGCAACTGACCACCAGAGGGATGTACTTATCTCTCACAGTTACTATGTGCTGGGTCTGCCATAGACCAGTTTGGTTTGCCTTTGTTATTTGTCTTTTCAGCTACCTGTGGCACACTGATGAGAACATAAAGAGTTCGAAACCGGTCTGTGTCTGGTGAAGAAAAGACAAATAACAAATTTGGCTACCAATTTTGGATTTATAGGTATAATTCAATGGGAGTCGGGGCCTTTGCCCGTCCAGTAGTTGTTTCCTATAATCCTATTTATTAAGCATGTTTTAGTCCATCAGGGCTAGAGGTCGCCTCTCTTGGTGCTTGCTTGGCAAGCCGCTATCGGTCACGAGACATCTTCGATGTCTTGACTGGTAGTAGCAACTGACCACCAGAGGGATGTACTTATCTCTCACAGTTACTATGTGCTGGGTCTGCCACAGACCAGTTTGGTTTGCCTTTGTTATTTGTCTTTTCAGCTACCTGTGGCACACTGATGAGAACATAAAGAGTTCGAAACCGGTCTGTGTCTGGTGGAGAAAAGACAAATAACAAATTTGGCTACCAATTTTGGATTTATAGGTATAATTCAATGGGAGTCGGGGCCTTTGCCCGTCCAGTAGTTGTTTCCTATAATCCTATTTATTAAGCATGTTTTAGTCCATCAGGGCTAGAGGTCGCCGCTCTTGGTGCTTGCTTGGCAAGCCGCTATCGGTCACGAGACATCTTCGATGTCTTGACTGGTAGTAGCAACTGACCACCAGAGGGATGTACTTATCTCTCACAGTTACTATGTGCTGGGTCTGCCATAGACCAGTTTGGTTTGCCTTTGTTATTTGTCTTTTCAGCTACCTGTGGCACACTGATGAGAACATAAAGAGTTCGAAACCGGTCTGTGTCTGGTGGAGAAAAGACAAATAACAAATTTGGCTACCAATTTTGGATTTATAGGTATAATTCAATGGGAGTCGGGGCCTTTGCCCGTCCAGTAGTTGTTTCCTATAATCCTATTTATTAGGCTTAAATGTAGTTTTTCGGAATTCTTTTTGTGTTTTCATTTGTTGAAAGAGCCATTAGCAAGACCACGACAAGTCAGGGAGAGTAAATTTAGTAAGTTTGAAATCTAGTACGAAAAGAATAGTGGGGAAATAAGTACGGTAGAGTCCTTACTAAAATGTAATATTATAGATGTAATTTTGGGAGAAACAAATGTCAAGTTGTACAACTATAGAAATGAAGATTAATAACTAGTAAAATGAGAGTATTAGGTGTGAAAAAACAAATGGAAAGCTGTCAAAATATTGAAATAAAGATTAATGCAGTTGAATTTTGAGCAAAAAGCAAGTAAATAAAGACATATATAAATGAGGGAAAACAAGTAGGTACCTAATTAGGAAACTTAAGAGTAATTAAAAACATAGAGTTAATGGTAAAATTGTCGAAATACAGATAGGAAATCGGTAGATAGCTTAAAATTATATTGTAAATAAACAAGATAAATAGTAGGTTTTCTGCATTTCTCTCATGCGAACCAGAAATTTTTTGTATCTTTTCATTGGGAGACTCGAGTCCCATATAGTGTATGAATAAATTAGTAGTTAGATGATAGGATTATACTCACTAATTCTGTTTCTTTTTGTTTTCATACACTGGAGCACACACATATGGAGGGCAAAAGGCACAAGGCGTTATTTGTTGGAGGCATGGTAGACGGTATTCCAGTCCAGTTCACAAAGCTTGGGGCCAAACGAGGCTGTCTAGTAGTTCGAGGACGACATCCAAACCATCCAAGCCACCCACATGTAATAATGTAATGTCTCTATGGAAAGGTGGATAAATCAATAATCACATAATATTATCGATCTATTGGAAAACAAATTACACATACCTTGCTTTGGTCGAGATCAGCAGTCACAAATCACAATTCACAGCCACAGCATAGCACGCTCCGGTAACACCTGTTGGAATTCACTAAAATTCTTCTCTGTAAATCTGACAAAACAACACAGGCTCGTTGAAAATGCAGGCGTGAGTTCAAGTTCGTGGAAGGAAAAAGTGCTTATTTGAGGAAATTCAACACCAACATCCGTTACTGTGCATGCGAACGACATAATAAAGGTTAAGGTTATGCTCGAACCTCGAAGCATGATGTCGCCATGTTGTCCTTGACGCTTGACAGCCAGCAAACGCGGAACGGAATAAACGATAGGACAGCGCCGTCTTCAGCCAAAACAGACTGAGAATGAACAGTGCCGGACTCTGCCCGAACTTGATTTCGCGAGTGCTCATGAAAAGTGTACATACATACAGACATTATACTATGTAATTAGAAGTATTTTGTATAATGTATTTTGCCGTTTTGTGTATATATAATTTTAAATAGGAGGGTCATAGGATTTTCTTTTTTTGTTGTGTACTATGGTGTGATATTTTTATTAATTTTTTTTTTGATAGGGTAGGATAGTCAAATTTAAATTTCTCTTAAAGCTGGAGGCCAGCTTTCACTAGGCGGGGGAGATATGTCAAGAGCTGGTTTTAAATTAATAAATTGTGGACTTGGGCAAGGAATAACTATACACTCAGTATAGCTATTTAATTAAATAACAAAGTCAGCATTTATTGTATTTATTTGGGACATAAACTATTGTAACATAATTAATCAAAAAGAATTATAAAACTATATGTAGAATAAGCAAGAAATGTTGACTTAGGATATTTACTAAACAATTGCCTAAGTAGGTCAGGGGAGTAGGTCTGTTGAAGACAGGGGAAAGATATTCATTCGATTTTCGGTTTCTGAAACAAAAAGGTGTTTCCAGGTATTTCGATAAAATCGGTAATTTATACAAAAATGGCAATGGTTGAGATCTCCCTCGTGATAGTGAAAGTGTGGGCAATGTAAGTACCAATAGTTCTTTTTATAATTGTTAAGTTGGTTCTAGTAGCGAGCATACAACAATACGTGACGATTTCTCATAGTGCCCTGAAGGGCGAATATTAAAGAAAAACCTAACCTAAAAAAAACACTTTTTTTAGGTTAAGGGATAGTTCCGGCGATAAAATTTGGTCATCTAATACCAGTTTTCAAACAGCACGTTGAAGTCTATAATACCATAAATTTTGAACAATCCTATATGAACAACCCCGGTGATACGATGGAGTGAATTTTAGGATGGACGCCCCTGTATCTCGAAAAAGAGCAATGTCAGAAAAAACAGATATATACCAAAAATTCAGGTATTTATCGGTGATAAACTGCCATATGTTTTCTTTTAAATTAGTATTGTCTGGATGCCACAATAAAAAAATTACGAAGTTTCTATTTCAAAGAGAGGGCCAACTTTGAGGTGCCCGTTCAAAGAAACGGTTTGACGTAGAACAACCAAACATGGCTCATATTGTGCACTGTTTATTCCTCTTTAATTTTCAATATAGGTACTTTTGCGATAGCATGCACCGAAAGCTCGATATAAAGCAAAAAAGAGACCCTTTGGGTGGTGGATGGGGATGTTCCGGGGACAGCTGTGTCCCACAAACTCAGACCCAAAATGAGCATCCTAAGATCAGTATAAGAAAAAATAAAAATCAAATCCTATATAATTTTCCACCTTGAGCCTACGTTTCCTGGAGTATAGGGATATCCAACGAAACGTGGGGCAACGAGCGGAGGACTGACTTCACTCACTTCATAGCGATATGAGGAGTAAAGCAACATTTACCGCGTTTAGTACTTGGATGGGCTCCACGGAAAGACGCGGTCTCGCTTCCCTACTTCTAACGGCTTGTATATCAGCTATATCGCAGAAACAATACAACTGTAGGCGAGAGGTGTATTGAGGATATACCATCCTTCGGAGGGGATGTAAAGCAGTCGGTCCCTCGTCTATTAAATGTTAGGCAAGTAAAAAATCCCTACTCTTAGTAAGATAAGAGGTTCGGCAAAATTTCCAGGTTGGGGGTTGCTCGTCTCCTGGCGTCGCGTCGGTGATTGGCCTCCGTAGCGGAAATAGGCCGACGTTAAATAAGTGATTAAAAAAAAAAAAAAATGACCACCTCTAATAACTTCTTTATTTTATAAAAAAATGTTTTCTATAAAAGTTGTAGGGTTTATTGAAAGCATTTAGAATATGTATTCAGAAAAATAAATGAAAGTCGTTTAGAGGAGATATGGTTTTAACTTGCATTTTTTGAAATGGAACACCCCATTTTTTTGCATTTTTGAAATCAAGGTACTTTTCTCATTTTGAATAAGGTATCGGCTTTGTATCAAACATGAAGGGCGTCATTTTGAACAGTTTATGTAGGATAGTTTTAATTACTTTTATTTATAGTTGTAATTAATATTAATATCTAAATTAGCCAAGACTAATGCATTCTAAAAATAAAAATAAAAAAAGATAATATGATATATATCTATATATTCGAAATGAGAAAAGTACCTTGATTTCAAAAATGCAAAAAATGGGGTGCTTCATTTGAAAAAATGCAAGATAAACCATATCTCCTCTAAACGACTTTCATTTATATTTCTGAATATATATTCTAAATGCTTTCAATAAATCCTACAACTTTTATAGAAAAAAAATTTTTATAGCATCAAAAATAAAGAAGTGATCATTTTCGTTGGATATCCCTGTACATTACTGAAGGCTTCTGCATTGTCACACGCTGTGGCTCTTGGAACAGGCGAGACGGGTTTCTTTGGGACAATTTGTCTTGTACCAAAGTCCCTATTCGCCTGACCAAAGTTCTCTTAAATGCCATTAGTGCTCGAATCCTATCTAGACAATATGGCTTGATGTAATACTGTAGTATTGTCCCATTTAGAGTATGGTTGGTGTCTCAGTTCGGCTGCCACACACCGGATTTTGGATGTATACGCCCTGCCTGCTATTATGCATTCCATTACGCTCTGGATTCGAGAAGCGTATTGTTTATTCAATCGGATTTTTGCCTAGATTTTATTTACGCGCCGCTTAATCTTCTCGACCCTGTCTACCGTGCTTGCCAGACGCGGCAGCGGAACGGTCTGGTATTTACCGCGATGGAAGTGCGGCTGGTACTTCCTTACGCTGACGAGGTGCCCTTACGTAACCTGTTCGGTGCAGTAAGGATACTTGGTCTCTCAGATGTTGTTGAGTGCAAGCGCGATACTCAGGGAGCATATCACATCAGTAGCTCTCTGCTCTCATAGCAGATCAGAACGTCATCCTTTAATTCCTCCGTCCACTTGAAACGTTCGTGTACATAGCATAGGTCGTCAACATTGATACCGTCCGGTAAGGTTCCTCCCATCTGTCTCTGACCCCCATACGAATGGGGTCGATTGTGAGAAGCCTGCCCTCCGCCGTGGTCGATAACCAGAGGACATGGATCCCCAGAATGGTTAGCTCCGAGAACCCACATCCGACATTTGTCATAGAGGGTTACCTCTCTCTGTCCAAAGTGCATTGCGAGGAAGTTGCGGTCCACATTTCGCACCGCATTTTTTACCATTTTTTACTTACTTATTATTATCATTATTATTATTGCTTTAATCGTTGTATTTGCAGGCGTCGCGTCATCTGCAACGACATCAAGACTGGGATGGCCTGTGAACAACACTGTGTATTGCACTTACCACGTGCAAACTATAATAACACAACTTTCATATTAGGAAAACAAAAATATTTTACCAACTTATAAATATGGGGCAGAAGGTGAAATTTTATTAATCTCAAAAATATTAAAACCTATAATATTAAAAGTTTTATATTATTAAAATAAAAACATTACTTTCCATAACATAAGTAATTAAAAAAATATTCATTATATTCATAGTGTTCTCGTATAACTATTAAAATAATTATTTAAGAAAGTACAACATTACATCAGATATTTTAAAAAATCCCCTAACTTGACTATGTAATTCTTACCATTCATTGCAGTTATCTTTGAATTTAAACTCCCTGCGGATGGTCCTATTTCTGTGTGTGCATCTCCTCATTTCTTCCGGAGGTGAAACAGTGGTAGTGGTGGTATAAATAATACCCTTACAATAAGACCAATAATCTGGGCAGCAATCGTCTACCCTGGTTGAATTGCAGAAATCATCACAATAACATAATGTACCTACGAACAAAAGAAAAAAGGTAGCTTAAAGTCTCTTGTTGAATTATACACAATTTATGTGAAGCTTAATCGTAAGTATTTGCATGTTTACCTATTGGTTAAATACTGCGATTATTCTGATTAGAGGCCGTCAGTGAAAGACAACACAGATCTTATGCATATTGGTCTCCGGTGGTATTTTTTATAATAATATGTGAGTATTGAAATTATAATAAATTTTATATACTTAAATAACTTGCTAATTTCCACATACTTTAAAAGAACGTATGTGGTTATTTCAGGCAAAAAAGTTTAGTTTGTGATTTACTGTAAGGTACATTACGCTACTACAAACTAGTTACAAAGTATGAATCACACACGACGCTACTGAAAGTTTATAAAATCAAGTCACTTCTCGATTGTTGCGGCTTTGTTACATTGTGTTTAATAATTATTATTCTATTACTGTGATTCAAGCTATTGTTGTCATCGTGTTAAAAAATGTCTAGTGATAGTAGTGCTTCATGTGATGAAGATATTATCCTTTATTTTAATTAATCGTATAAGAAAGTTATGAGAGATATCAATATAATATAATAATATAATACATGCTTTATTCATCATTTCAATCATTTCATAACCTGTGTAAATATGAACATGACAGTGACAGTGCAGGCCGGGTCCCCATTTATTCGCGTTTTTCGTAAGTTTAGCGTTTATGCGTTTCGCGACAATCCATAACATAAGCTGATTGCTGATTGGTCTGTTGCAAAATAGGTACGTAAAAGTTTAATGTGTGTCGCAAGTTCTTGTAGAGGCGGCCTTTCAGATCTAGAATCTAGAAGTTGCATTGTAATTTGGGTTCTATAAATACGACCAATAGAGAAATTTTATTCAAATTTAGCGGACCTATTTGGGGTGGAGTGTATTTCTATCTTTTGGACAGACAGAGTATAGCTCACGAATGTTTGCGGATGACTAATTACATGCTGAAAATATCACAGACGTGCACGCTGTAATACTATCTCCTTTGCACATTTAATGCAATATGGAACCTTACCAAAACGTTAGTCTTCAGTTGTCCGGTCCAATCTACGCCATCTGTGCGGTTCGCTCTCACTCTATAACGTAAACACGTTTGACAAAGACATTGCTATTGTGCGTATCGCACAGTGTCACTTAGGTTCAGACTTCACCAGTGGCGTGTGTTAGACTCTCTCAGAGATGCCGCTTTAATACATTTGTATTAATACATTTGTAATAAATTAAGTACATTTTTAGTATGAAAGTACAAAAGTACATTTTGCCATACGGATTTCTCAACTATTTACATCAATTACGTGTAAATCTAAAACATTGCGTTGTTGATATAAGCATATCGAAACAGCGCGCCGCTAGTGAAATCATATCAAGCGGGACCTTCAACAGATTAGATCGGACGACGGTCAGGGCTGAGTCATCCGCAAACATTCGTGAGCTCGACTTTAATAATGAAAATAATGTCACGACCTGCCCTTTGGACAGCCTGACTACAGGGGTTACTTGGCTACGAGAGGTTATGGAGTGACACCCATAAATGAGAATCGGAGCTATCAACAAACATAATTTATTAAAACAGATAAAACAACCACAGTCAAAAATTATACATTACAAGGGCCTTACCCAATACATAGCATCTTGGAGGGAGAGACGTGTCAATGATTCGGCTGAACTCCCCGTATCATTGATTTGTTGTTTATTTATATCATTCCTAAATACCTAGTCAGCATTTTCCATATAGGTGAATCCTATGGTCCGTGTTTGACTGTGTTATGAAATGCAACACTTGCAGTTCTGGTACTAGGTCAATAACAATAATGTTTACATTTTTTATATCTAGGCTAAATAAAGTTTAAGAAGAATTCATAAATATGTATATAATTTTGAAAATGAATTTAATTAATTGGCTTAAGTTATATTTAGGTATTTCTTTAACATGGAATATGCCAACCGGTGTTTTATTTTCTTATTTAGGTGATGCATATATTGATTCATGACACATCTCCCCTACCTCGTAGAGCTGGCCCCTAGCTCTTTCTAAAAATTACAGGAAAAACTGAAAGAGTATTAAATCTATATACATAAGGGGATGAGGGATCGTTAACAGAGCTTAATTTCTCTTATATTAATCATCGTTTAGGAATATCTCAATGTTTGTGAATATCTTGCTCTGTAGACGATTCCTCTACAAACGTTTTTAAATATTAAGTCGCACGTAAAAGGCAACAACGGAGAGAAAAAAAATATATATATATACACATATGTCTATTGTATCTATACAATTATATGTCACGTTTAATCAGACTAAAAATAAAAAAATACAAACAACAAGAAAGTCACCACGAATTGTCTTAGAGGCGCACGTTGAAAGTACTAAGCACTGAGTCCGGCACTGTTCATCCGTAACGTTATATGGTCCATTTGGTGACGCATGGTTGGTACTAGTGACAAAGTGACAAGCGATAGTTCTGGTCGGGTGCTGTTCTGTGTTCTGTGATGAAGAGATGGTAGTAGGTACGACAGTTTGTGGTTCCAAGATATAATTATCCCTTAAGTAACATGAGGGAAGTGGAAGTATAGTTTGAGATAATCAACAGGTGGTTGTGTTTATGCTGTGTTACTGGATCTGGTACAGACGTGAAATAGAAGAGAACCATAATATGTGTTTACAGCGGCTCTGTGGGATGTGCTACACATAACTGGAAATTTGCAGGGTAAGCAGTTTTCTAGGCTTTATGCAAGCCATGCTAGAATCACTACTAGACTATTTGATGAATGGAATTGCTTTTAGATAATTTGTCCTCATACTTCTAGATAAATAATCTGCTCCTTTGGTATTTCGGTGGTGATGGAAGAACCAACCCTCGAACTTTGGATGTTCCCATTAAACTATACTTAAGTAATACTTGGGGGTAAACACCTGTCATGAACTACCATCCCCAACACCAATTGGTTGCTTGCTTTTGTCGTTTGTCCTGGCTAGGGTTGATCTGCTGGTGGTTCTCAGTGCTCCTGGTCGTGCCTCATGTGGTTTTGTATTTCATGAAACAACAAAAATAGTACGTTTTATATAAAGTTCCTCTTAAAAACTAATTTCTTATATGTACTTTAAGAATATAATAATAATATATAATAACGGATATTTGATTATTCAGGAGATTTTCTATTTGGTGTTGATCATTATTTAATTTATTGATACTGTCCGTGAAGAATTTCCCGTCTTCAGCATCAAGATTACCGGTAATTGCTTTAAATATACTACCTGCTCCGTTTAGTATACCGCGTTTGAATCGTTTTGTTCAAACTTTACCTTGAGAGAGTTTGATATTTGGTTTAGCAGTGTTATGTGCGTTTTGACTTTGACTAGGAATTCTTTTGTTTCACGTGTGTCGAGGAGGAATATATTGACAATTGATTCTAAAATTTTGTTGTTATTGATGAAGGCTTCTTCAAGGCTTGATAGATTTTTATGAACTAGTAGAGTCCATTTATTATTGGAAATGATTATCCTCGTTACATCGTGGTAATAGACTCCGACGGTGTTATTGATAGGTGTTATTTGGTACTGGGATATGGCTGCTCCGATCAGCAAGGTGAACCTGTAAGGTAATTTAGGCTTCAAAATATGGTTTTAACCTGTCAAAATTAGCTTTAGTTTTTTGTTTTGTTTTTTCGTTAAGGAGGGTGGCTGAATTTTTATGGAGTTCAACAATCTCAAATGGTCCGTTAAATTTGTTACGTAATTTATCGGTAATTTGGGATTCTTTTAGATATACTTTTTGTCCAATTTGATATTCGGGGGTTTCTTTTGAAACATGAGCGTCGAATCGAACTTTCGCTTTTTGTCTTTGTATTTCAGTTCTTGCGCGTGCAACTTTATAATAGTGAGAGAGGCGATTATTTAGGTCTCTGATGTATTTCGTAACTAGTTCTTCCTGATTATATAGCGTCTCGGGCGGTCTGCTGGACGTGTGTCCAAAGTCTAGCTCATAGGGTGTAAATCCGTGAGTTTTATTAGTAGACGTATTGTAGCATATTACTGCGTAAGGTAATATGTTGAAGGGGTGTTCGTCAGGATGTTCTGTTATGTGTATTCGGATCATTTCTAATAAGGTAGAGTGGAACCTTTCCAAGGAACCATTAGATTGGGGATGTCCTACGCTAGAATGTGTTACTTTGATGTCATAGAGAAGACATAAATCTCTTATAATGGCGTTATCGAATTCTCGACCGTAATCGCAATGAATTCGAAGAGGTGTACCGAAGTGCTGGAAGTAAACGAGTAGAGTGTTTGCAATTGATTTTGCTGATTTATCTTTAATGGGGTATGCTTGGCTGAATTTTGTAAGTTCGTCGCGTATTGTAAGCGCGTAGTTTTTCGTTGGAACTTCTAGTACGTCAATGTTTATACGTTCGAAAGGGGACCTAG
This sequence comes from Rhagium mordax, assembly GCA_963680705.1. NCBI lineage: Eukaryota > Metazoa > Arthropoda > Insecta > Coleoptera > Cerambycidae > Rhagium > Rhagium mordax. The sequence continues at coordinate 44,978,400 of OY796657.1, forward strand.
GCGTTTCTGTAATTACGAGAGGGCTGTCAAGGTTTTTGCGACAACTTTTCGTTTCCTGGCAAGTTTTGCAGGTTTTTACAAATTTTTCAACGTCCTTTGTCAATCCTTTCCAGTTGTATTTTTCTCGAATACGCCGAATGGTTTCATTTATTCCGCGGTGGAGATGGGCTTTACTAGTATGGTATTGGTCGATAATAATTGGGATTTGGTCGTCGCTAGGTGTACTGGTAACGTTCTGACATATTTTGAGTTTCACGTCTTTTTCTGATAATAAGAATGACAATATTTCAAGGATAGGGAGTTCGATATTGTTTTCAATATAGTACGTTTCAGAGTCGTTGAATACTTTACGACTACTGTATAGTGACATGAACAAGTTTTGGACTACGGTTTCGGGGTCATATAGTAGAGCCACGATAAAGTAGTTTCTATGCCGCACCGACTTACTGGATAATTTATTTAATTCTAAATTCCGAAAGTCTGCGTCTTCTTCGAATAAGTCTTCAAGGATTTTGTAGTGAAAATCTTTGAGATTATTTTGTTGGAAAAAGGTCACTATATTTTTGTTGGTTTTATCTAGGAGTTGCCCGTTCGAAAATTCGATTTTTGAATAGTCGATAAGCGACTTTGTTTTATACAGCTTTGTGAAGGTTTCGAATTCTTTTAAGACATCTTCTTGTTCGTTTGTTTCTGTCGTGTCACTTTGACTGTCAGAGTCGGATTCTCTTAAAGTCGAGGGTCCTTGAATGGGGTACGTTACTAATTTGGAATTTGTTTGAAAGTTAGAAAAATCTTGGACGTGATTTATCCTTATACGAGATAGAGCGTCTGCGTTTTTTTAATGCGACCGGGTTTATATTCAATCTCGTACTCGTACTCTTCGAGTTTCAGGCGCCAACGTGCTAGACGGCTACCAGGATCTTTTATTGAGAAGAGCCACGTTAAGGGTCTATGGTCTGTAATTATTTTGAATTTTCGACCAAATATGTAAGGACGGAAGTGTTTTACGGCCCATACGATTGCTAAAAGTTCGCGTTCTATGGTTGAGTATTTAGTTTCGGCTTTACAGAGGGTCCTTGAGGCGAAAGCGATTGGCAAATCTTTACCAATGGGGCCTTGTGATAGCACAGCGCCAATAGCAAAGGCACTTGCATCGGTGGTAAGTAGAAATGTTTCGTCAAAGTTTGGATAGATAAGAACTGGGGTTGAAATGAGGGCTTGTTTTAATTCTTCGAAAGATTTCTTACATTCCGAATTGAAATCGAAAGGAACATCCTTTTATAATAATGTGGTGAGGGATTTAGATAATTTTGCGAAATTACTTATAAATCTGCTATAATAACCTGCCAGACCGAGGAAGGATTTGATCTCCTTCTGGTTAGTAGGCTAAGGAAAATTTTGGATGCACTGTATCTTATCGGGGTTTGGTTTCACTCCTTCTTTGGTAATGAGATGACCCAGATAAGCGACTTCTTTGCGAAGGAATTCGCACTTATCAGGCTGAATTTTTAAGTTGGCATTTCGAAGACGTTTGAATACTTCTGTGAGACGAGAAATGTGTGTGTGAACTGTCGGGGAATATATGATAATGTCATCCATGTATACGAGACATCTCTCGTTTTGGATGCCCATGAGGATGTTATCCATAACTCTTTGGAAGGTGGAAGGGGCGTTTTTAAGCCCGAAAGGCATACGGACGAATTCGTAGTGTCCGTTTTCAACACTAAAGGCACTTTTCGAGATATCTTTTGGATCTATCTCGATCTGGTGGAACCCAGATGCTAAGTCCAATGTGGTAAAATATTGGCACTTGCCTAACTGGTCCAAAAGGTCTGAGATATTTGGTAATGGATATTTATCTCCTACAGTCAACTCGTTGAGTTTTCTGTAGTCCACAACCACACGCCATTTTTGCTTACCCGAAGCATCTAACTTTTTAGGGACAACCCACACTGGAGACGACCAGGGGGAATTCGAGTGACGAATAATATTTTGATCTAACATTTTGGATACCTGTGTTTTGACTTCTTCTTTGTGTATTTGGGGGTATCGATACGATTTCGTGAAAACCGGGTTCGCGTCATTGGTATCTATTGAATGTTTAATCTCGTTAGTAAAGGTTAGTTGGTCACCTTCAAGGTAGAAAATATCCGAGTATTCTAGACAAAGTTGAGTTATCAGTTCGTTTTCCTCTCCGTTTAGGTGATCCAGACGGAGTTGGCTTTTTAATTCGTAATGTTTGTCCACGTAAGTTTGAGTGTTTTCCTCGTTTATATTATTTAGTGAGAAATTTTGGATTGGTTCTAATTTTATGTTTGAAAAATCAACGGTTTTGGATATTGCGTTTGCATTTAATATAGAGGTAATAAATTCACCTTTATCATTTATTTGGACGATCGCGTTAGGAAGTCTTACTTTGTCTATTTCGGTAGCTAGCAGTATAGCTTCCGTATTGGTTAAATGACATTTAAGTTTGGTAATTTGTTCCGTACGTGGTTCAACTGAAATTATGTTTGATATATTGCGAGTAGTGTCTGGGTTTGGGTAGTTTTGTATGTTTGATAAACCTTGGTCAGCGACTTTATGAATCGGAATCGTTTTGAAATTTGTTATAAGTTTTTTGTTTTTTATGTCGACTATGCAATTATAGTGTTCCAAGAAATCAGACCCTAGGAGTCCATCGAATTCTATGTCGAGATCGCATACATAAATTTTTCCGGACATCTCTTACTATAATTTTCACACATTTTAGGTTTGAATATAGATAAACCTGCGCCTGTGTCAATTAATAGTTTGTGCGTGTTAGTAGCGTCATAAATGTAATACAAGTTTTTGGATTTAACAGACAACAAGGGGCTTATAGAAACTGTTGTTCTGGGAAATTGAGGTTTGGGTTGAAATTGTCCAAGTTCATTTTGCCAAACTGGGTCTGTAATACTGTCATGTTGGAGTCTCCGGTTTTGTAATACGGCGGGTCCGACTGGGCATATGGACCTGATCGAAAATCCTGATTATATTCAGGTGTTGTATCGAAAGTTGGCTCATCTGTGTAGTAATTTTCGGGGGAATTATTAGCAGTATAATAATCCTCATTAGCGTTGTCATATCCGAAACTATTAGCTGTATAATAGTTCACATTTGCACAGGGGTTATTATCAGTATAATATCCCTCGTTGATATTTTCACATGGGTTATCAAGAGCATAATCATTTTGATTTTGTTGTTCTGGATTTTCGAATTCAACATTTTGATTAAGATGAAGCGTTTTTCTATTTGTATTCGGTTTATAATAGTTAGGATTCGGTTGAATCGCGGGCGGTCTTGCATTGTTAAAATTTGGGTTTGGTGTAATAACAGATGATCTTTGTTGCTGGAAGTTTTGTGAAGTTCCGGGGTTTTGGTTGTAATAGTTAGGTCTTTGTTGTTGGAAGTTTTGTGAAGTTCCGGGGTTTTGGTTGTAATAGTTAGGTCTCTGTTGTTGGAAATTTTGCGAATTTCCAAGATTTTGGTTATAGTAATTTGGTCTAGAGTAATTTTGGGGAATACCAAAATTTGGGGGTCGGAAAGTTTGTTGTTTTTTCCGGCATTCACTAGCGATATGTCCTATACGTTTGCAAATTGAACATTGTCTTGCAGGTGAGGATACATTTGGATTGCGCATAGGAGTAACAGTATTATTGTTGCGATTGGGTTTTTGCGTTTCAAAATAATTTAATTGGAGTTCTCTTCGAACTCTTGTTATTGCCGTCAGCATGTCCGCGGGGTCGCTTGCTCTAACAACTTGCGCGAGATTAGGTTCTAATCCTGTGAGTAGCGTGTTTAAAACCATACCTTCGGTTAATTGTATTTGAGCTTCTTTTTGCGCTACCGTTAGTCGTTGTTTATTGACGGAAGCATGCATTTTCGCTTCATGAGTTTGTAAGCGGGCAATAAACGTGAGTGGAGATTCGCTAGGGAGCTGTCGCATCCTTTGCAAATCTTGTATTAACGAAGTTAAATCTCTACTATCTCCGAAAGGATTTTCTAAAAGAGTCCTAATTTCGTCCCATGAAGTGGGGTCTCTAGAGTTCACTAGTTCAGCTGCACGACCTGTTAACTGGTTTTTTATATGAACGGTTAAAAGTACCACCTGATTACCAATTGACATATTATACGCGGTTCTGCATGAATTTAAAAATGTAGTTAGATTTATTTGATTACCGTCGTATTCAGGAACGATTGAGAATATTTCGCTCAATTTGTATGGTTCAACAACTTCCTGTGGAGGTTTGTTTTGTTGCTGTTGTTGTTGCTGTTGTTGAGCCATATTTCTAGTAGTTACTGTCATAAACTAATTTGAATTTTGGAAGACTTAATCTTATTTTATTTATAGCGTAAAGACAATAGAACTGTACTTTCCACGTATTTCGCGTTTTAAATAATACGATTTTTAATTAATTAGGTTTTGCACTTAAATAACGAGATGATTCTATAAGTACTTACACGTAAATCTTCATTTGTAGACGTTGGTTCTTTTTTCTGGTTGAAGGATTGGAATCCGCCACCTGTTGTCAAAGGTCTCCTTGTTCTGACGATTCTTTTCCTGAAGTTAGGTCCTTTTTTGGGAATGTTCCTTGTTCTTCGGGGAGGTTTTCGTTAGCTAGGCTTTTCTTCCAGGTGTTTTCCAAATCCTACCGACTGCGCCCATTTTATATCACTCAATATTAAATACACTTTTTAAAAACATTTATATTCACTTGTACAATTTTATGTGTGATTGGTTACAATTATTATAAAATATATTAAGAATACAATATGGTTGCTTTGAGTACTACGATGAATAAATATAGACTAACTGCCTGTGTGCCTGTCGGTCATATTTATAACATCGTGGTATCGTTGACGCGGGCATCAGCATTCTTAGAAATTAATGCTATGCCAGCGTCTCACATGACAATGGTTTTTCTCCAGGAAGCTGTTATCGCTTTCAGATAGGGCACGTAACCAGACGATGGATATCGGGTTACCTGATATGTACAGGGTTATTCATTATAAATTACCCACCCCTTATCAGCGTTATTATTGCCTATAGAACAAAAAGTTTTAAATAAAAGTTGTGTGGTTATGACTGAATTTTGTTAAAATGCTATCAAAAGTACAGTGACGTGCAGATTTCAGGGGATACAAAAAAATAATACATTTTTTTAAATGGGATACCGTATATATTATTACATTTTTGGAATGATCCTTTTTTCCTGATTTCAAAAATATACCATATGTTACCCCCACCATATACCGTTTTTGAGTTATTAACTGTCGAATATCTTAGTTAAACTTATTACTGTAAATATGGAAAAGTTAACATTATTAAAGTGAGCTATGAAAATGAAAATTGTTATGTTTGATAAATGACATTTCTTTAATGAAATTATCAAAATGATTTACAGTGTCATTTTCATAGCTCACATTAATAATGTTAACTTTTTCATATTTACAGTAACTAGTTTAACTAAGATATTCGACGTTTAATAACTCAAAAACGGTATATGGTAGGGGTAACATATGGTATATTTTTGAAATCAGGAAAAAAGGATCATTCCAAAAATGTAATAATACACAGGGTATCCTATTTAAAAAAATGTATTATTTTTTTGTATCCCCTGAAATCTGCACGCCACTGTACTTTTGATGGCATTTTAACAAAATTCAGTCATAAGCACACAACTTTTATTTAAAACTTTTTTTTCTATAGGCAATAATAACGCTGATAAGGGGTGGGTAATTTATAATGAATAACCCTGTACTTATAATTAAATGAATTTTAGTTACTTTGATATTTAACAAGTCCAATTATTTAAGCATGTAACATATATATATATATATATATATATATATATATATCTATATATATATATATATATATATATATATATATATATATATATATATATATATATATATATATATATATATATATATATATATATATATATATATATATATATATATATACATATAAACCGGCATTATCAGGCCCAAAATTGTATGTCTTTAGAGTATACTAAGCCCGACACCTACTTACGAAGCCCGACTCCGGGCTTGGTAAAAACTTACGTGTATATTTAAGTGGTTAAGCTTGGTAGGGCTAATGGAACGTCCTCCCCAAATTTTTGATGGGCTTGGTAAGGTCGGTATTTCTCTCAAAATATACAGAATTAATTCCGAAAATTTCATATAGAGGGCGCACAACTTGATCAGTATATACAATGATAATATATGACCGATTTAGCGAAGCCCAGTATTTTATTCGTATGATGCGTAGCCCGAAAACTTGCCAACATCGCATCAGGTAAAGTAGCTGTCTCTTCTAATGAAACAATTGAAAGTTACCGTGAATAAATCCATTTTATTAAGTAACACACCAATTAAAAAACTGGAAGTAGTCAGTACTACGATAATTTTCACTAATAATTGTCAGGTACAGTTTTGTTTATAAAAATAAAAGCCAATACATTTTTAATGGGTTCATTTTAGGTGGATTACTCTATAAATAATCACGAAACTCGAACCGTAAATTAGTCGATGTAATTCGATGTCAATTTTAATTCTCTTTTAATTTATGGTTAAATGCAGTTTATTCAACTGTTAAAGCTATTCAACCATTTAAGTTTTGCATAAGGAAGCAACTCAATCAAATAAGAGAAAATTAAAGTTAGAATTAGAATATTATGTTTTTTTTCTAAACGGTTTTACTGATTAAAAAATTATAAAGTGTTTGGAATTTAAGAATACTATTATCTAAAGAGAAAAATACAGTGGGTCCCAGGATCAGGTAACGCACTCTTGTAAACTATGTTATTTTTGATTTGCCGAGAAAAAGTCATTCTTTCTAAAAAGTTTTGCTTGTCTTAGGAAGCCATAAGCAGCCGTCAAACTTGAGATCACTTTACAGGGTATTCTAAAATTGCTTTATGGCATTAGTATTTCTACATGCAGCCAGTCACTTAATTCTAAAAATTAGAATATAATTTTTCTTATTAGATTTTATTTAACATTTTCTTCTTTAAATTTATTTATTTTTTATTTATTTTTTATTTATTTTTTGAAATTAGATTGATTCCTACTTTAATTTTGATTATTGGTTGAGGTTATCAACCTGAGCGAATTGAAGCTGGTATTTATTTATTATTTTATACTTTATTAGTTTCTTTACCTATAATAATTTCAATTTTTTTTTTATCATGAAAAATGTAATTCTTTAAGTTTTTATTTTTTTTAATAATAATGTAAATAGAGTTTCTATATATTTATGTATAAATTTAGTATTTTTTGTTAAAATACGTATATTTTTTATTCATTTATGATTACCTAAAGCCCATGTAGAGGTTTCTGTTTCAGGGTCAATAATTTTGGCAGGTATTATATTAAAATTGGGAGGTTATGGATTTTTACGTTTAATAATATTATTTATTGAAATTGGAATAAAAATTCATTATTATTTTATTATTATTAGGTTAGTAGGTGGATTTTTGGTTTCTTTGATTTGTATTCGTCAAAGAGATATAAAATGAGGGTTTTGAGGTTCTCTGGTAATGATAAATGCTCATGAATTTATGTTCTTCTAGTTTATTTTGTTTAGCTAATATTTCTTGTGAACGAATAGGGAGACGAAGACTTTATTTAAATAAGGGATTTTTAAATTAAATTATACCTAGACTTTTATTGTGACGATTTTTACTTTGTTCTTCTAATATAGCGGCTCCTCCCTCTTTAAATTTAATAGGAGAAATTTTGTTAATTAATAGTTTAATTTCATTTGTCGAATATTATTTTTATCTTTAATTTCGTTTTTTAGAGCTGTGTATTCGTTATTTTTATATTCTTTTTCTCAGCATGGTAATTTTTATTCAGGGACATTTTCTGTTTATCAAGGAATGTTACGCGAATATTTATTATTATTTTTACATTGAATACCTTTAAATTTATTAATTTTAAAGGGTGAATATTTGGTGTTATGAATTTAATCTAAGTAGTTTATAAAAAATATTGATTTGTGATTTCAAAGATATAGTTTTCTATTTTAGATAATTACTCTATTTGTAAATTTATTTTAATTTATTTTTATTAATTTTTTTATCACTTTTTTTCTCTTAGGCTACATTTTTTAATCCAAAATTTTAATTTTTAAATTATGAATAATATTAATTATTGAATTAAATTTATTAACATTAAATTCTTTATCTGTAATTATAACTATCTTATTAGATTGAATGTCGTTATTATTTATAAGATTTGTTTTATTTATTTCTTCTATAGTAATTTATTATAGTCAAGAATATGTTTGTTGATGAAAATTTAAATCGATTTATTTATTTGGTGGTTATATTTGTTTTATCAGTAATATTATTAATTATTAGACCTAACTTAATTTCAATTTTATTAGGCTGAGATGGATTAGGTTTAGTTTCTTATTGTTTAGTAATTGATTACCAAAATGTTAAATCTTTTAATGCTGGGATATTAACAACATTATCTAATCGTATTGGAGATGTTATTTTACTTATATCTATTGCTTGAATAATAAATTATGGAAGAAGAAATTTTATTTTTTATTTGGATTTAATAAAAGAAGATTTTTCTATAAAATTAATTTTATATATGGTAGTTTTAGCTGCTATAACTAAAAGAGCTCAAATTCCTTTTTCTTTTTGATTACCTGCTGCTATAGCAGCTCCAACTCCAGTTTCTTCTTTAGTTCTTCAACTTTAGTTACAGCTGGGGTTTATTTATTAATTCGTTTTAATTTTTGTTTTTCTTCAAATTTAATATTAATTTTATTATTAATTTCAAGTTTAACTATATTTATATCAGATTTAGTGGCTAATTTTGAATTTGATTTAAAAAAATTATTGCTTTAGCAACATTAAAAGTCAATTAGGTTTAATAATAAGGATTTTAGCTTTAGGAGAGTATAAATTAGCTTTTTTCATTTATTAACTCATGCTTTATTTAAAGCTTTATTATTTATATGTGCAGGAAATATTATTCATAATTTAAATAATTGTCAAGATATTCGTTTCATAGGAAAATTAAATAAGCATATACCATTAACTTGCACTTTTTTTAATATCAGAAAATTTTCTTTGTGGGTTACCTTTTTTATCTGGATTTTATGAATTTAGTTCTATCCATGTTGGGTCAAATTATTATTATAATAATTTCTTTCAACACTTATGAGTTGAAAATAAGGGTTTCCCATTTTTAAATGTCGTCATTTAAGGAGGTGATAGAGCATCGAAAAATAAGTCGACCTGCCCAAAAAAAATATCCAGTGGCGTGGGAAATGGGGTGAGAAATAGAGGGCGTCACCCCAGCATCTACGCCACTGGTGATTTTTGACATGAGTTATTCTTATAGGATTGTAGGTATGTAGTTCAGTACTGCCTGTGCAAAATTTGGTTAAAATCGGTCGTATGGTCTAGAAGTTATGACAAAAAAACGATTTTTCTATTCCAACTTTGAAGGCCTGTAACTTCGTTATTATGCACTTTTAATATAGGTTTTTTTGGGCAGGTCGACTTATTTTTCGATGCTCTATCACCTCCTTAAAGGACGACTTTTAAAAATGAAACACCCTGTATATTAACTCAGTTGGGCTTGGTAAGGTGACGCTATGAAGTAGCTTTACAAGTACTGGAAAATATATGTTTAAGTGAATATTAAATAAGGTTACCCCTCTCCTCTAGCAAAATGTATATAAATTGTCCTACGCGCAGTCACGTGAAATACGCACTTTTAAATACAATAGGAAGCCTGGGCTTCTGAGAGCCGGTGATATGTACCAGGCTTGGTATAGGTTGTTGGGTACGTATATGAGGTTGAAGTATTTGCATGAGCGTGTAAACGATGTTTGACAGTCGCACGTCTGATATAACACAAACCACAGCTGTAGCAAAAAGTAATTCCTCATCATAATTTCCCGTTTTTTTTTGTCAAAAATCAACACTCTTGATATACTAACTGTGTAAGGTACACTGAACGTTAAATGAATACAGCGACGTTCATTTGTGCAAATTTGCATGCACAAATCAGTTGCGCAAATTGCATGAGCATCTAAACAGATGTACAACGACTCAGTACATTTGTGCAAATTTGCATACACAAGCCAACTGGCACAATTTGCATGACTGTCTAAAAGCGCCTTAACCTTGGAACAACGAATTTACTTGATCAAATGCTATGGAATCGGAAATGTTTCTTATAAATACGCTATTGAAGTTTTCAATGAGAAGTATCCAGATGTTACAGTGATTCACAGTATGTAAATTAATTTATAAATTTGATACCACCGGGGAAGTAAAAATGTGAAAAAAACAAAAACAATTAAATGAAGATGACGCTGGTACCGGTGTAGTTTTAGACTGTAGATTATAGAACACCCAAGATGGTCGTTAAATTTAGGTATTAGCAAATCTCATATTCAGAGGATAGCTTAGGCTAGACTCCGCCTGAAATAAAGTCATTTTATTATTATGATTATTATTATTATTTTGTGCATTCGAACCTAAATTAATTCACAAACTTCAAGTTGGAGACGATGCTCGTCGTTTGGACTTTTGCTTAACGGGGTGAGAAAATTTTAGCAGATAGATCATTTTATCGAAACATTTTATTCGTGGACGAATCTACTTTTAAGACTAATGGGCCATGGGATAGTTTCCTCTCAACATTGTAGGTACTGGGCTCAGGAAAATCCAATTTTCCGATTTATCACTAACAGTCGAAAGTTTAAAAACGACATATTGCATCATAGAATAAACGGTCCTTATTTTATTGATAGAATTTTGAACCAAGATACTTATTTAGAACTTTTAAATAATTTTGTTTTGGAAATTGGACAATGAAAATTTAAAACGTAGAAGAATAATTTTTCAACAAGACGGATGTCCAGCACATTCTACAATTCGAGTTCGAGTATTTCGGCCGCAACGATTTCGAAGACGACGCAGATTTATTAAAGCAAAAAATTGTAGAAGCTCTTGCAACCATAAATGAAGATGTGACCTCTAATGCATACGAAGAATTTAAAAAAAGATTAGAGAAATGTGTACTTTTTGGAGGTCTACATGTAGAATAGTTCTCAACTTAGTTAAATGAAATGTAATTTTTTTGAAATTAAGTATTTTAAATAATTGGAAACACTTTGCTAAATAAAATGTTCAATAAAGATGTAAAAAAGCAATTCACTTAAAAGTCCATAAATTTTCAAATTTTTAGAATACCCTGTATAATTTATCTTAAGTTTGATGACTGCTTATGACTTCCTATGGCAAGGAAAACTTTTTATAAAGAATAACTTTTAGTAAATATAAGAGAGTTTACAAGAGTGCGGTACCTCATCCGGAGTCACACCTGGTTTGCCCAACTTAATATGATAATATACAGGAAGTCCCATTAGAATGGGTCATTCGCGATGCCATACTTTTGACTCGTCCTGTATGAAATACAAATTATTGCTTCCGGTAACATCAAAAAATTATATTTTATTCCTAATAGATTTTTGTAATATTTTGTGGTTTGAGCAGAAAAAAATCGATTTTTAAAAATTACTCTATTTTATTTGTGTCTCGCCCTGTATACAAACACATATTTGTCACAATATATTATTTGAAGTTAAAGAAATAACATTCATGCAAAAAATTGTAATCGAATCCTTAAATTGCTATAAATATATCGGGTGATCCAAAAATTACCGGAATTTTCATTTTATCCCATAACTTCTTTATTTTTTCATCGATTTTCAACCTGTTGGGCTCGTTTGACAGCTAAAGCCTCCAGCTAAATAATTCTCTATCAGACACTGATATAATGATCATAAATGTCAAGGCTGACGTATTTAAACTTGAGCAATTTTTAATTACTGATGGAATTTTGTTGAAATGCCGTATTTACAAACGGTTCGCTTTATGATCATGGCTCGTCTTCTGGCAATATTTTGGTGGGCAGTTTTTAAAAATCGGTCAAGGAACTACGGAGCTGCACCAATAAATGTAGAGACGTGTTGTAAACGTCTCGGCAGCCATAGTAAAAATCGAAATTTTCATTTTCCTTTATAACTTTTTGATTCCATTACCGATTTTAATTTTTTTCGGGTCACTTAAAACCCAAAGCCTTCCACTACAATCATAAATGTCAGAAATTGACATGAATTATAAATCCAATATGGCACAAGTGGTCAAATTTACCTAATATTTAAAAGCCGTAAGAATTTTTTAAAATGACAAATTAAATGACTTTTTTTTTAACTTGAAGCCTATTCTAAGAACATTGTGACGCAGAACACGAAAATCGGTTAAGAACTTATAAAGGTGTATAACGTAGTCATGTACACTGTACACCACAACAACAGTATCAAATTAATTCTTAACAGAGTTACCTATGCAGTTATCGTCATGGTTACAAAACAAATGAACATTGATTCATAACTGTTATTTCAGTCAGCTGTTTTTAAAAAGTGTCTTGTGGTACCTAGCTTTGTTATAATGGTGCTGTCAAATGAAGACCAGATTTTCATTAAGTATCTGTGGGAATTTGTAGAGGTTTTAAAACTAGCATAATTTTTATTGAACATGGAATACGGCTTAATTTTCAACAGCATTGCGAAGTTGTTCCGAGTCAAATGTTACCTTAAATTAGTGATTTCATACTCATGCAAATTAGTCGGTCTTGGTAACTACAATGAAATTTTAGGATGGACACTTGGATTTTTAAGAGAACATGCTGCAAATTTTATTGAACAAGAGTTTACACTGGCCTCCTAATAGTACAGATCTTAATCCCCGTGACAATTACTTTTACATTTACAAGAACGGTTGTATAAGAATGGTCGTCATTTCAATAATTTAGGCGAATTGCGACAAAGAATTTTAGAATGTTGGGAAGAAACTGACCAGCAAATTATTAAATAAGCAATAGACGGTTGGCACAGGCAGGTTCGGCTCGTTGTGAACGCTAATGGAGGTCATGTTCCATTATTTAAGTGTCAATTTTGACAATATGTTATTGTTATTTAGTTAAATGATTCGTAATTAAATTATGTTTCTGGTTCAGCCCGTTATTTAATTAGATTTCATTTATTATTCATATCTTCGTAAGTCCTTAACCTATTTTCGTGATCTATAATATGTTCCAATGTTCTTAGAAGACAAGGCCTCAAGATAAAAGAAAACCTAAATTCGCCATTTTAAAAAAATTCTAGAGGCTTTTAAATATTAGGTTAATTTGATTACTTCCGCCATATTGGATTTATGATGCATGTCAATTTCTGAGATTTAATATTGTACTGGAAGGCTTTGGGTTTTAAATGACCCAAAAAAAATTAAAATCGGCAAAGAATCAAAAAAGTTATAAAAGATAATAAAAAATTCCGGTTTTTACCATTGCTGCCGAAATGTTTACAACACGCTTCTACATTTTCTGGTACAGTTCCGTAGTTCCTTGACCGATTTTTAAAAACTACCCACCAAAATATTGGCAGAAGACCAGTCATGACAAACCGTTTGTAAATGCGGTTTTTCAACAAAATTCCAGCAGTTACTAAAAATTGCTCAAGTTTAAATACGTCTGCCTTCACACTTATGGTGATAATATCAGTTTTTGATAGAGAATCAAATAGCTGGAAAATTTATCTGTCAAACTAATCCAAAAAGTTGAAAATCGGTGAAAAAATAAAGAAGTTATACGATAAAATGAAAATTATGGTTTAATTGGACCATATTTTATAGAAATAACCACTTTATATCTTTAACACCCTGTACCTTAAAAACTAGTCACAGGATAGAGTTGGGACCTTGACAGTTCTGATCAGGAAATTAAAATCTACAACATACTAACACTAACATTTTAGCAAAAATTCACCTAGAGCCATTTTTCCCTGTATGTATTTTGTGCGGGCCCTTTAGTTTTCTCCATGTTGAGGAAAAATTATTATTATAATAATTTTGTTGAACAGCTACGAATCTTTCAAAACGTTAATTATTGTAATAAAATACTTGAGAACATGAAAATAAAGACAACGTTGCTGGGCTTCTCAAAATGCGTAAACAGTATTAACTATATACACTCGGGCTTAGTAAGGTGGTGATGTGAAGTGGCTTGAGGGGGCTTGGGAAGAACTGGGAAATATATATTTAAGTAAATATTAAATAAGGTTACCCCTCTCCTGTTGCTAAATGTATATAAATTATCCTATGCGCAGTCACGTGAAATACACACTTCTAACTACAATAGGAAGCCTGGGCTTCTGAGAGCCTGTCATATGTACCGGGCTTGGTAGGTATAGGTAGTTAGGTACGTATATATATATATATATATATATATATATATATATATATATATATATATATATATATATATATATATATAGATATATATATATATATATATATATATATATATATATATATATATATATATATATATATATATATATATATATATATATATATATATATATATATATATATATATATATATATATATATATATATATATATATATATATATATATATATATATATATATATATATATATATATATATATATATATATATGTTACATGCTTAAATAATTGGACTTGTTAAATATCAAAGTAACTAAAATTCATTTAATTATAAGTACAGGGTTATTCATTATAAATTACCCACCCCTTATCAGCGTTATTATTGCCTATAGAAAAAAAAGTTTTAAATAAAAGTTGTGTGCTTATGACTGAATTTTGTTAAAATGCCATCAAAAGTACAGTGGCGTGCAGATTTCAGGGAATACAAAAAAATAATACATTTTTTTAAATAGGATACCCTGTGTATTATTACATTTTTGGAATGATCCTTTTTTCCTGATTTCAAAAATATACCATATGTTACCCCTACCATATACCGTTTTTGAGTTATTAAACGTCGAATATCTTAGTTAAACTAGTTACTGTAAATATGAAAAAGTTAACATTATTAATGTGAGCTATGAAAATGACACTGTAAATCATTTTGATAATTTCATTAAAGAAATGTCATTTATCAAACATAACAATTTTCATTTTCATAGCTCACTTTAATAATGTTAACTTTTCCATATTTACAGTAATAAGTTTAACTAAGATATTCGACAGTTAATAACTCAAAAACGGTATATGGTGGGGGTAACATATGGTATATTTTTGAAATCAGGAAAAAAGGATCATTCCAAAAATGTAATAATATACACGGTATCCCATTTAAAAAAATGTATTATTTTTTTGTATCCCCTGAAATCTGCACGTCACTGTACTTTTGATAGCATTTTAACAAAATTCAGTCATAACCACACAACTTTTATTTAAAACTTTTTGTTCTATAGGCAATAATAACGCTGATAAGGGGTGGGTAATTTATAATGAATAACCCTGTACATATCAGGTAACCCGATATCCATCGTCTGGTTACGTGCCCTATCTGAAAGCGATAACAGCTTCCTGGAGAAAAACCATTGTCATGTGAGACGCTGGCATAGCATTAATTTCTAAGAATGCTGATGCCCGCGTCAACGATACCACGATGTTATAAATATGACCGACAGGCACACAGGCAGTTAGTCTATATTTATTCATCGTAGTACTCAATCACACATAAAATTGTACAAGTGAATATAAATGTTTTTAAAAAGTGTATTTAATATTGAGTGATATAAAATTGGCGCAGTCGGTAGGATTTGGAAAACACCTGGAAGAAAAGCCTAGCTAACGAAAACCTCCCCGAAGAACAAGGAACATTCCCAAAAAAGGACCTAACTTCAGGAAAAGAATCGTCAGAACAAGGAGACCTTTGACAACAGGTGGCGGATTCCAATCCTTCAACCAGAAAAAAGAACCAACGTCTACAAATGAAGATTTACGTGTAAGTACTTATAGAATCATCTCGTTATTTAAGTGCAAAACCTAATTAATTAAAAATCGTATTATTTAAAACGCGAAATACGTGGAAAGTACAGTTCTATTGTCTTTACGCTATAAATAAAATAAGATTAAGTCTTCCAAAATTCAAATTAGTTTATGACAGTAACTACTAGAAATATGGCTCAACAACAGCAACAACAACAGCAACAAAACAAACCTCCACAGGAAGTTGTTGAACCATACAAATTGAGCGAAATATTCTCAATCGTTCCTGAATACGACGGTAATCAAATAAATCTAACTACATTTTTAAATTCATGCAGAACCGCGTATAATATGTCAATTGGTAATCAGGTGGTACTTTTAACCGTTCATATAAAAAACCAGTTAACAGGTCGTGCAGCTGAACTAGTGAACTCTAGAGACCCCACTTCATGGGACGAAATTAGGACTCTTTTAGAAAATCCTTTCGGAGATAGTAGAGATTTAACGTCGTTAATACAAGATTTGCAAAGGATGCGACAGCTCCCTAGCGAATCTCCACTCACGTTTATTGCCCGCTTACAAACTCATGAAGCGAAAATGCATGCTTCCGTCAATAAACAACGACTAACGGTAGCGCAAAAAGAAGCTCAAATACAATTAACCGAAGGTATGGTTTTAAACACGCTACTCACAGGATTAGAACCTAATCTCGCGCAAGTTGTTAGAGCAAGCGATCCCGCGGACATGCTGACGGCAATAACAAGAGTTCGAAGAGAACTCCAATTAAATTATTTTGAAACGCAAAAACCCAATCGCAACAATAATACTGTTACTCCTATGCGCAATCCAAATGTATCCTCACCTGCAAGACAATGTTCATTTTGCAAACGTATAGGACATATCGCTAGTGAATGCCGGAAAAAACAACAAACTTTCCGACCCCCAAATTTTGGTATTCCCCAAAATTACTCTAGACCAAATTACTATAACCAAAATCTTGGAAATTCGCAAAATTTCCAACAACAGAGACCTAACTATTACAACCAAAACCCCGGAACTTCACAAAACTTCCAACAACAAAGACCTAACTATTACAACCAAAACCCCGGAACTTCACAAAACTTCCAGCAACAAAGATCATCTGTTATTACACCAAACCCAAATTTTAACAATGCAAGACCGCCCGCGATTCAACCGAATCCTAACTATTATAAACCGAATACAAATAGAAAAACGCTTCATCTTAATCAAAATGTTGAATTCGAAAATCCAGAACAACAAAATCAAAATGATTATGCTCTTGATAACCCATGTGAAAATATCAACGAGGGATATTATACTGATAATAACCCCTGTGCAAATGTGAACTATTATACAGCTAATAGTTTCGGATATGACAACGCTAATGAGGATTATTATACTGCTAATAATTCCCCCGAAAATTACTACACAGATGAGCCAACTTTCGATACAACACCTGAATATAATCAGGATTTTCGATCAGGTCCATATGCCCAGTCGGACCCGCCGTATTACAAAACCGGAGACTCCAACATGACAGTATTACAGACCCAGTTTGGCAAAATGAACTTGGACAATTTCAACCCAAACCTCAATTTCCCAGAACAACAGTTTCTATAAGCCCCTTGTTGTCTGTTAAATCCAAAAACTTGTATTACATTTATGACGCTACTAACACGCACAAACTATTAATTGACACAGGCGCAGGTTTATCTATATTCAAACCTAAAATGTGTGAAAATTATAGTAAGAGATGTCCGGAAAAATTTATGTATGCGATCTCGACATAGAATTCGATGGACTCCTAGGGTCTGATTTCTTGGAACACTATAATTGCATAGTCGACATAAAAAACAAAAAACTTATAACAAATTTCAAAACGATTCCGATTCATAAAGTCGCTGACCAAGGTTTATCAAACATACAAAACTACCCAAACCCAGACACTACTCGCAATATATCAAACATAATTTCAGTTGAACCACGTACGGAACAAATTACCAAACTTAAATGTCATTTAACCAATACGGAAGCTATACTGCTAGCTACCGAAATAGACAAAGTAAGACTTCCTAACGCGATCGTCCAAATAAATGATAAAGGTGAATTTATTACCTCTATATTAAATGCAAACGCAATATCCAAAACCGTTGATTTTTCAAACATAAAATTAGAACCAATCCAAAATTTCTCACTAAATAATATAAACGAGGAAAACACTCAAACTTACGTGGACAAACATTACGAAATAAAAAGCCAACTCCGTCTGGATCACCTAAACGGAGAGGAAAACGAACTGATAACTCAACTTTGTCTAGAATACTCGGATATTTTCTACCTTGAAGGTGACCAACTAACCTTTACTAACGAGATTAAACATTCAATAGATACCAATGACGCGAACCCGGTTTTCACGAAATCGTATCGATACCCCCAAATACACAAAGAAGAAGTCAAAACACAGGTATCCAAAATGTTAGATCCAAATATTATTCGTCACTCGAATTCCCCCTGGTCGTCTCCAGTGTGGGTTGTCCCTAAAAAGTTAGATGCTTCGGGTAAGCAAAAATGGCGTGTGGTTGTGGACTACAGAAAACTCAACGAGTTGACTGTAGGAGATAAATATCCATTACCAAATATCTCAGACCTTTTGGACCAGTTAGGCAAGTGCCAATATTTTACCACATTGGACTTAGCATCTGGGTTCCACCAGATCGAGATAGATCCAAAAGATATCTCGACGTTTAATAACTCAAAAACGGTATATGGTAGGGGTAACATATGGTATATTTTTGAAATCAGGAAAAAAGGATCATTCCAAAAATGTAATAATACACAGGGTATCCTATTTAAAAAAATGTATTATTTTTTTGTATCCCCTGAAATCTGCACGCCACTGTACTTTTGATGGCATTTTAACAAAATTCAGTCATAAGCACACAACTTTTATTTAAAACTTTTTTTTCTATAGGCAATAATAACGCTGATAAGGGGTGGGTAATTTATAATGAATAACCCTGTACTTATAATTAAATGAATTTTAGTTACTTTGATATTTAACAAGTCCAATTATTTAAGCATGTAACATATATATATATATATATATATATATATATATATATATATATATATATATATATATATATATATATATATATATATATATATATATATATATATATATATATATATATATACACATATAAACCGGCATTATCAGGCCCAAAATTGTATGTCTTTAGAGTTTACTAAGCCCGACACCTACTTACGAAGCCCGACTCCGGGCTTGGTAAAAACTTACGTGTATATTTAAGTGGTTAAGCTTGGTAGGGATAATGGAACGTCCTCCCCAAATTTTTGATGGGCTTGGTAAGGTCGGTATTTCTCTCAAAATATACAGAATTAATTCCGAAAATTTCATATAGAGGGCGCACAACTTGATCAGTATATACAATGATAATATATGACCGATTTAGCGAAGCCCAGTATTTTATTCGTATGATGCGTAGCCCGAAAACTTGCCAACATCGCATCAGGTAAAGTAGCTGTCTCTTCTAATGAAACAATTGAAAGTTACCGTGAATAAATTCATTTTATTAAGAAATACACCAATTAAAAAACTGGAAGTAGTCAGTACTATGATAATTTTCACTAATAATTGTCAAGTACAGTTTTGTTTATAAAAATAAAAGCCAATAAATTTTTAATGGGTTCATTTTAGGTGGATTACTCTATAAATAATCACGAAACTCGAACCGTCATTATTTTTAAATTAGTCGATGTAATTCGATGTCAATTTTAATTCTCTTTTAATTTATGGTTAAATGCAGTTTATTCAACTGTTAAAGCTGTTCATCCATTTAAGTTTTGCATAAGGTAGCAACTGAATCAAATAAGAGAAAATTAAAGTTAGAATTAGAATATTATGTTTATTTCTAAACGGTTTTACTGATTAAAAAATTATAAAGGGTTTGGAATTTAAGAATACTATTATCTAAAGAGAAAAATACAGTGGGTCCCAGGATCAGGTAACGCACTCTTGTAAACTATTTTATTTTTGATTTGCCGAGAAAAAGTCATTCTTTGTAAAAAGTTTTGCTTGTCTTAGGAAGCCATAAGCAGCCGTCAAACTTGAGATCATTTAACAGGGTATTCTAAAATTGTTTTATGGCATTAGTGTTTCTACATGCAGCCAGTCACTTAATTCTAAAAATTAGAATATAATTTTTCTTATTATATTTTATTTAACATTTTCTTCTTTAAATTTATTTATTTTTTATTTATTTTTTGAAATTAGATGATTCCTACTTTAATTTTGATTATTGGTTGAGGTTATCAACCTGAGCGAATTGAAGCTGGTATTTATTTATTATTTTATACTTTATTAGTTTCTTTACCTATAATAATTTCAATTTTTTTTTTATCATGAAAAATGTAATTCTTTAAGTTTTTATTTTTTTTAATAATAATGTAAATAGAGTTTTTATATATTTATGTATAAATTTAGTATTTTTTGTTAAAATACGTATATTTTTTATTCATTTATGATTACCTAAAGCTCATGTAGAGGCTTCTGTTTCAGGGTCAATAATTTTGGCAGGTATTCTATTAAAATTGGGAGGTTATGGATTTTTACGTTTAATAATATTATTTATTGAAATTGGAATAAAAATTAATTATTATTTTATTATTATTAGATTAGTAGGTGGATTTTTGGTTTCTTTGATTTGTATTCGTCAAAGAGATATAAAATCTTTAATTGCTCATTCTTCAGTTGCACATATGCACATATAGTGATAGTATTAGCAGGTATTATCACTTTAAATATTTGAGGGTTTTGAGGTTCTCTGGTAATGATAAATGCTCATGAATTATGTTCTTCTGGTTTATTTTGTTTAGCTAATATTTCTTGTGAACGAATAGGGAGACGAAGACTTTATTTAAATAAGGGATTTTTAAATTAAATTATACCTAGACTTTCATTGTGACGATTTTTACTTTGTTCTTCTAATATAGCGGCTCCTCCCTCTTTAAATTTAATAGGAGAAATTTTGTTAATTAATAGTTTAATTTCGTTTGTTGAATAAGAATATTATTTTTATCTTTAATTTCGTTTTTTAGAGCAGTGTATTCGTTATTTTTATATTCTTTTTCTCAGCATGGTAATTTTTATTAAGGGACATTTTCTGTTTATCAAGGAATGTTACGCGAATATTTATTATTATTATTTTACATTGAATACCTTTAAATTTATTAATTTTAAAGGGTGAATATTTGGTGTTATGAATTTAATCTAAGTAGTTTATAAAAAATATTGATTTGTGATTTCAAAGATATAGTTTTCTATTTTAGATAATTATTCTATTTGTAAATTTATTTAATTTATTTTTATTAATTTTTTTATCACTTTTTTTCTCTTAGGCTACATTTTTTAATCCAAAATTATTTAATTATTGAATTAAATTTATTAACATTAAATTCTTTATATGTAATTATAACTATCTTATTAGATTGAATGTCGTTATTATTTATAAGATTTGTTTTATTTATTTCTTCTATAGTAATTTATTATAGTCAAGAATATATGTTTGTTGATGAAAATTTAAATCGATTTATTTATTTGGTGGTTATATTTGTTTTATCAATAATATTATTAATTATTAGACCTAACTTAATTTCAATTTTATTAGGCTGAGATGGATTAGGTTTAGTTTCTTATTGTTTAGTAATTTATTACCAAAATGTTAAATCTTTTAATGCTGGGATATTAACAACATTATCTAATCGTATTGGAGATGTTGTTTTACTTATATCTATTGCTTGAATAATAAATTATGGAAGAAGAAATTTTATTTTTTATTTGGATTTAATAAAAGAAGATTTTTCTATAAAATTAATTTCATATATGGTAGTTTTAGCTGCTATAACTAAAAGAGCTCAAATTCCTTTTTCTTCTTGATTACCTGCTGCTATAGCAGCTCCAACTCCAGTTTCTTCTTTAGTTCATTCTTCAACTTTAGTTACAGCTGGGGTTTATTTATTAATTCGTTTTAATTTTTGTTTTTCTTCAAATTTAATATTAATTTTATTATTAATTTCAAGTTTAACTATATTTATATCAGGTTTAGGGGTTAATTTTGAATTTGATTTAAAAAAAATTATTGCTTTATCAATATTAAGTCAATTAGGTTTAATACTAAGGATTTTAGCTTTAGGAGAGTATAAATTAGCTTTTTTCATTTATTAACTCATGCTTTATTTAAAGCTTTATTATTTATATGTGCAGGAAATATTATTCATAATTTAAATAATTGTCAAGATATTCGTTTCATAGGAAAATTAAATAAGCATATACCATTAACTTTTTTTAATATCAGAAAATTTTCTTTATGTGGGTTACCTTTTTTATCTGGATTTTATGAATTTAGTTCTGTCCATGTTGGGTCAAATTATAATTATAATTTCAGTTTTCCAAAATAAGTGTAATATATTAACTCAGTTGGGCTTGGTAAGGTGACGCTATGAAGTGGCTTTACAAGTACTGGAAAATATATGATTAAGTGAATATTAAATAAGGTTACCCCTCTCCTCTAGCAAAATGCACTTCTAAATACAATAGGAAGCCTGGGCTTCTGAGAGCCGGCGATATGTACCAGGCTTGGTATAGGTTGTTGGGTACGTATATGAGGTTGAAGTATTTGCATGAGCGTGTAAACGATGTTTGACAGTCGCACGTCTGATATAACACAAACCACAGCTGTAGCAAAAAGTAATTCCTCATCATAATATCCCGTTTTTTTTGTCAAAAATCAACACTCTTGATATACTAACTATGTAAGGTAGACTAAACGTTAAATGAATACAGCGACGTTCATTTGTGCAAATTTGCATGCACAAATCAGTTGCGCAAATTGCATGAGCATCTAAACAGATGTACAACGACTCAGCACGTTTGTGCAAATTTGCATACACAAGCCAACTGGCACAATTTGCATGACTGTCTAAAAGCACCTTAACCTTGGAACAACGAATTTACTTGATCAAATGCTATGGAATCGGAAATGTTTCTTATAAATACGCTATTGAAGTTTTCAATGAGAAGTATCCAGATGTTACAGTGATTCACAGTATGTAAATTAATTTATAAATTTGATACCACCGGGGAAGTAAAAAATGTGAAAAAAAACAAAAACAATTAAATGAAGATGACGCTGCTACCGGTGTAGTTTTAGACTGTAGATTGTAGAACACCCAAGATGGTCGTTAAATTTAGGTATTAGCAAATCTCATATTCAGAGGATAGCTTAGGCTAGACTCCGCCTGAAATAAAGTCATTTTATTATTATTATTATTATTATTATTATTATTTCGTGCATTCGAACCTAAATTAATTCACAAACTTCAAGTTGGAGATGATGCTCGTCGTTTGGACTTTTGCTTAACGGGGTGAGAAAATTTTAGCAGATAGATCATTTTATCGAAACATTTTATTCGTGGACGAATCTACTTTTAAGACTAATGGGCCATGGGATAGTTTCCTCTCAAAATTGTAGGTACTGGGCTCAGGAAAATTCAATTTTCCGATTTATCACTAACAGTCGAAAGTTTAAAAACGACATATTGCATCATAGAATAAACGGTCCTTATTTTATTGATAGAATTTTGAACCAAGATATTTATTTAGAACTTTTAAATAATTTTGTTTTGGAAATTGGACAATGAAAATTTAAAACGTAGAAGAATAATTTTTCAACAAGACGGATGTCCAGCACATTCTACAATTCGAGTTCGAGTATTTCGGCCGCATCGATTTCGAAGACGACGTAGATTTATTAAAGCAAGAAATTGTAGAAGCTCTTGCAACCATAAATGAAGATGTGACCTCTAATGCATACGAAGAATTTAAAAAAAGATTAGAGAAATGTGTACTTTTTGGAGGTCTACATGTAGAATAGTTCTCAACTTAGTTAAATGAAATGTAATTTTTTTGAAATTAAGTATTTTAAATAATTGGAAACACTTTGCTAAATAAAATGTTCAATAAAGATGTAAAAAAGCAATTCACTTAAAAGTCCATAAATTTTCAAATTTTTAGAATACCCTGTATAATTTATCTTAAGTTTGACGACTGCTTATGACTTCCTATGGCAAAAACTTTTTATAAAGAATAGCTTTTAGTAAATATAAGATAGTTTACAAGAGTGCGGTTCCTCATCTGGAGACACACCTGGTTTGCCCAACTTAATATGATAATATACAGGAAGTCCCATTAGAATGGGTCATTCGCGATGCCATACTTTTGACTCGTCCTGTATGAAATACAAATTATTGCTTCCGGTAACATCAAAAAATTATATTTTATTCCTAATAGATTTTTGTAATATTTTGTGGTTTGAGCAGAAAAAAATCGATTTTTAAAAATTACTCTATTTTATTTGTGTCTCGCCCTGTATACAAACACATATTTGTCACAATATATTATTTGAAGTTAAAGAAATAACATTCATGCAAAAAATTGCAATCGAATCCTTAAATTGCTATAAATATATCGGGTGGTCCAAAAATAACCGGAATTTTGATTTTATCCCATAACTTCTTTATTTTTTCATCGATTTTCAACCTGTTAGGCTCGTTTGACAGCTAAAGCCTCCAGCTAAATGATTCTCTGTCAGATACTGATATAATGATCATAAATGTCAAGGCTGACGTATTTAAACTTGAGCAATTTTTAATAACTGATGGAATTTTGTTGAAATGCCGTATTTACAAACGGTTTGCTTTATGATCATGGCTGGTCTTCTGGCAATATTTTGGTGGGCAGTTTTTAAAAATCGGTCAAGGAACTACGGAGCTGCACCAATAAATGTAGAGACGTGTTGTAAACGTCTCGGCAGCCATAGTAAAAATCGAAATTTTCATTTTCCTTTATAACTTTTTGATTCCTTTACCGATTTTAATTTTTTTTGGGTCACTTAAAACCCAAAGCCTTCCACTACAATCATAAATGTCAGAAATTGACATGAATTATAAATCCAATATGGCAGAAGTGGTCAAATTTACCTAATATTTAAAAGCCGTAAGAATTTTTTAAAATGGCAAATTAAATGACTTTTTTTTAACTTGAAGCCTATTCTAAGAACATTGTGACGCAGAACACGAAAATCGGTTAAGAACTTATAAAGGCGTATAACGTAGTCATGTACACTGTACACCACAACAACAGTATCAAATTAATTCTTAACAGAGTTACCTATGCAGTTATCGTCATGGTTACAAAACAAATGAACATTGATTCATAACTGTTATTTCAGTCAGCTGTTTTTAAAAAGTGTCTTGTGGTACCTAGTTTTGTTATAATGGTGCTGTCAAATGAAGACAAGATTTTCATTAAGTATCTGTGGGAATTTGTAGAGGTTTTAAAACTAGCATAATTTTTATTGAACATGGAATACGGCTTAATTTTCAACAGTATTGCGAAGTTGTTCCGAGTCAAATGTTACCTTAAATTAGTGATTTCATACTCATGCAAATTAGTCGGTCTTGGTAACTACAATGAAATTTTAGGATGGACACTTGGATTTTTAAGAGAACATGCAGCAAATTTTATTTAACAAGAACACTGGCCTCCTAATAGTCCAGATCTTAATCCCCGTGACAATTACTTTTACATTTACAAGAACGGTTGTATAAGAATGGTCGTCATTTCAATAATTTAGGCGAATTGCGACAAAGAATTTTAGAATGTTGGGAAGAAACTGACCAGCAAATTATTAAATAAGCAATAGACGGTTGGCACAGGCAGGTTCAGCTCGTTGTGAACGCTAATGGCGGTCATGTTCCATTATTTAAGTATTAATTTTGACAATAAGTTATTGTTATTTAGTTAAATGATTCGTAATTAAATTATGTTTCTGGTTCAGCCCGTTATTTAATTAGATTTCATTTATTATTCATATCTTCGTGTAAGTCCTTAACCGATTTTCGTGATCTATAATACGTTCCAATGTTCTTAGAAGGCAAGGCCTCAAGATAAAAGAAAGCCTAAATTCGCCATTTTAAAAAAATTCTAGAGGCTTTTAAATATTAGGTTAATTTGATTACTTCCGCCATATTGGATTTATGATTCATGTCAATTTCTGAGATTTAATATTGTACTGGAAGGCTTTGGGTTTTAAATGACCCAAAAAAAATTAAAATCGGCAAAGAATCAAAAAAGTTATAAAGGATAATAAAAAATTCCGGTTTTTACCATTGCTGCCGAAATGTTTACAACACGCTTCTACATTTTTTGGTACAGTTCGGTAGTTCCTTGACCGATTTTTAAAAACTACCCACCAAAATATTGGCAGAAGACCAGTCATGACAAACCGTTTGTACATGATACTAAAACCTACAGATATGATCACTTGCTGAACAAATTTTGAACCAATTCGCGCATGACGTCAACCTGTGACAAAAATGTATGCCGATATATGGGAAGCTAGTTTTTAATGTATTTTTAGTTTAAAGTTATTGAAATTTTCGTTGTATTCGACTGTTATAACTGTTTTGGATATTATATTTAAATATACAAAATAGAAAATAAGACATTTTGCACAATATGAGGCCTGTAAATGCCGTGTAAATGCAGAAGATGCTTTACGCATGTGATCTTATTTTGAGCTAGAAACAAAAAACTTGTATACAAGTAATTACCATAATCACAGTCTTGTATGCATAAAGTATATATTTTGTCTACTTTCAGATTTTAAACCGTGATTTCGGTGTTATAAAGCAGGTGGATATGCTTCTAAACAAAAACCCTACCAAATTGCTTATAATGTGTCGTGGTTGAGTGGTAGAATAGCTCTAAGCTAAACTTCGCCAGGACGTTAATATAAATAAGTCCTTAAAAAAACGGGAGAGGGTGGTACCAATAACTAATTTTTCGTAACTTTGTCCTAAGAGCAGGTTCTACATTTACACGCCTCAATATAATATATTTATAGAAAAATAAATTATATTAATTCGTTCCAATTTATCTAGGTACTATGTATTGTAACTTTCCCTCGTTCCGCGGAGGTTCTTAGATGGTTATTTTGACGCCTGAGGGGCGGCGCGGCGGTGTTATCTGGACGGTGTATCTCGAGCGCCAGTTTCTATTTTAGAATGCAGAAACACCATTTTTTCTATTAGCGGGATAATAGACGCTTAGGTTAGTGAAGAAACTGTTAAGACAGGGGTATATATTAACCTATACGTAAAACTCAGGAGTTTCGGATTAAGACTTTGTAACAGGTTATATTCAGGAATTGCTAACAATTTAACACAATAAATCAATTTTGGCTACGGTTAAGTAAAGCACGGGTATATACAGGAAACTTAAAACAGGCAGGCTACATAAGGCAAATATTAAAGCGGCAAACTTCCTCTTATTTTTAGGCAATTGGAATAGTTTTTCTTTAATATAAAAATCATCATCCAAAAAATGCTTTGAACATATTTTACCGTTATTAATATTAAAATCGTACATTTGATAGCACTTTTGAATCCATAAACAAATTTTTTTAGCAGCAGGAAAACTAAAGTATCGCAACTAGACGAATAGCTTTTACTTCTTCTATTATTGTTACTAGTGCAATCCAACACTGCACAGTAAACCATTGTTTATGCTATATTAAATAAACCAAAACACACAGCCACAACTGGTCAAATTAACTAATAAAACGTATTCACACCGAATTAAAACACAATAATCGAAGTAACAAACTAAAATGCGTACATTTAGACATTAAACTATGACAGCCCTCGCAAAATTAAAAAATTTGCCACGAAGTGACGTCAGCGATTACATGTCATGCGCGTGAGCTTATCTGTATTGTTTTATTATCATGCCGTTTGTAAATGCGGCTTTTCAACAAAATTCCAGCAGTTACTAAAAATTGCTCAAGTTTAAATACGTCTGCCTTGACACTTATGGTGATAATATCAGTTTTTGATAGAGAATCAAATAGCTGGAAAATTTATCTGTCAAACGAATCCAAAAAGTTGAAAGTCGGTGAAAAAATAAAGAAGTTATACGATAAAATGAAAATTCCGGTTTTTTTGGACCATATTTTATAAAAATAACCACTTTATATCTTTAACACCCTGTACCTTAAAAACTAGTCACAGGATTGAGTTGGTACCTTGACAGTTCTGATCAGGAAATTAAAATCTACAACATACTAACACTAACATTTTAGCAAAAATTCACCTAGAGCCATTTTTGCCTACATATAGTTTGTGCGGGCCCTTTAGTTTTCTCCATGTTGAGGAAAAATTATTATTATAATAATTTTGTTGAACAGCTACGAATCTTTAAAAACGTTAATTATTGTAATAAAATACTTGAGAACATGAAAATAAAGGCAACGTTGTTGGGCTTCTCAAAATGCGTAAACTGTATTAACTATATACAGTCGGGCTTAGTAAGGCCTCCACGTTAAGGAAGTACGTTTTTTGTGTGTATTTTGTGCAAATGGTAAATAATAACACAGCTCTACACAAGCACCAAGAGAGGGGTAAGGAATAAGCATTCTGAATATATACAAATTTTTGCCATATTTGTAAATGTAACACACCTCCAAATACTGAGTAGCGGAAACGCCTCTTTTGTATAAATTTTTGTACACTGGAGTTCGGTTACGCCTCCAGCAGTGTTGCCACATATATTGAGCGGGAGTGGGGGGTGAGTTCGTATTAAGATGATGCGCTAGAATATTATTCGTTCGTGTAGCAGACCAGGTGGTATGGGTGCAGGCGTTTCGAAGTAAATTCGGACTTAATTTTTTTGCTGGAATCGGTTTTGAATGTTACCAAATGGTAACCTGGTCTGATATTGTTTAAAACAATTTTTGTTATAACAAATAGAAAAATTACGATTTTTTACTTAAACTAATTTTTTTTATATATTTTGACCGATTTCCAACAAGAACTGTTCATATTGTTTAAGTGCTAATTGTGGCATTTCATAAATTTTTTCTCTTCCTTTTCTTTTGGGGATTTATTACCATATCTCTTGAAATTCCTATCGAAAAATCTTGATGTATCTAAATAATACTCAAATTAACCAGATTAAAACTGGGAAGTAACCTCTACTCCTTTGACGTGATGTCAGAGGGACAGTTAGAGCGTGTTTTTTGACAACTAATATGAATTAAAAGAATACAAAAACACTGCGCTGGCGTTTCTTAAACTACATCTGTTTCCTTTTTCAAAGTTTAGGCTTTAGATTTTAATGTAATGTGTAGAATAATAATAATAACAATTTTCTTTTACACCGTGTTATTTGGTAGTGGTGAGAGATAGAAACATCCCTCTGGTGGTCAGTTGCTACTACCTGTCAAGACATCGATGATGTCTCTGTGACAGATAGCGATTTGCAAGGCAAATACCAAAAGCAGGCGACCTCTAGCCCTGGTGGACTAAACTACATGCTAAATAATAAGTAGATATCCAAGTAACAACTACTCAACGGGCAAAAGCCCCGATTTGCATTGAATTACACTTGGAAATCCAAAATTGATAGCCAATATTATTCGAATAATATTGGCTATCAATTTTGGATTTCCAAGTGTAATTCAATACAAGTCGGGGTTTTTGCCCGTTGAGTAGTTGTTACTTGGATTTCTACTTATAATTTCTCTGCACTTTTTCTAAACTCTGAATATGGACATTGTAGAAGGAACTCCAAATACTGGAGGCATACTCTAAACGCGATCTTACAAAAGAATAAAAAAGCAATTTTAATATTCTAATATTGTTGAAGTCGTTGGAGTTTCTTATAATGTACCCTAGAGCTCTAAAACAGTCTGAAGTAAGATTACTGATGTGATTAACAAATGAAAGTTTCTGATCAAATGTCACTCCCAAATCTCGGTAGGTAACAGGTCGATTTAAATTTGTGTCGTTTATAGAATAATTAAAGGTAATTAGATTTGCTTTGTTGCTATATGTCATGACATTACACTTTGCTACATTTAAGGGCAACTTATTTGCAAATTACCAATTACTGATGCTTACTAAGTCATTTTGCAGCTCCATACAATGCTCAATGCTTTTGATGTTACAGTACAGTTTCATATCATCGGCATACAGTAAGCAATTTACCTTTAGACTACAAGTGATATCATCAATGAATATGTTAAAGAGGAGTGGCCCTAGGTTGGATCCTTGGGGAACACCAGATGTTACTGAAATTTCGACAGACTGATGACCAGAACATTCAACATATTGCTTACGATTCGTAAGATAGGATTTAAAAAATTCTTGGAGACTCGAAGAGAAACCATGAGCTTTAAGTTTAGTAATAAGTATGTTATGATCAAGTCTGTCGAATGCCTTAGAAAAGTTAGTATAAACAACATCAGTTTGTAGTCCTGGATCAATAGATTCTGCTATGAATTGAGTCACACAAAAAATATTTGTAATAGTGGATCTACATCTAGACGTAACATAAAAATCTAAAGCCTACACTTTGAAAAAGGAAACAGATAGATTCCAAAACGTCAGCGCAGTGTTTTTGTATTATTTTAATTCCTATTAGTCGTCAAAAAACACCCTCTAATTGTTCCTCTGACATCACGTCAAAGGTGTAGAGGTTATTTCCCAGTTTTAAACTTGTTTTATCTAACTAATATTCAAATGAATATTAGTTAGATAAAACAAGTTTTTTCGATAGTAACTTCAAGAGATATAATAAATCCTAAAAAAAGGAAGAGATATTTTCAGTTATTAATTTTTAAAAATTAATAACATTGAAAATATCAAGTTTACGAAAAAAAGTTATTATTGGAAATCGGTCGAAAAATATAAAAATGCTTAATTAGTTTGAGTAAAAAAATGTTGTTTTTCCCTTTTTTTAAACAATATCAGACCAGGTTACCTTTTGGTAACATAGATTTTCATAATCGGCACTGTCTCCTGAACCGATTCCAGCAAAAAAAATCAGTCCGAATTTACTTCAAAACGACTGCGCCCATACCACCTGGTCTAAAATATAGTAGGGCCAAAAAGAGTAGTCTGTAAATCCAGGGGGAACTAGTTGTGGTTTTCATCTCTGGTAGGCGGATAAAACTTGATATATTTCTCTCAATTATATGGGATTATATGGTAAAAAGAGCTGCCGCTTCTGTATTCCATAAAAGCTAAATACTTTGAAGAATTTCCGGTGAATTTTTTGATCTACTGACTACTCTTTTTGGCCCTACTATAAGTTAACGGTTTAAATTATGCTCAGCATATGAACACCTTTAAATTTAATAAAGCAAATTATCTGGGCTCTACAAAATCCTCGTGCAGTTTGTCAGATTAAAAGCTCTGGGCCGTTCATCGGTAAATGTATGGTGTGGAATTTTAGATAATAGAGTAATAGGGCCAATATTTTTTTAGACACTTTAAAAGGAGACATAATATTTTGCAATATGTCATTCCCAGTTCTTGTGCGCTTTATAATAAAATTTATCGCATTTTTGTCACTCTGTAACATTTTTGTATTGGGTAATAATATTTTACTTGCTTCCGTGTAGTTTAGTAAAATAATAGCTTTTATTAATTTAAATAGAATAGAAAACTAGGTACTCTAGATTATTGGATTTTTTTTGTTAAAAATGACAAGAGTAGAAGAGGAGTCCAAATCCAGCCAATAACCAAATTTTCGATTTCCAGTTGATATAAGCTGAACAGGAAGTTGCCATATTCGGGTAGGGAATAAAAAACTAAGAAAGGAATGTAGAAGTTATTTTACTTTGAGTCTCACCGGTTAGAATATACAGCATCTGAAAGTACCCTGTATACTCGGAAACAGTTAATTTTCATGTATGGTGATATGACAAAGAATGCTTATAATTTTTAGTAGAATTCGAACATGCAAATATATAGCGGGTGTTCCATTTAAAAAATACAACTTTGTTCGCGCACGTTCTTTAAAACACCTTATATGACAACTGTATAGTTGGCAATAAACTGCAGGTAAAGCCTTAAAATTTCGTAAAGAAATATGTAGTTATTTAATAAAAATAATAAAATTAGAGGAGTAGTCACAATT
The DNA here is from genome assembly GCA_963680705.1 of Rhagium mordax. NCBI lineage: Eukaryota > Metazoa > Arthropoda > Insecta > Coleoptera > Cerambycidae > Rhagium > Rhagium mordax. Next base: position 45,010,380 of record OY796657.1, read on the forward strand.
AAGCCAATGACCCTTTACAAACTAATGACTTCTTCAAAGAATTTACCGAGTTATTTTTTAGGTTTTACCTGTTAGTTTACCTTTAATAGTTTTGAAAACATTGAAAAATCTTGGAATGCTATTCTATGAAACAATAATATTTTTCTAAATTAGCATACCTATCTGAAGATTTATTGTTTTTTTATCATATTTATTTAATTTGTTTTTGTCAATCAAGTAATAAGGTTTTTCTTTAATCACTCTTATAATTTGTTTTCTCCTCATACAGACCATTTTTGACATTTCTCGAAAACTACTTTAAACAAGTTGGTAAAAGGGTAAAATCTATAGAGTTAATTATTTTTTAAACAGAGTTTATATCATATGGTGTCCTATGTAAAAAATGTTACTGTTATAGCTTTGTGAAATATGACTAGGACAAATTGTCAATATTATAGAAAAGTAACACTTTTTATAATATACTAGTTGACCTATATTTTGCTTTTTTAAAAGGCAAACAAAAAAAATATAAATTAAATTCGTTACTTTTGGGATACAAAACATACCGTGCCTTCATTTCAAAACACTACACAAGAAAATATTCGGTAAAGCTCGTGAGTCCGATCGTAATAGTTGGGATAGCTGCCATGTATCATCGTCCATACGCAAACGCATTCATACGCGTTTGCATTCGTGAACGTGAATTTACCATGCACACGATACTTCCCTCTACTTCGAATGAACACGATCACTTTATCTCCATGTAGCTACGAAAATTGAAGGCACGGTATACCTGGTGACCACGAAATGACGCTTGCTATATCTTCTTGGTTTGACAAGATATGAATTTTGAAAATTTGGGCACGTCAAATAACGGTTAAATGTGCATTATCTCGACCAATTTTACATTTCCCGTCACTTACGGTTTCACCGGAAATTAAACTAACTTTGATTTTTTAATTGGAACACCCTATATATTTTTACATTTTTTGATTCAGGTCAGTTTGGATACAGTTATGGCATATTGAGATAAAAATATTAATGGCTGATATTTTTATGAGCAACCTTAATATTTCTTCTAGGCGGCCGTAGTAGGTATGGCGATACTTGAGACAGGGCTCCGCTGCGCCCCCAAAATGGGGCCCCCGGCCTCCGTAGGGCTCCGCTGCGCACCCTCTAGAATGGGCCCCCAGAATATGTATTGCGGGTTGCATAACACCCCCATAGTAAGATACGAACCCTCCTTTTTAACCTTACTTTTTGCGAGCCCCGAAAATTGCATTGATAGTATTTTTAAATATTGAAAAAAAAAAAGTTGACGTAGTAATATTTATTACATGCCTAGAATGTATAATAAGCATAGGTTGCGCCATCTAGTATTAGTGCAATTTGTAATACTGTTTGCGTTTCTGCTGACGTTGACGTTTCTATTGACAGTTAACCTTAAAGGGCCGTTGCACAAGACAAGTTAAATGTAAGTAGATTAATTATTAAAGAAATTATAGGCATAGAAAAAGTATAGTCTGTAATTCGTTTGGAATAGCATATTCTGCGCTCGCGGACCGTCCTTATCGCTTCGCTCGGATGACAAACTTCCGCTCGCGCAGAATATGCTTCATTCCAAACTAATTGCAGAATATACTATTATTCTCTTGGAACTCATAAAGCTTTATACAGAGTGTGGCAGGTTCTGAGACAAATTATTTAATCTTTAGGAGTATTTGCTCCGATGCACAAGCGGCTTAATCCAACAACCGACCGGCGGCGTTGCATCACGCATAATATCAATAGGTATATAAAGAACAAAAACGTGCGATAACCATGCGGCAAACGTTCTCGTATAATTAAAAATCTGATTAAAAATGAATTTTCAGCCCAATAACAGCAGATTCATCAGTAATACGTTTTGAATGACGAAATTAATTGCAATATTAACAGTTTTGCAAAGGCGAGTTTTAAATATTGTGTTAAAATCTCTCAACCTGATAATACGTTTTGAATAACGATCACGTGACATTTTCAGATCACATCTCGCCGACACACATCGGCTCAGAGTTATTAAAACTCCAAGTACCAAGACCGTCTAGTCAGTCTTTCGGGCCTTTCGGCATTCATTGAACGAGTCAGTTGTCTGCTGCTGCTGCTCCCTGAAAAAAAAAAAAAATGGATAAGTTTATTATTGTAAAAGACTTTGTGAAGAAGGTGCGTCGTTTTAACTTGACGGGGCGCACCCTCGAATTTAAAATTAAACCTGTTCCCGTGGACGGCGAACCTATAGGCTGGGTGCGAGATGCCGTCAACCAGGTCATCCAAAGGGGCACCGAGGGACTTGCTCCTGGTGATAAAGTGGGGTTCTCCTTCTGCTGCAAAGATTTTAAACGTGGAGAAGGCTGGGTTCGCTTCAGGGCTGTGGAAGAAATTACATACGACGATATCTGGGGCGTCATTAGCAGCGTTTACCAGTCTAACTCCACAGGTCTCAACACTGAAACTTTTTGTCTGGGTGTGACCACTGTGAAGATGCCAGCGGGGAAAGGAAAGGGTCGCCTCTACAACACCTTCGAGGAGGAGTGCGGCATGCGGCGGGGCATAATATGTATAAACAATAAAGACAATTTATGCCTACCAAGGGCATTAGTAACGGCCGCGGCTTGTGTAAATAAGGACCCTGAACAAACCAAAGTACGTAGGGATATAGGGAAATTGCAGACTCAAAGAGCTCTTCGACTGTGCACCGAAGCGGGTGTCGTTATCCCCGAAACAGGATGTGGTATCACTGAACTGCAAAAGTTCCAGCAGCATCTAACAAACTATAAAATTGTAGTTTACAATTATGGGTCAAAGGGCCGCGACACTATCTTCAGAGGAGCTGCAGACGGCCCCGCCCTCAATCTGCTATATCACGAGGGCCACTTTAATGTTATAACCTCCCTCACAGCTGCCTTCTGCTGCGGCTATTTCTGTGAAGAGTGCCACGTGCCCTACGATACGAAAAATAAACATAGATGTGGGGGTAAATGCCCCAGCTGTCAGGGGGTGCCTGTTTGCCCCCAGAGCCCTAAAATCACATGCCAGGATTGCAAAAGGTCGTTCAGAGGCCAGAACTGTTATGACAATCACAAAAAGATAGGGTCCATGGGACGAGGTACGGTCTGTAGCCAAATCAATCGATGCGAATCCTGCTACAAGACAGTACAGAGCGGTAGGCAACATACTTGCGGAGAGGTGTACTGCAAGATATGCAATAGACATGTCCCCCAAGACCACCTCTGCTACATTCAGCCGGACATAGGAAAGCCAAAGATCAGGGATACTTTATTTGTGTTTTACGACTTGGAAACACGGCAAGAAAAGGTTCTGGAAGACGGCTCCCTCCAGCATCAGCCTAACCTCTGTGTTTTCAAGCAGTGCTGTAACGAGTGCTTAGAAAAGGACATTAAAGTGTGTAAAAAATGCGGGGTTCGGTTACAGGTTGTCAAGGGAGAAGATTCGGTGGCCTCATTTGTGCACCTGCTACTTGAATTGAGGAAGAAATTCAAACAGATTGTAGTTGTCGCCCACAACGGCCAGGCTTTCGATCATCAGTTCTGTCTGAATTACATTCTGACAAAAACAGACTTGAAGCCTGAACCTATCATGCGCGGAACGAAAATTCTTATGATGGCCGTGGGGAATGTTAAATTCCTGGATTCCCTCAACTACTTCCCCATGGCGCTTTCGAAGCTACCTAAAGCCTTCGGACTGGGAGATAATTTCAAAAAGGGTTACTTCCCCCACCTCTTCAACACAGAGGAAAACGCCAACTATGTGGGGCCCCTACCTGCTGTAGAATTCTATGATCCTGATAACATGAAGCCGGATGCTAGAGAAACCTTCCTCAGGTGGTACGAGGTGCACAGAAACGATGAATTTGACATACAGCGCGATTTAGTAGACTATTGTATATCGGACGTGGAAATTCTGACCGCGGCTTGCCTCAAATTCCGACAACAACTGTTGGAGACAGGTAGTGTTTGTCCCTTTACAGAGGCCTGCACAATAGCCTCGGCATGTAATAAGGTGTTTCGTCGTAACTTCCTCAAACCAAACACCATAGGCATCATACCAAAAGGTGGTTACAGATGGCGAGATAACCAATCAAGGATAGCCATACAGTGGTTGATATGGGAAGAACATTGCAGAGACATTAACATACAACATGCTGCTAAACAACAAGAAGCCAGAGTGCAGGGTGTTAAAGTGGACGGGTTCTGCCCTGAAACCAAGCAGGTGTTCGAGTTCCACGGTTGCTATTATCACGGATGTACTAGTTGCTTTAAACATGGGCGTGATGAACCTATGCACGACGACCCTTCTGCTACATTAAATTCCCGTCACGAGGCCACGGTAGCCAAAACAGAAAGACTTCGAGAGCTAGGCTACGAGATCACCGAAATGTGGGAATGTGGTTTTCGGAAGCAAATAATTCAAAATAAAGAAATTGGGGAAAATACCGAAGGACATCCACTGCTATCTCAATCTCCTCTCAACCCTAGGGATGCCTTCTACGGAGGGCGCACGGGAAATACTTCTGAATATTATAAGTGTCAGCCTGGAGAGAAAATTAAGTATATGGATGTTTGCAGCCTTTACCCCTGGGCCTGTAAATATGGCAAGTTCCCTGTCGGACACCCCGATGTTTTTGTGGGCGAGAAATGCCCCAAGGATATCACCAACATCGACGGGGTAATAAAGTGCAAAATTCTTCCCCCACAAAACCTTTACCACCCTGTGCTCCCAGTCAAGATTAATGAAAAACTTATGTTTGTCCTATGTCGTACTTGCGGTCAGACAATGAATCAATCTGTCTGTAATCACATAGAAGAAGAGAGAGCTCTTGTCGGTTCGTGGGTTATTGACGAAGTGCTAAAAGCTGTTGAAAAGGGATATGAAATAAAGGAAATATATGAAATTTGGAGATATACCGTAGAGCAGTACGACAAGATGACAAATGTTGCTGGTTTATTTACCGCTATGATGAATAAGTTCATCAAAGTTAAGCAGCAAGCCTCCGGCTGGCCTAAAAACTGCCCCGCAAAAGAACAAAAAGACAGATACATCGAAGAGTTTCTGGAGCGCGAGGACGTTAAATTGGAATTTGCTGAAATTATCGAAAACCCCGGCCTCCGCTCTTTGGCTAAATTAATTTTAAATTCATTTTGGGGTAAACTTGGCCAGAGAGAGAACCAACCTAAGACAGCCATAGTCCGCACCCCCGAAGAATTCTTCGGCATGCTGTCAAACCCCAGTATACATGTTAACTCGGTGCTACCGATAAATGAGGATACGCTCGTTGTTAGCTGGGGACATAAAGAGGAGGCCGCCGACCCACTATCTACTGTCAACGTCGTAATTGCGGGTTATGTTACAACCCAAGCACGCCTTAAACTTTACAGCTACCTGGAGCAGCTGGGCGACCGTGTTTTGTATTACGACACAGACTCTGTCATATATGTGTCTAAGTCCGGTGAATACGATGTCCCTACCGGAGAGTTTATCGGCGACATGACCGACGAACTCGAGTGTTACGGTCCAGGCTCCTACATTACGGAGTTTGTGTCCGGAGGGCCGAAAAATTATGCATATAAGGTGTTCTCTACTAACGACCAGAGAGAACACCTTGTATGTAAAGTCAAGGGCATCTCTTTAAATTACTCGGCATCTCAGCTGTTAAATTTTGAGAGCATAAAGGAGATGGTCCTAACAACTGTAGACCCTGTATACATTACCTCCAAAAATATCCGTAGGACGAAAGAGCATGAAGTCATCACACAGGTTGAGACTAAGATTTATCGTCCAAATTCTACAAAGAGAAAATTTTTCGACGACCATAGCTCCACCCCCTACGGATATAAAAAGTTAAAAATATAGGTGAGGCCTGTAGGTGTCTATTATTTTATCACTCTTGTAATTTCAAAACATGTACACCTCTAAATAATTTGTAAAGCTATGTTTTTACTGTATATACTCTGCATTTAATCATATATTTCAATATACACCTTATATTTAATCATATATTTTACTATGCCTTTGTATCAACCTCAGTAAAATTGAGGACCCCTGTATATACATAGTAATATTTAACATACCTTTGTATTCTATAACCTCTGTTTATACAAACTCTGTAAATTGAGGACTATATTTTAATAAATTATTCTATTTATATGTATGTGTTTTATTTGAGATCAATTACCTTTCCTCTTCATCCAAAAATTATATGTCTTCAGTTCTCCTACGTTTGTGGCAGTAGAGCTCTAAAGATTTTTATATGTCTTCAGGCCTCCTACTCTTGTGGTAGAACTGTGAAAGAAAAGGTGGCAGTCGGACTAATTATAAATCATAAGTTGCGCCGAAGTATTTTTCATATAAACCAGTAAAATATTCTCATATAACCTCAACGTTTCATGGGTCTTAAGCATAAAGAGTTTTTGAGGATGAATAACAAAGAAAAAACGATGGAAAAGCTTAAGTATAATAAATTATAATATTTTGTATAAATGGTAATAATCTGCCTAGGGCGAAATATCCCCAAAGGTGGTTACAGCTGGCGCGACAGTCAATCAAAAATTGCTGTTCAGTGATTCGTTTGGGAGGAGCATCAAAGACAAATTAATATTACACACACAGCCAAACAACAAGAGGCCAAAGTTCACGGTGTCAAAGTGGACGGTTATTGTGCCGAAACTAATCAAATTTTTGTAGATACTTTGTCATAACCAAGGCTGATGGAGGAGGAATTTCTAGAAAATCCCAAGCATTTTTGAGAATAAGGGCTATAGAAGCCAAATACTTGATGAAAGAAGCTGGAGCAGATATCCACATCGGATATGCGTGTACTATAACAGAAGAGCATTTTATGATAAAATTCAGGGGTGGTTGTAATAGATTCTTAAATTAATCTTTACAGTCATTAAGATAATATATTATGTACTCTTGTTTTTAAATTATTATTTTTTCCGTTTTGTGTAGATAATTGTATTAAGAGTACCTATATAATTTATCAAAATTATATTTTAATAAAGTAATTAAATAAAGTATTTTTAGTAATATGCCACATACCATATAGTAATAATTAAGTACCCCTTAAAGACTTACCTCAATGGTTTAATTTATAGCGACTCACGCCTTCATAAAATCAACAAACTGAAAAACTGGAAATAAGTCCATTAACCTTTAACTGAGGGAGTGGAAGAACGGCTATGCCGAACTCCTTCCAATTGTGTAATTTTTCTTTTACACAATAAACATTATTATTATTATTATTATTATTTAACTACTCGCGTTGGTGTAAAAAGTACACCAAAAGTGCGCTGCAAGCTGCCGATTTTTTCTGAATGCTTCCTCGGCGTCACCGAACCAGCTAACCCTCGCGTAATGTGTCTTCTACCTGTATCTGCAATATCGCACTGACTGTTGAAAAGGGAAGTGAGATATTTTGCAAGTTTTGTCGTGGTGTACAGAATACACCAATGTATTTAAGTACGTTTGCAAGTTCTTTTTTTAATTTTTTGCAACGAATTATTTCTTGTCAAATTTGTGAACATGTTAATGTTAAAAGTATTTAGTTTTTATGGATTAATAATCTATTTTTAGGGATAAATATTTTTATCTTTTAGAATCTATTTTTTGTTATATAGAGGATATTATTTGTTGCTTTCTCTATTTTTTTCACTTTTTTTTTGTGTCAGTAAACATGCTTGCACCTTAGTTAACCTGTGTTTTTTTTCATAGATGTATTTTTTAAAGTACATTAAAAAATGATAAAACATTTTATCATTATAAAAAATTAACGGTGTACAAAATACACCGCGCGAGCAGAAACGTGAAAATTTGGTGCGCGAGTAGTTGCGAGTAGTTAAAGGTTAATACAAATACCAGGGAATATTATGGAAATCCTACAATTCATAAGTTTTTATAATTCTTCACCTTCAAACACAATTTATTATTTTTTATTCATACGAGATATTTACAACTTATTCTAAATTAGTTTTACACTTTTATACTATTCGACATCAATGCAGCATTAGCTGTTAGTTTAGTATGAGCTAAAAGAAATATTAAAATACCTACGTGCCAACATTATTTTCATTTATCTTAGCAAGAATAATTGTCAAATCGAATTATAAATGCACACGGCATAAAAGAAGACATTTTAAAAGTTGAATTAGGTACAGATACATGACATTATATTGCACACAAATAGAGATATTGGGGAACAGAAACCCACTGATTGATTATTTTTGTAGCAAAAGTATAATATGAAACAAATTGAGTTATTACGTTATTATTGTATTAACATTGATTGTTTCTCACCATAGCTGTAAAATATTACTAAGAAAAAAAACCCCTTGTTACACGTCTCTTAACTCAATGGCACGTATAGCTAGAAAAACAAAGAAAAGGACCTAAACTTCTTATTCTTATTCTATGTCGAACTCGACATAGAATGACCTCCTTTAAGAAACAACAAAACAATATATTACTAATCTCATTAGCTAAGCTACGCAATGCAATTCACGGTTATAAAAAATAATATTCAATATCTCAAATAATAAGTAACATTAATTAAGTAGTAATACAGATTATTCAAAATTTTCTAAAAGTTAATTAACATCCTTAATTAACTACATCACTCTAATTACATAGCCGATAGTCCCTACCAATATTAATCAAGATAACATATTGTACACCCTCATTATTACCCATGTGGCCCAGAACATATTCTACGGCCTTCCTCCTCATTGTGGCCTAGAACCTACCAAGCCTTGTAGTAGGTTTTGGTAGGTTCTAGGCCACAATGAGGAGGAGGGAAGGCCGTAGATGCGGTTCTGGGCCACATCGGTACGGGTGTACAATAATGTTATCTTGATTGACTATCGACTATGTATTTAGAGTGATGTAGTTAATGAAGGATGTTAATTAACTTTTAAAAAATTATGAATAATCTGTATTATGTTACTTATTATTTGAAATATTAAATATGATATCATTATAATGAGGAGCATTAAAAAATTCGGAGTTTTTATGGAAAAATTTGTAGAATACTTTGATTAATATTGGTAATGGACTATCGGCTATGTATTTAGAGTGATGTAGTTAATTAAGGATGTTAATTAACTTTTACAAATTATGAATGTTCTGAATTACTACTTAATGAATGCTGCTTATTATTTGAAATATTAAATAATTATAAATAACACCACAGATAATGCGACTCGCTTTATCCCTGAAGACTCTGAAAGTCTTGTGTGGGAGGGGGCTACACATTTAGAGACAAGGGACACACATCCAATATCCGAGAGAGGCCAGAACTGTTATGACAATCACAAAAAGATAGGGTCCATGGGACGAGGTACGGTCTGTAGCCAAATCAATCGATGCGAATCCTGCTACAAGACAGTACCTCGTCCCATGGACCCTATCTTTTTGTGATTGTCATAACAGTTCTGGCCTCTCTCGGATATTGGATGTGTGTCCCTTGTCTCTAAATGTGTAGCCCCCTCCCACACAAGACTTTCAGAGTCTTCAGGGATAAAGCGAGTCGCATTATCTGTGGTGTTATTTATAATTATTTAATATTTCAAATAATAAGCAGCATTCATTAAGTAGTAATTCAGAACATTCATAATTTGTAAAAGTTAATTAACATCCTTAATTAACTACATCACTCTAAATACATAGCCGATAGTCCATTACCAATATTAATCAAAGTATTCTACAAATTTTTCCATAAAAACTCCGAATTTTTTAATGCTCCTCATTATAATGATATCATATTTAATATTTCAAATAATAAGTAACATAATACAGATTATTCATAATTTTTTAAAAGTTAATTAACATCCTTCATTAACTACATCACTCTAAATACATAGTCGATAGTCAATCAAGATAACATTATTGTACACCCGTACCGATGTGGCCCAGAACCGCATCTACGGCCTTCCCTCCTCCTCATTGTGGCCTAGAACCTACCAAAACCTACTACAAGGCTTGGTAGGTTCTAGGCCACAATGAGGAGGAAGGCCGTAGAATATGTTCTGGGCCACATGGGTAATAATGAGGGTGTACAATATGTTATCTTGATTAATATTGGTAGGGACTATCGGCTATGTAATTAGAGTGATGTAGTTAATTAAGGATGTTAATTAACTTTTAGAAAATTTTGAATAATCTGTATTACTACTTAATTAATGTTACTTATTATTTGAGATATTGAATATTATTTTTTATAACCGTGAATTGCATTGCGTAGCTTAGCTAATGAGATTAGTAATATATTGTTTTGTTGTTTCTTAAAGGAGGTCATTCTATGTCGAGTTCGACATAGAATAAGAATAAGAAGTTTAGGTCCTTTTCTTTGTTTTTCTAGCTATACGTGCCATTGAGTTAAGAGACGTGTAACAAGGGGTTTTTTTTCTTAGTAATATTTTACAGCTATGGTGAGAAACAATCAATGTTAATACAATAATAACGTAATAACTCAATTTGTTTCATATTATACTTTTGCTACAAAAATAATCAATCAGTGGGTTTCTGTTCCCCAATATCTCTATTTGTGTGCAATATAATGTCATGTATCTGTACCTAATTCAACTTTTAAAATGTCTTCTTTTATGCCGTGTGCATTTATAATTCGATTTGACAATTATTCTTGCTAAGATAAATGAAAATAATGTTGGCACGTAGGTATTTTAATATTTCTTTTAGCTCATACTAAACTAACAGCTAATGCTGCATTGATGTCGAATAGTATAAAAGTGTAAAACTAATTTAGAATAAGTTGTAAATATCTCGTATGAATAAAAAATAATAAATTGTGTTTGAAGGTGAAGAATTATAAAAACTTATGAATTGTAGGATTTCCATAATATTCCCTGGTATTTGTATTAACCTTTAACTACTCGCAACTACTCGCGCACCAAATTTTCACGTTTCTGCTCGCGCGGTGTATTTTGTACACCGTTAATTTTTTATAATGATAAAATGTTTTATCATTTTTTAATGTACTTTAAAAAATACATCTATGAAAAAAAACACAGGTTAACTAAGGTGCAAGCATGTTTACTGACACAAAAAAAAAGTGAAAAAAATAGAGAAAGCAACAAATAATATCCTCTATATAACAAAAAATAGATTCTAAAAGATAAAAATATTTATCCCTAAAAATAGATTATTAATCCATAAAAACTAAATACTTTTAACATTAACATGTTCACAAATTTGACAAGAAATAATTCGTTGCAAAAAATTAAAAAAAGAACTTGCAAACGTACTTAAATACATTGGTGTATTCTGTACACCACGACAAAACTTGCAAAATATCTCACTTCCCTTTTCAACAGTCAGTGCGATATTGCAGATACAGGTAGAAGACACATTACGCGAGGGTTAGCTGGTTCGGTGACGCCGAGGAAGCATTCAGAAAAAATCGGCAGCTTGCAGCGCACTTTTGGTGTACTTTTTACACCAACGCGAGTAGTTAAATAATAATAATAATAATAATAATGTTTATTGTGTAAAAGAAAAATTACACAATTGGAAGGAGTTCGGCATAGCCGTTCTTCCACTCCCTCAGTTAAAGGTTAATGGACTTATTTCCAGTTTTTCAGTTTGTTGATTTTATGAAGGCGTGAGTCGCTATAAATTAAACCATTGAGGTAAGTCTTTAAGGGGTACTTAATTATTACTATATGGTATGTGGCATATTACTAAAAATACTTTATTTAATTACTTTATTAAAATATAATTTTGATAAATTATATAGGTACTCTTAATACAATTATCTACACAAAACGGAAAAAATAATAATTTAAAAACAAGAGTACATAATATATTATCTTAATGACTGTAAAGATTAATTTAAGAATCTATTACAACCACCCCTGAATTTTATCATAAAATGCTCTTCTGTTATAGTACACGCATATCCGATGTGGATATCTGCTCCAGCTTCTTTCATCAAGTATTTGGCTTCTATAGCCCTTATTCTCAAAAATGCTTGGGATTTTCTAGAAATTCCTCCTCCATCAGCCTTGGTTATGACAAAGTATCTACAAAAATTTGATTAGTTTCGGCACAATAACCGTCCACTTTGACACCGTGAACTTTGGCCTCTTGTTGTTTGGCTGTGTGTGTAATATTAATTTGTCTTTGATGCTCCTCCCAAACGAATCACTGAACAGCAATTTTTGATTGACTGTCGCGCCAGCTGTAACCACCTTTGGGGATATTTCGCCCTAGGCAGATTATTACCATTTATACAAAATATTATAATTTATTATACTTAAGCTTTTCCATCGTTTTTTCTTTGTTATTCATCCTCAAAAACTCTTTATGCTTAAGACCCATGAAACGTTGAGGTTATATGAGAATATTTTACTGGTTTATATGAAAAATACTTCGGCGCAACTTATGATTTATAATTAGTCCGACTGCCACCTTTTCTTTCACAGTTCTACCACAAGAGTAGGAGGCCTGAAGACATATAAAAATCTTTAGAGCTCTACTGCCACAAACGTAGGAGAACTGAAGACATATAATTTTTGGATGAAGAGGAAAGGTAATTGATCTCAAATAAAACACATACATATAAATAGAATAATTTATTAAAATATAGTCCTCAATTTACAGAGTTTGTATAAACAGAGGTTATAGAATACAAAGGTATGTTAAATATTACTATGTATATACAGGGGTTCTCAATTTTACTGAGGTTGATACAAAGGCATAGTAAAATATATGATTAAATATAAGGTGTATATTGAAATATATGATTAAATGCAGAGTATATACAGTAAAAACATAGCTTTACAAATTATTTAGAGGTGTACATGTTTTGAAATTACAAGAGTGATAAAATAATAGACACCTACAGGCCTCACCTATATTTTTAACTTTTTATATCCGTAGGGGGTGGAGCTATGGTCGTCGAAAAATTTTCTCTTTGTAGAATTTGGACGATAAATCTTAGTCTCAACCTGTGTGATGACTTCATGCTCTTTCGTCCTACGGATATTTTTGGAGGTAATGTATACAGGGTCTACAGTTGTTAGGACCATCTCCTTTATGCTCTCAAAATTTAACAGCTGAGATGCCGAGTAATTTAAAGAGATGCCCTTGACTTTACATACAAGGTGTTCTCTCTGGTCGTTAGTAGAGAACACCTTATATGCATAATTTTTCGGCCCTCCGGACACAAACTCCGTAATGTAGGAGCCTGGACCGTAACACTCGAGTTCGTCGGTCATGTCGCCGATAAACTCTCCGGTAGGGACATCGTATTCACCGGACTTAGACACATATATGACAGAGTCTGTGTCGTAATACAAAACACGGTCGCCCAGCTGCTCCAGGTAGCTGTAAAGTTTAAGGCGTGCTTGGGTTGTAACATAACCCGCAATTACGACGTTGACAGTAGATAGTGGGTCGGCGGCCTCCTCTTTATGTCCCCAGCTAACAACGAGCGTATCCTCATTTATCGGTAGCACCGAGTTAACATGTATACTGGGGTTTGACAGCATGCCGAAGAATTCTTCGGGGGTGCGGACTATGGCTGTCTTAGGTTGGTTCTCTCTCTGGCCAAGTTTACCCCAAAATGAATTTAAAATTAATTTAGCCAAAGAGCGGAGGCCGGGGTTTTCGATAATTTCAGCAAATTCCAATTTAACGTCCTCGCGCTCCAGAAACTCTTCGATGTATCTGTCTTTTTGTTCTTTTGCGGGGCAGTTTTTAGGCCAGCCGGAGGCTTGCTGCTTAACTTTGATGAACTTATTCATCATAGCGGTAAATAAACCAGCAACATTTGTCATCTTGTCGTACTGCTCTACGGTATATCTCCAAATTTCATATATTTCCTTTATTTCATATCCCTTTTCAACAGCTTTTAGCACTTCGTCAATGACCCACGAACCGACAAGAGCTCTCTCTTCTTCTATGTGATTACAGACAGATTGATTCATTGTCTGACCGCAAGTACGACATAGGACAAACATAAGTTTTTCATTAATCTTGACTGGGAGCACAGGGTGGTAAAAAGGTTTTGTGGGGGAAGAATTTTGCACTTTATTACCCCGTCGATGTTGGTGATATCCTTGGGGCATTTCTCGCCCACAAAAACATCGGGGTGTCCGACAGGGAACTTGCCATATTTACAGGCCCAGGGGTAAAGGCTGCAAACATCCATATACTTAATTTTCTCTCCAGGCTGACACTTATAATATTCAGAAGTATTTCCCGTGCGCCCTCCGTAGAAGGCATCCCTAGGGTTGAGAGGAGATTGAGATAGCAGTGGATGTCCTTCGGTATTTTCCCCAATTTCTTTATTTTGAATTATTTGCTTCCGAAAACCACATTCCCACATTTCGGTGATCTCGTAGCCTAGCTCTCGAAGTCTTTCTGTTTTGGCTACCGTGGCCTCGTGACGGGAATTTAATGTAGCAGAAGGGTCGTCGTGCATAGGTTCATCACGCCCATGTTTAAAGCAACTAGTACATCCGTGATAATAGCAACCGTGGAACTCGAACACCTGCTTGGTTTCAGGGCAGAACCCGTCCACTTTAACACCCTGCACTCTGGCTTCTTGTTGTTTAGCAGCATGTTGTATGTTAATGTCTCTGCAATGTTCTTCCCTTATCAACCACTGTATGGCTATCCTTGATTGGTTATCTCGCCATCTGTAACCACCTTTTGGTATGATGCCTATGGTGTTTGGTTTGAGGAAGTTACGACGAAACACCTTATTACATGCCGAGGCTATTGTGCAGGCCTCTGTAAAGGGACAAACACTACCTGTCTCCAACAGTTGTTGTCGGAATTTGAGGCAAGCCGCGGTCAGAATTTCCACGTCCGATATACAATAGTCGACTAAATCGCGCTGTATGTCAAATTCATCGTTTCTGTGCACCTCGTACCACCTGAGGAAGGTTTCTCTAGCATCCGGCTTCATGTTATCAGGATCATAGAATTCTACAGCAGGTAGGGGCCCCACATAGTTGGCGTTTTCCTCTGTGTTGAAGAGGTGGGGGAAGTAACCCTTTTTGAAATTATCTCCCAGTCCGAAGGCTTTAGGTAGCTTCGAAAGCGCCATGGGGAAGTAGTTGAGGGAATCCAGGAATTTAACATTCCCCACGGCCATCATAAGAATTTTCGTTCCGCGCATGATAGGTTCAGGCTTCAAGTCTGTTTTTGTCAGAATGTAATTCAGACAGAACTGATGATCGAAAGCCTGGCCGTTGTGGGCGACAACTACAATCTGTTTGAATTTCTTCCTCAATTCAAGTAGCAGGTGCACAAATGAGGCCACCGAATCTTCTCCCTTGACAACCTGTAACCGAACCCCGCATTTTTTACACACTTTAATGTCCTTTTCTAAGCACTCGTTACAGCACTGCTTGAAAACACAGAGGTTAGGCTGATGCTGGAGGGAGCCGTCTTCCAGAACCTTTTCTTGCCGTGTTTCCAAGTCGTAAAACACAAATAAAGTATCCCTGATCTTTGGCTTTCCTATGTCCGGCTGAATGTAGCAGAGGTGGTCTTGGGGGACATGTCTATTGCATATCTTGCAGTACACCTCTCCGCAAGTATGTTGCCTACCGCTCTGTACTGTCTTGTAGCAGGATTCGCATCGATTGATTTGGCTACAGACCGTACCTCGTCCCATGGACCCTATCTTTTTGTGATTGTCATAACAGTTCTGGCCTCTGAACGACCTTTTGCAATCCTGGCATGTGATTTTAGGGCTCTGGGGGCAAACAGGCACCCCCTGACAGCTGGGGCATTTACCCCCACATCTATGTTTATTTTTCGTATCGTAGGGCACGTGGCACTCTTCACAGAAATAGCCGCAGCAGAAGGCAGCTGTGAGGGAGGTTATAACATTAAAGTGGCCCTCGTGATATAGCAGATTGAGGGCGGGGCCGTCTGCAGCTCCTCTGAAGATAGTGTCGCGGCCCTTTGACCCATAATTGTAAACTACAATTTTATAGTTTGTTAGATGCTGCTGGAACTTTTGCAGTTCAGTGATACCACATCCTGTTTCGGGGATAACGACACCCGCTTCGGTGCACAGTCGAAGAGCTCTTTGAGTCTGCAATTTCCCTATATCCCTACGTACTTTGGTTTGTTCAGGGTCCTTATTTACACAAGCCGCGGCCGTTACTAATGCCCTTGGTAGGCATAAATTGTCTTTATTGTTTATACATATTATTCCCCGCCGCATGCCGCACTCCTCCTCGAAGGTGTTGTAGAGGCGACCCTTTCCTTTCCCCGCTGGCATCTTCACAGTGGTCACACCCAGACAAAAAGTTTCAGTGTTGAGACCTGCGGAGTTAGACTGGTAAACGCTGCTAATGACGCCCCAGATATCGTCGTATGTAATTTCTTCCACAGCCCTGAAGCGAACCCAGCCTTCTCCACGTTTAAAATCTTTGCAGCAGAAGGAGAACCCCACTTTATCACCAGGAGCAAGTCCCTCGGTGCCCCTCTGGATGACCTGGTTGACGGCGTCTCGCACCCAGGCTATAGGTTCGCTGTCCACGGGAACAGGTTTAATTTTAAATTCGAGAGTGCGCCCCGTCAAGTGAAAACGACGCACCTTTTTCATAAAGTCTTTTACAATAATAAACTTCTCCATTTTTTTTTTTTTTTTTTTTTTTTTTTTTTTTTTTTTTTTTTTTTAGGGAGCAGCAGCAGCAGACAACTGACTCGTTCAATGAATGCCGAAAGGCTCGAAAGACTGACTAGACGGCCTTGGTACTTGGAGTTTTAGATGTGATCTGAAAATGTCACGTGATCGTTATTCAAAACGTATTATCAGGTTGAGAGATTTTAACATAATATTTAAAACTCGCCTTTGCAAAACTGTTAATATTGCAATTAATTTCGTCATTCAAAACGTATTACTGATGAATCTGCTAACGTTTGCCGCGAGGTTATCGCACGTTTTTGTTCTTTATATACCTATTAATATTATGCGAGATGCAACACCGCCGGCCGGTTGTTGGATTAAGCCGCTTGTGTATAATTTAATTAATAATTAATCTACTTACAACTTGTCTTGTGCAACGGCCCTTTAAGGTTAACTGTCAATAGAAACGTCAACGTCAGCAGAAACGCAAACAGTATTACATATTGCACTAATACTAGATGGCGCAACCTATGCTTATTATACATTCTAGGCATGTAATAAATATTACTACGTCGCCGCGTTTTTTTTTTCTCATATCTACTGCGCAGTCATGTTTTTTTTTCTCATACCTAACGCGCCGTCATGTTTTTTTTTCTATCGCGCACGTTTTTTTCCAGTGCGGTAATTTTCTCCTTAGCCGTTTGGCTCAGGCTCGAATACACAATTACACTCGTAAACTAGTTACTCTGTAGCTAAACATGTAAGACGTCTTCGTACCAACCCATAGGTCGGCGGTTCGAATCTCGCTGCACTCAACAACTTTTTTTTTTCAATATTTAAAAATACTAACAATGCAATTTTCGGGGGCTCGCAAAAAGTAAGGTTAAAAAGTCGTATCTTACTATGGGGGTGTTATGCAACCCGCAATACATATTCTGGGGGCCCATTCTAGAGGGTGCGCAGCGGAGCCCTACGGAGGCCGGGGGCCCCATTTTGGGGGCGCAGCGGAGCCCTGTCTCAAGTATCGCCATACCTACTTAGAATATTAAAAATATATTGCTAATTATAGGTTGGAACGAGGGTTGGAATTCCAACCAACAAATAGCATCTTGTTTTATTAGATCAAGACAATTAAAACTTTATTAATAATGCACCGAACAAGATTTTGGTTGATCCAAGGAGAAATTTTGATAAAATTGACGTAATATTTGGAATTTATTAGATAAATGCATATTTTTAGTTGTAACGTCACGTGCGCGTCAACCATTCACTCTATAATTCACTTGTCAACACACGTCAAATAAAAATTTACACTTAATAGGTGAAATTTACCAATAGGTAGTATTTTCAAAAATCGGTTGACCTAAATATGTTATATTTCCCTATAGGTAAATTTTTGAAGAAACTTAAAAGTTAATAATTCTTTAAATAAGTAAAGTTAAATAACATGTCGTAAACTTTAAGGTATTTCAACTTAATCAAAAGCTACCTGTAAAATATCTAGAATTCCATAGTCATATTAACTTTTAGGTCGAATTAGCACAACACGCCATA